>APFE031155091.1:63442-129633 GCA_000404065.3 Pinus taeda
TTGTGGCAATACTTGTGCTGAAAGGAAGATATCAAAAGGTTGGAGTTGCAAGAAGCCTTCTTTGTATCCATAAGTCTTTCCCTAAGTAAGGAGACTTTGTCACTAAAGAGAGAGAGAGCTTGTCCCTCACTCCTTCAAGCTTTTGCAGGACTTGTGTAGCTGAGCACCCAGCCAAAGGAGGACTTGACGTCAGGACGCTGGTTGTATTCTCCTTTGTTGAATATTAATAATAGATGACTATCATTATGGTTCCATTCTCATTGTACTTGTAATGGTTGATGTTGAATTATATCCTTCCTGACTGGTGTATAATTGCATATATTAGATTTCACGCTTGTGTTTGTGTTGTTCTCTTTGTGTGCAGGTGTCCATTCACGTGGATAGTGGAGGATCGTGACCGGCCAAGGCAAAGGAACGTGGGCGACGTCTCTTCTACAAATTAAAGCGTTGGATCTCAAGTAGGTCTCCATCACCTACCTTTTATTTGCAATTAGGAACTTGCATGATAACATTGTTTGATTGTTGCTAGACCCGTTCTGGGCTAGTAGGGATCGCCTCTATCCGTAGAGGGGATTTACCTCTCCAACAGTTACAATATCATTATTAATAGTAAATGCATTCAATGTCTTATCTTGAATATCTTATCCACATTTTCATGTGTGTTTAACATGGTATCAAAGCGGGCAAATTCAGGACATGTTCCAATTTGAGCCACTGGTTTTGTGGCCTCTCTCTTTGCATGTTAGTTCTGCCTTCTTTCTTGTAAGAACTGCCAATTATTGTGTGCATGCTTATTTCTTATTGCGTGTTGTTCGACTGACTTCCCAACAAAGATTTTGTTGCCTCACGGGCTACTTTGTTGTAACTCTTGTGTTGTGCATTAAATTATTTGCATTGCTTCCTTTGCATTTAAGTGTGTGTTACTTCAATTTAGGTCAATCTAATATTGGACCAATCTACACTAAGGGAAAGAATTGTGTGTGACACATATGTGTTATTTCTCTCGCTCAGTCTTGCCATCGCTCAGGGTTGTCCCTCTGCTAGTAACTTATGCCCGTGCTCTGTTAGTGATCGTTCACCTTCTCTTTTGTAAAATAAAACTGATGATAGAAAAAAAATTGAATGTAAGGTGGTTGGGGGAGCTTCTTTATGGCGATTAAAGCGAGCATCTTGATACTACACATTGCCAATTGAGGATATACAAACCTATTTATCTCATTGATATTCAATTGAAGCAACCAACTTAATCAGATAGAAATAAGATTATTAAAAAAGACACCCCTTTTTTTCTTCACCTCTTTATCGTAGGTTTACTAACAACTCCTTCTCATCCTTCACGCCCATCTAAAGTTTGGTTTGTTTATATTATGGCTTGGAAAAAGTGTATTATTCATGTCAGTGCCCCGTTTCCACTCAATCTTCGAAGGGATGGTAGTGGGCATCGTTCAGAGAAAGGGTGGTGCATGGAAAGCTCTTCACACTACATAAGTTATTTATGGCAACAGTTTCCAGCATTCACATCAAATTTTAAAAGTGCATCCAGCTTGGCTGTGCAAAGAGTTTTGATGTATTTTTTTGTTGTAATTTTTCTTTGGTAGTGGATTGCACAATGAAGAGACATTGCTGAAAATGACGGATGACAAGGATTTATGGTGGCATTGAACGAGTGATGGTGCGTAGTGTAACAATCTACACTAGTTGTATCAAACTGTGTCTTTATTGGTATTTTCTTGCACAACTTTTGCAACTTGCATCTTTTTTTCAAAGAAAATTTGAGCAATATTCATGCACAGACATTTTTTAAAGTTTGTAATATAATTACTTGCTTAGATATTGTCAGTTGTGGAGATTTTAGAGATACATATTCAGGCCACTACATTTTTTGCAAAAAGACACGTTCTTTTCCCTGTAATTGTTATAGCTAACAATATTGGAATATAGGGCAATGTGTTGATATCTAAGATCTGTTAAACCATTGGAGAAAATTCTCTTTTCACTATAAAGTTTTGAGACTACTAGTGGCCTCTTAGAGCATATGAGTTTGCAAAAGTAGTTGAAGAGCTAGGAGTTGATTAGAGCATCCTTCATTCACTTGACCTGGAGAAAATGTTTGATGGAGTATTAGAGTTACTAAATACTCTAATACATTCTACTAATGGTGGTACAATCACAATCAAAAAATATATTCTCACTGACATTAGAATATGTCTGCAAAATGCACATGAGAAAATTGTTTTTTTGCAGCTTGAATCACAACTACAACTAGGTGAATTATAGTAGAAGAGTTGTCATTTTGGAGAAACTAATCAGATTAGTAAAGTTGATATTGCTTCACACTCAGTGCCCAATGCAAGAGCATTTTTGCATAAAAATGCGGAAGTACAGGTTGCCCTTCCCAAGCCCATCGTCGGACCTTGGGAAGAGCTTGTCATCAATAAGCACAAAATTGACCTTGGATATAACAAGGCTTTGTCCTCTTACATCCAAGACTACTCCAAATCCATCAAGTTTCAGAGTGTTGGGTTCCTTCAGATGGTTCATATTCACCTGTTCTCATTTCTCCTCCACAACAAGAGATTTGCAAACAACAACATTATGACATAGTTGGCCATGTGAAATATCATTGTTTTGATCTTCATCCATGTGAGCATTGCGGTCAACCCAATCAACATTCAAACAAATGCTTCAAAAACAAGCCTCCTGTAAGAACAAATATTCACCTTGGATGGATTGCTTCTTGGCAATGGGCTTCAACAACCAAGAATATATTTTGCTATACCACATTATTTGTTCTCGAGTATTGAAAAGTCTTTCAGTTGAGATCTCTTCATCTTCTCACCTTGTATTTCATAGGGGGAATTAATGGTCATCTACAAGCTTCGACGATATATCAAGCGAGCTTGAGCCATAACTTAAACCTGCTGCCTAAGCCTACAACCAAAGATAACCATACCTAGATTTAGTGTTGTAGCTAGAGATAAAGAAGCCTTTGAGCATGCCTTTGGTTGGTGGCCTTCCTTAAACAACTACAAGTTGAGACCTCCCTTTTTCAAGTTGAGACTCTCCCTTTCTTCTGCAGGTTGAAGACCTCCATTAGATCTCCAAAAAGTTATCAACAATCATTCCAAGGAATTTGGAGGGATTCCCAAGGGTATTCCATCTACTCAAGATCATCCTTTAGAACACATGAAGGTCATTATGAGTCATTCACTATGCCATTTTGAGTTACAAATGCACCTTCACAATTTCAAAGCTTAATGAATTATATTTTCAAACCCTTCCTTAAAAAATTTTGTGTTGACATTTTTTGATGACATAATAATCTACAACAAATCTTGGAAAGAACATGTACAACATGTTGACAAGGTATTAACACTGGAAGAGAACAACTATATGTAAAGCCTTCCATGTGTGTCTTTGAGGTTAAAAAAGTGGAATATTTTGGCGATATTGTATCCCATGAAGGTGTGAAAGTGGATCTTAACAAATCAAATATATGAGGGAATCGACAACCCCCTCGACCTTGAAGAAACTCATATGATTCTTAGGATTGATGGGATATTATTTAAAATTTGTCAATAATTATAGTCAAATAATGATAACTCTAATAAAATTGTTAAAGAGGAAATACTTTTCTTGGACTAAAGAAGCAAATGAAGATTTTGAAAATCTTAAAGAGACTATGTGTACAACTATTGTACTAGTGACAATTGACTTCACAAAAGCCTTCAAGAGTGTGATGCCTGAGGCTATGTAATTATTGTAGTTTTGATGTAAGAAAGAAGGCCCCTTGCATTCAGAAGTAGTAAATTTAAAGGAAAGAACTTACTTAGACCAATTTATGAAAAATAAATGTTGGACATATTGCATGCAGTTAAGAAACAACATACATAGCTCATAGGAAGACAATTCAAAGTAAAAACATGTCATGATAGTTTGAATTACTTCTTGGAACAATGAATATCTTTAGAAGAACAACAAAAATGGGTTATAAAGATGTTGGGCTATGAATTTGAAATTAACTACATAAAGGGAAAACAAAAGATTATGGCAGATGAACTCTCGAGGAAAGAAGAAAAAACAAAGGGATAATTATATAGTCCAGAATTTGAATGGGTGAAAGAAGTAAGGACAAAATGGAAGTAAGATCTGAATGTATGTCGGGTAATTGAACTACTATAGGAGGACCCAAATGCAATATTTTTATTTTTATTTATTTATTATTTTTAATTTATTTATTATTTTATTTTATTTATTTATTTTATTTTATTTTATTTTAATTTATTTATTTTATTTTATATTTATATTTTATTTATTTATTTTATTTTAATTTTAATTTAATTTAATTTATTTTATTTTTTTATTTTTATTTACTTTTATTTTTTATTTTTTTATGTGGAACGATGATTTGTTATGTTAGAAAGATTGATTATACGTATGTAATAATTCTCAACTCAAATAGAAGTTCCTTTTGAAGTTACACACTTTTTCTGTACGAGTTCATTCAGGGTTCTTGAAGACATAGCTAGGATCAAGAAAGATTTTTTTTGGGAAGGTCTTGGAGCAAATGTGAAAAAGTTTGCGGTTGAATGTGTGGTATGCCAACAAATAAGGGAGAGACAATAAAGACCATTAGACTCATACAACTATTAGCCACACCACATGAGTGTTGAGAAGAAGTTTCAATGGATTTTACTATAGATTTACCCAAGTCTAAAGGAAATAATGTCATTATGGCAGTGGTAGATGGAATGACAAAATATGCCCATTTTTTCTGACACTTTATCGTCATTTTATGAGTAAGTATTATGGTAGAAGAATTCATGGAAACAAAGCAAAAGTGGTGGTCTGGTTGCAGGTGTAAGGGATAATCGTTCAAATCCAGAAACGATCTCCACAAAATATGCCCATTTTTTCTCACTTTATCGTCGTTTTATGAGTAAGTATTATGGTAGAAGAATTCATGGAAACAAACCAAAAGTGGTGGTCTGGTTGCAGGTGTAAGGGATAATCGTTCAAATCCAGAAATGATCTCCTCAAGCGCAGGTGGAAGTTCTTTTTTAATTTTCCTTGGAGTTTCAGTCATCCGCCTCCAAACTTAGCTATTCTACTAAAAACAACAAAATTGTTATTTTTACTCGGAATATGACAGAACCACACGTACTACAGAATTGAAAGGAATTAACACCGATGTTCATAAACTTACATAAATACCTTACATTCAACAATCTGATCCTCAATCAATGGATCAAATCTATCTAATCCTAGATAAATACCTAAACTGCATGATATTCTCCCCAAGAATCTCAAATAAGTTTGAACTACTTGGATTAATTACAAAATCATTCAAATACCTATATTCTAGCTCAAACCCTATCTAGAAAGCTTTGTAAAATGACAGCTAAAGGACCCCACTCCTTTGCTTATAATTTTTTTTTTGGATTTTTGGAATAAAAACGAAACCTTTTGTATTCAAGCCTCATGCTTCTTCATCAGACTCCTGAGGACAAAATTCTTCATTGGCTCCTTCCCATGAGCTCTTCTACAGAACTGCCCAACTTCTGTAGCATGGCATCTGTCACCCAGGTAGCATCAGCGATTGGTTGATTTTTCCACTTGATCAAGTACTGAAAATACTCCTGTCCCCTTGTCCTTTTAAACACCCCCTTGTCCAATATCTTCTTTGGCTGCAATGCCTTTGCTATAGGTAACTGTTTTACCCAATCCACCTCTTGTTCTTCCTTCTTCTGCTATGTCATCTACCTGTCCCTTTTCATACCTGTACAAATCAACAACATTGAAAAATGGAGATATTCCAATACTAGGGGGTAATTCGATTTCATATGCATTTGCAGAAAAATTCCTTAAGACTCTACATGGTCCAATTTTCTTAAATTTTAACTTGTTATACTCCCTTTTTGGAAATCTTTCCTTCCTTAGGCGTGCCAAAACCAAATCTCCAACTTCAAAATTAGCTTCTCTCTTCTTCAATTCTGCTTTGTTCTTGTACTTTGTGTTGTTGTCCTGTAACTACTGTTTTACCTATTCATGTATTGCTTGAATCTCTGAAGAAAAATCTTCTCCTTGAGCACTCCTCGTTTCAGCTTTACCCAAATCTCTTAATTCAGACACTCCTCTTGGGTGCATTCCATAAACTATATGGAATGGACTCTGCTTGGTACTCATGTTAGGAGAATCATTATAAGCATATTCAGCCTGTGCCAAAACTTGATCCCACTGTTTCAGATGTTCAACTGCAAGACTTCTCAGAAGATTACCCAAGCTTTTGTTTGCAACTTCAGTCTTCCCATTAGAACTGAAACTCAATTTAGTACCAAGTTTCTTCCACAGGTCCTCTAGAAATGACCAACAAATCTGGTGTCTCTGTTTGAAACAATGTTCTTAGGTAACCCATGCAACCTTACAATTTCCTTAAAGGAAAAATTAGTAATATGAGTAGCATCACTGGTTTTATAACATGGAATAAAATGTGGCATTTTTGAAAATCTGTCAATTACCACATAAATTGAATCATTGCCTCTCTGAGTTTTTGGTAAACCTAAAACAAAGTCCATACTTACCATATCCCAAGGTCTATCTGGAATAGGTAATGGAACATACAAACCTGTGTTTTGGCTCCTCCCCTTTGCATACTGACAGACTTTACAATTCTTCACATACTTTCCTACTTCAGATCTCATCTCCGGCCAAAAATAAAACTGGTTCAACTGCTTATAAGTCTTGTCTGCACCAAAATGTCCTCCAAGTCCACCACTATGTTTCTCCTCGATCAAATTTTCTCTCATAGAACAATTTGGTATGCACAACTGATTTCTTTTAAACAACAGTCCTTCTTGTAAGAAATAATCCAACCACTTACTTTTGTCTAACAAAACAAGATTCTTACAAGCTTCAAATGCCTCTTTAAAATCTAAATCTTTCTCATATAATTCCTTAAGAAAATCAAAACCTAACACTTGAATTTGACTTTCTTGAACTAAAATGCTTTTTCTACTTAAGGCATCTTCTACTTTGTTTGATTGACTAGTTATATGTTTTAATACAAAATTAAAACTTTGAAGATATTCTACCCATTTTGCATGTTTCTGATTAAGCTTTGGCTGTTGCATAATGTACTGCAATGCATGGTTGTTTGAATAAAGTATAAACTCCTTAGACATCAAGTAATGTCTCCACTTCTTCAAAGACTGCACCACTGCATAAAACTCCTTGTCATAAGAAGAATATTTATTCTTTGACCCATTCAGTTTTTCACTGAAATAAGCTATAGGTCTGTCCTCCTGACTTAAAATAGCTCTAATGGCTTCTCCACTGGCATCACACTTTACTTGGAAAGGTTTATTAAAATCGGGAAAAATCAAAAAAGGTTTCTCAGTAATCTTTCTCTTCAACAGTTGGAAGCTCTTTTCTTCTTCAACAATCCATTTAAATGGTCGTCTGTCCTTCTTCATAGTGTCTATAATAAAATCATTGATCTTACTAAAATTCCTTATGGATTTCCTATAAAAGCTAGCAAGACCATGAAAACTTCTTACCTCAAAGACACTTTTTGGTGAAGGCCACTCCATGATTGCCTTAATCTTCTTTGGATCCATCTTTAACCCATCAGCAGAAACAACAAAACCCAAATATACTAACTCTTCCTTCATGAATGAATATTTCTTCAAATTTAACAGTAACTTCTCTTGTTGTAGCCTTTGTAAGACATAATTCAGAGGTCTCACATGTTCCTCTTTTGTTCTGCTGTAAACTAATATACCATCCAGATAAATTATTACAAATTTACCAATAAACTCTTTCAAAACTTCATTCATGAACATCATAAATATACTAGGAGCATTTGATAACCCAAAAGGCATTACCATCCATTCATACAATCCTTGATTTGTTTTAAAAGCATTTTTCTACTCATCTCCCTCTCTAATTCTGATTTGATGATAACCACATTTTAAATCCAACTTTGTAAAATATCTTGCTCCACTCAAATAATCCATCAAATCTTCATTTCTAGGTAAAGGAAACCTGTACATGATTGTTATCTTGTTGATTGCTCTTGAATCAATGCACATTCTCCAGCCTCCATCTTTCTTTGGACTCAACACTATTGGCACTACACAAGGACTCAAACTCTCTCTAATCAGTCCCTTATCTAATAGTTCCTGAACCTGTTTCCTAATTTCTTCATTCTCTGTGGGAGTCATCCTGTAAGATGTTTTATTTGATAGATTTGCTCCTGGATTCAAATCTATATGATGATTGATTTTTCTAATGGGTGGTAACTCATCAAGCAAATCATCTACAATGATATCATAATAACTGTCCAACATCTCTTGAATTTCAATTAGTAAATCAGAATCTTTAGTGGAAGTAATTATACCTTGGGTTTGCAAATCAATGCAAAATTTAGCTCATCCTCTTCAATTTGCTGCAAGTACTCCTTCCCACTCAGCAATAGAGTCTTTGAGTCAGACTTTCTCGATGCATCCTCTTCTTCCATAGGCAACAATGTATGATTGACACCATCTTTACTAAATTTGTACGTATTCTTCTTTCCATCATGCATAGCTCCTCTGTGATACTTCCAAGGTCTTCCTAGCAATATGTGACACACATCCATAGCCATCACATCACAAAGAATTTTGTCTTTGTATTTGCCCAATTGCAACTCCACTCCACATTGATCATTCACTAACAACTAATATCCCTTTTGAAGCCATGATACTTTATAAGGTGTTGGATGTTTCTTTGTTTTCAATTTCAACTTCTCCATCGCTTCTGTAGAGACCAACTTATCTGTACTACCACTATCAATTATCATATGACAACATTTCCCTTGAACCTTGCACACAGTCCTGAACAAGGTCTTTCTCTGCACTAGTTCAACAATTTCCTTTGCTGGATTTAACAAAACTTTGTTAACTACCAAATATTCCCCTTTCTCTAGTACATTTTCTTCTTCTATTACCATTACTGCTTCCTCTTCAGTCTTAGCAATAATTACATTTCTCTGATTTACTCCTATTTTTTCTGGGCACTCATAGGCTCTGTGTCCCAGCTTGTTACATCTGTAACATCTGACTTCTCTTCCTCTGCTTCTACCTCCTCTTCATATGGAAAAACTCCCTCTGCCACTTGCATCACCTCGTGTGGGTGCATGTTGACTTATGTTGTTGCTAGCTCCATCTCTAGGTGTTGTAGACCTTCCTCTACCACCTTGACTTCCCCTTCCTCGGAAAGTACCTCTATTTCTGGCAAATTGCTTCCTCACGGGTTTTTCTTCAGCCTTCAATACCATCTGATAATCCTCTTCTACTATTTTAGGAGACAATACACTTATCTCATCTTGAATCTCCATTCTGAGACCTATTACAAATCTTGCAACCTTCTCATATGTATCTTGAATTTGTCCAGCTCTTATGCTCACTTTGTAGAATTCCTTTGTGTATTCCTTCACTGTCATAGACCTCTGTCTAAGATTTTGCATCTATCTAAATAATGTCCGTTGATAATCACTTGGCAAAAACTTACCTTTCAACTCTGCCACCATCTTGTTCTAATTTTTAATTGGTTGTTTACCAAGTCTTCTTCTTTCTGCCTGCACTCCATTCCACAAAAGTGCTGCATGTTCTTTCAATTTTGTGGCAGCAAACTTCACTTTCTTTCCTTCTTATGTTTCTTCATAATCAAATAATTTCTCCATGTCATTAATCCAATCTATCAATTCCTGAGGGCTTAAACTTCTTGTATAAATTGAAACTTCAAGTCTAGGTTTAGATGTGGATCTCAATACTAACTTAAAGAATCTCATTTCAGGAGTTACATCTGCGGGTTCCTCTTCTTTTGCAGCTCCAACTTCAGGTTCACTGACATCTCCAACATCTTCATCTCTTGCCATTTCCACTGCTTCTAATCTAGCTTGCATCTATTGCATAGCTTCTAATACTTCAGCGTTTTCATTTGGTCTTCCTCTTCTTCAACCACCACCTCTTCCTCCAACTCTAAAAGTCATGTTGGATTTCTTTTTCTGATCCTTGAGATCCTGTTCAGTGTCAGTAGGCTGCTCTGATACCAAAAACGGTGGTCTGGTTGCAGGTGTAAGGGATAATCGTTCAAATCCAGAAAAGATCTCCTCAAGTGCAGGTGGAAGTTCTTCTTCAATTTTTCTTGGAGTTTCAGTCATCCACCTCCAAACTTAGCTATTATACTAAAAACAACAAAATTGTTATTTTTACTCGGAATATGGCATAACCACACTTACTACGGAACTGAAAGGAATTAACACCATTGTTCACAAACTTACATAAATACCTTACATTCAACAACCTGATCCTCAACCAATGGATCGAATCTACCTAATCCTAGATAAATACCTAAACTGCATGGTATTCTCCCCGAGAATCTCAACTAAGTCTGAACTACTTGGATTAATTACAAAATCATTCAAATACCTATATTCTAGCTCAAATCCTATCTAGAAAACTTTGTAAAATGACAACTAAAGGACCCCACTCCTTTGCTTGTAAACTTTTTTTTTGGATTTTTGGAATAAAAACGAAGCCTTTTGTCTTCAAGCCTCATGCTCCTGCACAAAAATCTACACGGAATACCAAAGATTGTTGTAAGTGACATAGATCTAATTTTCATTGGAAATTTTTGGATTGAATTATTTTCTTGTTTGGGTACTCAGTTAGCTCACATCTCATCTCACCATCCTTAATATGATGGGAAAACTGAGATTGTTAGTAAATGTTGAAAAGGATATCTATGTTGCTTTATGTACGATAAATAGACACAATGGGTCAAGTGGTTTCCCTTGTAAAAATGGTGGTACAACATATCCTTTCATACTTCATAAAAAATATCAGCGTTCATGGTACTTTATGGATATCGGATTCCATCCATCACATCACCCTTGAAAGAGTCTACAAAGGATCAAGTATTAGAGGACCACACATGAAACTAATAAGAGGTTCTTAAAACTATTGAAAGACATCTTCATGATAACACAAAATAGGATGAAACAACATACATATCAACATTGTAGTGAAGGGAATTTGAAGTGGGGGTTTGGGTATTTTCAAGAATACAACCATATAAACGGATGTCCCTCAAATAATAAAATAAATACAATAGATTAGAACCAATGTATTATGGCCCCTATAAGGTGTTTTGGGATTGGAAGCATGGCTTATGAATTTAAGTTGCCTCTATCTTCATGTGTACATCAGGTCTTCCAAGTTTCTTTCTTAAAGAAGGTAATCAATGACAAGATCTCTATCCATGCTATTTTACTAGAGATTAATGAAAGGGGGGAAATCATACTAGAACTAGAAACAATCCTCAATACAAGGATTAATACTTGAAAAATCAAGCAATTATTGAGTACCTTATCAAATCGAATAACCTACCAATGGAAGAGGTGACATGGGAAGATGAGTTGTTCATGCAAAAACACCGTCAAATAGTCAAGTGTTAAGGACAATACTTGTTTGAAGGGGAAGGATATGTTAGTCATGTATAAGCCCCATGTTAACCCTAAAAGACCTTATTAAGCTCTAGACATTGATTGATTACATTTATATTATTATATTGTTACACAAGCTAGAACCTTTCATGGTCCCATTTTATTATAATTATACCCTTTGCATCCCATATATACTAGGGAAACCTAGTCTTAGGATCATAAAATATTATCTTTTACATTGTATTCATTGTAAAATGTGGTTTCCCCCTTGAAGTGGATTGTAATTGTTGTTTTCTTATCCTTTTTAAGGCATAAGGTTCATAACACTAGTACCTTCTTTGTGGGAATGAGAGGATTTTCTTATCCCATTAGTCCCTTGACTTCAACCCTAAAGGTGAAATCACTACAACACCTAAGTGGGCTTTAGAACACATCATCTTCCAGTTTTTTTATGTGACGATAACATTCTCAAAGAGATAGGGAACAAATTAGGATGACTCATTGATTAAGCAAAACTAAAAGGCAAGTTGTTGTCCTATGCCAAAATATGTGTGAAAGTGGATCTAGGAAAGGGCCTCCTAGAGGCAGTGCCATCAATATGGATGGAAGGAGTCATCATCAAGTCCTCAATTAGGAGTACATTCCATTAAATTGTATCTCTTACCATGAGTATGGGAACTTCACTAAGAAACATTCAAATATTCAATAGGATAAGCCTATGAATCTTGCCAAACCATGAGAGTGGGCTACCTTTAAGATAGTTTATAGGACGAAGAAAACATGCCCCATGGGGCTGCAACCCATAAAGGAATTTAAGAAAATCCTACCTACGATGAAGAATAATAGATATGAGTTTCTTGCGGTTTTATAGGAGGTAGGAAAGAAAGCACCAAGGTGTAACCTTTTAAGTTACATGGGATCATGAAGGTGGAGCATATCCAAATTTAGAGGTGATGCTCCAAAAGTAACCAAAAAAGATTTGACCTAAGAAATAATTCGAAATATTGAAGATTTAATTAAATATCTCTAGTCGTTAGATAAAAAACATACAAATATCTAGAAGGATTTTTAGCTTATCATAGAATTTGAGGAAGAGGTGAGGCAAGATATTAATTCCTTAAATATCGTGGCAACTTAAAAAATGGGTGAAGAACCTAAGCACCTAAAGAGTCACGTTGTCAAGCAACAAAGAACCACAAATCAATAATATATCCTTCTATGCTAAGTATTCTTACATTAGTGCTCTCAAAAGAAGTCATCGCCCGCTCTTACAAGAGAGCAAAAATTCAATCGAAAACGCCGAGAAATAAAAGCACGACAAAGTGAAGCTAGAGAAACACATGTTGCCTCATATTATGACTTTTTGAATATATAAAATAACCATTTATTAAATCCTCCTTATGAAATGTTTTGAGGTGACATACGTTTGTTATATCAATTTGTAAGATAATGTATGTTAGGACTTCTATGACAAGATATGGAAAACTGGGAACAATAATATCTTAAAATCTAGATTGTATGTTTTTGAGAATGAGCTATGGTCAATTTTAAAGCTTTTGTATTTTAAGTTATTTTGTTAAGTCACAAAGCTTTTTAATATAAACAATAATTATTTTTATATAAAAGTTGATTATGAATATAAAAAAACATATTTATGCTCTTGAAGGGTTGCATTTTATATGTGTATGTGTTAATTTATCCATATATGCGATTAAAAAAAACATAAGCTTTATTTAACACTCACGAGAAAGTGTAAATCCACGTATAAAAAAATATTAATTTAGGTGTTTTTTGTTTTGTTTTTTTTCTTTTTCTTTTGATAAATACGCCCTAAGGGGTGTAGCTCGATGGATGATCATTGTGATATGAAGTGTTTGTGAAAATTTGAGGTTTTATGTTTGAATCCATTGGTTTACCATATGGGTTATGAGTGGAGATAAGTATTGGTTCACTTAGAGGTTATAGTAGTAGTGGTTGGAAATGACCTCATGTCATGTGAGTACGAACCTGACCCAATTACTAATTCTCTAGGCACAAAAAGAAAATAAAAAGGTACATAATTTTTTTCATAAATCCAATAAAAATATAAGCAATTATTTTGATATTATGTATCAGGGATTGTTTTAAATAGTATGACATTATTATATATATATATATATATATATATATATATATATATAATATATAATATATATATATATATATATATATATATATATATATATATATATATATAATATATTAACATGTGATTATGGAGACAAAACTATAGATTCATAAATTTTAGAAATTACAAAATTATTTACCTATCAATAATGCCATCAAGAATTTACAACTGATTGTCTTTGCATTATTGATTTGCCCAATGGGAAACCAAACCAATAGAACAAGTTTAGAGTCTTGAGATTAATGATGTTTTACTTTCCAAGAGAATCTGACATGACAAAGACTGTGTTATAGGTGTGCGAAGGATAGGCACACAGGCCTTCACTCATGGTGAATTTGTTGTCATCTTGGAAACAAATATCAAAATTGAAGATGTTGTTACCTTGGAGGTTGTTGTTTCCTTGGAAACTGTTGTCGCCTTGGAGGTTTTTGTTTCCTTGGAAACTGTTGCCGACTTGGAGGTTGTTGTTTCCTTGGAAACTGTTGTTACCTTGGAAGCTATTGTTACCTAGGAAACTGTTGTTACCTTGGAAGTTGTTGTTTCCTTGGAAATTGTTGTTGCATTGGAATATGTTTTTATCTGGGAAAATGTTGTTACCTTGGAGGTTGTTGTTGTCTAGGAAATTGTTGTTACCACAGAGGTTGTTGTTTCCTTAGAAGTTGTTGTTGATTTGGAGACTGTTGTTACCTTGATAATTGTTGTTACCATGGAAACTATGGGTTCGTGTCACCATATTCTCAGCCGACCATAACAAATATCCCAACTCCCTATAGACAAGGTGATCTATATTATTCTTGCTCGCACCAGGTATTATGGTCCTAAACTTTCTATAATGACGACCCCTTTGATTATTGTGGCCCTTCATCATTGTATCAAATTCACTATGCTCTTCATCTGCACTGAACAAGACACAAGGAAATATCATTTTAATGGCTTCATGCTCCCGGGTTGCCTTGGATGTGTGACGATCCACTTGTTGTGACCAATAATCCTCGACAGTCATTTCAACAAAATTAGCTTTGTTTAGAGCCCTCCCTAGGGGAAAATTCCCACCTAGCAATATCCTCACAAGTCACTTTCAGTGACATCAAGATTGTCTAGGACCAATTTAGCTTCAAAGAAGTGGTGAGTATTCAAAGCATGGTTGGCCACATGATCAACTAACTTATTGTCGGTACTTCAAACATGAGAGAGAATGGGAGCCTTAATACTTATGAGAAGATCAAAGACCCTTTAGAGATGGGATTCCAAGTGCCAACTTGAGGAGGCCTTAGATAGCGGTGTGCCATTATGTGCTTTTTTAAAAATGGAGATGAGCAAGAGTGAATCACCCTCTATAATCAACTAGTGTTGATTCATTTTCAGAGCAATAGACAAACCAAATTCTAAACCCCACCGTTCTATTTCATTATTGTAAGGACACGCAATGTGCCAGGATAGACCAAAATAATGCCTCTACCACTGTTGTAGAGAACTCCACCATAGCTTGTAGGACCATGATTTCCCCTCGAGACCCCATCAAAGTTTAGCTTGATGAAGCCTTATGGCAGAGGAAACCAAAATGATGGACTTGAGGCCATGATTTTGGAGAGCGTGTTGGCAAGGGGTGGAGAGCACTGATGGATATTTAAATCATGAAGAACGACTTCCTCATTGGGGGGGTTGTCCCAATCTTGAGAGTTCCACTAATGGGTTCCAATGGTTTTGTCCATATGAATAGTAATGTCCTTCTAAGCTCTATCAAGGGATGGGGCATGACTCTTGAAAAGTTAAGTGTTTTTTTCTTTCCAGATGATCCAAAGAGTAAATCCAGGAGTGAGTTGTTGTATTTTATTAAGGATGGGGCTCTTGTAGGGCAGGATGTTCCATCCTTCAATGTTGAAAGGGATAGAAGAAGGGTGTTGGTCAAGTCCCTGAAAGGCCTCGTTCATATGCTCTCATATACTATCCTTGAAAATGCAATCCAAAAAGAAGTGTTGAAGAGTTTCCTCCTATGCTCTGCATAGAGGACATGATGAAGGACTAATGAAACCTCGCTTCCTTAGATTCTCCTAGGTTGATGTTTTCTTTTTATTGAGAAGTTAGAGAAAAAGGGTTACTTTTGGCTAATGCTTCAATTTCCATAAATGTCTCCAATCGAGGTCAGCTTCCATACAACGATTTAAGCTTAGGAATTTATAGGCTTCCTTTATGTTGTAGTTCCCCATCATGCCATACCCCCATCTAATTATGTTAGGATTGTTATTAACAACAATGTTCCTAGGTTGCTAAAATATGTTCCAAAAGAAAAGTTTTACTCCTAGAAGTGGGCCACAAATGATAGACCCTGTAGAGCGTGACGATTTATAATATGCAGAGAATTGGGCACAAAGGAGAGTCGAGTCCACTGATTCCAAGAATCTTCTCAGAAAATCACCAAATTGCCATCCCTGATTTCCTAGAAATAGTGGTCTTGGATGAGAGATTTATTGCTACAAGTTGCTTGCCAAATATGTGATCCTTGAGGATACGCAACCAATTTAATGCGCTATGTGCTTGGGACTCTTGGAGAGTATTTTTTTACTGCATCTTGCTCCAAAGAGTTCCAGGAAATTTAAGCCATCTCCACCAGAATTTTGCACTTAATACTTTTCTTAGAAGTGTCATATCTCTCAGGACTAAACCCCCTTGAGACTTGGGGAGGCAGAGAGTGTCCCAAACAATCAGAGCCCATTTATTTTGAATAGAAGCCCCGCTTGGTAGGAATAGCATTGGGTTCATTGGAGCTTTGTTAGAATGGATTTGGGTGCCACTAGAGTAGAGAGAATATATACAGGTAAAGACTGCAAAATTGACTTAAGAAGAGTGAAGTGACCTACCAAGTTTAGAGAACGAAAAGTCCAGCTTGATAGATTCACTTCAAATTTCAGCAGAAGATCTTCCCATACTAAACATCTAAGAGGATTGAGAGTGAGAGGGGTGCCAAGGTATTTGGCTAGAAGGGATCTCCATTGAAAAACCAGGAGGTAAGAAATATTGATCTGCACTGTAAGAGGAGTGTTAAAAAAGAAAACCTAGGATTTGCCTTTATTAATTTCAGTTCCCGAGGTAGAAGAGAAGGCTTCCAAGATGTCCTTGAAGGCCCTAACTTCATTGATGGTTGGTGAACCCATTAACAATGTGTTATGCACAAAATTCTTATGTGCAGAGCTTTTAGTCTGAGATTCCAAGTCTTGGCCTTTGATTTTTTGTGTGGAAAGAGCTTGAGATATGGCACGTGCAAGGGCTTCAGCAGCCAGAAGGAAAATATGGGGAGAGAGAGGGTCTCCTTGCCTTATACCTATAGATGGAGCGAAAGTATTCGATGGGGATCCATTGACCAAGATTGAAAAGAAATCTTTTGTGATGAGGGACATGACCCAATAAATCTACATCCCATGAAAACCAAAAGCAAAAAGAGTATGAAAGATGTATTGCCAAATAATTTTATTAAAGGCTTTCGACATGTCTAACTTAAGGATCGTACTTGACTTTTTGGTTGTACAAAGAGAATGCAAATGCTCTTAGATTAGGATAATATTTTCCATGATTTGTCTCCCTTCCACGTATCTCGTTTGCTCTTGAGAAATCAATTGTGGAAGAAAAAGGTTTAAGTTTGTTAGCTACAATTTTTTATATAATCTTATATATCACATTGCATAAAGTAATGGGTTGGAAGTCTAATGGGGCAGTTGCCTGATTGGACTTGGGCATTAGGGAAATAAAAGTGGCATCAAATGCTAAAAGTAGAGAGGCCTATGATCTTGAATCTTCTACAACTTGCTAGATATCATGACCAAGAATAGGCTAACAAGCTTGATAGAATTCAATCGTATATCCATCTGGGCCAGGAGATTTGTTCCTTGACAGTCACATGGCTACTACTTCTACTTCCTGCAAGGAGATGGATTTTAAGAGTGTCGCATTCTATTCTTTAGTAATCACCTGGGGATGTGTTGCATAATTCTTCTAATTGCAGAAGCTCTATCTCTTGTGGGCTCCGTCAAGAGATGGCTAAAGTGCCCTGATAGAAGATCTTTCATGTTTGAGTGTTCCTTTACCCATTGATTTTTGGGTCCTCGAAGCCTGTGGATTTTGTTTTGATGCCTATAGTTGATCATAGATATATGAAAAAATTTAGTATTACACTCACCTTCTTTTAGCCACTTAACTCTTGACTTCTGCGTGTAGAATATTTTTTCTTGGGCCAATCTCTCTTGTAGTTGGTGCCTGAGGGTGACCTATTTTTCTTTCAATTGAGTTGTGCTACCCCCCGAAATTATGCTCTATTTAGTCTACTTAATTTGGCTTTCGAGGGCTCTTTTGTCCTTGAATATATCTCCAAAGTCTTGTCTATTCCATTCCTTAATCTTGTGCTTAATGAATTTAATGCTTTATTGAAATCTATACATCACCCTTCCTTGAATAAAGGTTTATTCTGAACACCATTTTTGCATGTTGGTGAGGAAATTAGGGTGCCTGAGCCAAATAGATTCAAAGTGAAATGGCTTATTTCTTGGGGATGCTGACTAGTTCAACTGCAGAGTGATGGGTCAATTGTCATATCCATAACTTGGGGGAATTGAAGCATCAAGATTAAGGCTTGACATTAAGAGCTCCTCAAAAGTCAGAAGTGATTCAAGCTTGAGGCGACCCGACGATTTCCTCCTCTTCTATTATTCCAGGTGTGAGTATAATTTGATTTTTGGACATTAATTAATTTGCAGGAATCTATGAAAGAGTCGAAGGAGTCTATTGCTTCCTCCAATTTCCTTATTCCACCCTTTTTTTCCTAAACAGTTCTTATTAGATTGAAATTGCCAGCGACAATCCAGGGGTTTGGCGTGACCAACTCATGCACAAAATGAAGGTTGGAAATGAAGAGCTTGTTTTGAGAAGGGAGGATCAACCCATAAACGTTCGAGAGGAAGCTAGACTGGGAAGAACCTATTGGCTTGAAAAGCATCGTGAGAATCTTAGGAAGGGAGAATGATTCCCGAATAGAAACCATGGAAGGATTCTGTAGAAGGGCTAAACCTCCCAAAGTTCTCACTACACAGTGTGACAGGAATTCACAATTTCTCCATATTGAGGGAATGATCTACGAAAGATAATGTTGAGAGAATTTGCAAAAGAATGTCCTGTTAATTCATGGAAATTAGATTTGTAACACCCTCCTCCCAAATCTACCCAAGTAACTGACCAACCGGGGTAAACATGCAACAAAGAGTTAATATGATATGATTCAACTCCCTATGCAGTTATTAAGGAAGTGGAATTGACGAAACACAAACAACCTGACCTTCTACACATGCAACAGAACCCCAAGGAGTCATTCAACCCATCCAGGTGACCAACCCCTGGGACAAACTAACTTTTTTTGCATTAAAGCCTCAGTCTCTCTCTTGACATGGGAATGCATGCGACTAGGACCCTCTAGTTGCTCCCACAACAAGGAATGCGTGCGATTGGGGACTCTTCCAGGTATTTTTATGCCAACAACTCCAGATTCTGTGCCACTTTTCAGGGACAGGACTTAGGCCATTGCCAAGAACTCCATGAAACTTCCAGAAATGAAAAATAACATCGAAACAATGGTAAGTATGCAAATAATTGAACAAGGAATTGACTGGACCCCTACTAGCCATGATAAACAGTTCATCAAACATGTCACAAATATGCATCCTACAAGTTTAAACAACAAATATGAGCATAGGGGTCTCAAGATTATCTAATAATCACTAAGAAGCAATGTTGCCTCATCACAATAAGTGCATTACCATCTATTAAGCCATATTTTCATTATACATGTAGTGATTAACCAAAACATGATGAGAGTAATACATTTTCATTGTCATAAAACTCATTCATAACCATCATATAACCAACAAAAATATCAAGGATATAATAGCGATATAAGCAACATATAGATAAGTATATTTACCCATAAAATACCAAGGAGAAAGAGAGCTCTTATTGATGGTTTTATAAACCGACTAGTTACGGGAATTCCATGAACCACCCAATTGTAGGCTAGGTTGGACCAAACCTTTTGTTCAACCAATCACCCCTGTGCCATATTCCAATCATGAATGTGGGATCTCATAAAACAAATCAATCAAAACCATCCATGACTTCAAGAGGCCAAACCACCTCAACCCTTAACCAATGAATCCACCTCACGGTATGACATCACTAACCATCACCAAATTGGTCTCTACCCAAGTTGTCTAGGATCTAAAGCATTTGCTCCAAACAGGGCTTCGAGGACTAGTAACTCAACCCACAATTGCCGTCCGACTTCTAGAGAATTTGTCCAACCATGGATTCCAGGACTAGTAACTCAACCCACCAAGGGCTTCCAGAGTGTTTGTCCAACCAAGGCTTCCAAAACTAGTAACTCAACTCAAGCTGTTACAGGGCTTCCAAAGCATTTGTCCAACTGAGGCTTCTAGGAACTAATAACTTAACCCATAACTAAAGACACAAGAAAACCAAATAGAGAAAAAAAGTAAAACCCACAACACCATGGCTATCTAGGAAATGGAAAGGCTGGGAAAAACCATGGTAAATCCAGGCAATCCTCCATGCCCATGACATATCATAACCAAATAACCACATGCATATGCCATGCATGCCAAAATAAGCAAAGAAATCATAAGGCAACTCGGTACTTGTTGAACCTCAGAATTACCCTCTCCTTGACAACTTTTCTCACCTATTTCCCTTGCTTTTTCATAAGATTACAGATCCCAATCAATGATCCATGATAGGTTTTGCCTTAAGGAAGGAATTAAATGATTGACATGTTATATTTTTATGTTTTTGCTATTTAGATAAATTTTTGCAAATTAGCTATAGAATGCAGCCTATTTTGCAGCTAACTGTGTATTTCTAGCTACTTCCATGGTCTGGCAGGTTCCAGGTGTCAAATGAAGAATCCAGCCACATGGGCATCTCTAGGATCTTCTCCACATGGATTCTATCCTATTCAGTCAGCTCAGATCAACAATAAAGCAAGCTCAAGATTGTAGTCAAAGGTGGAGTCAAACATATGATACCCGGAAGCAATAGGACTCTTCGTCTACTCTTTTGTGGTTAGTCAATAAATCTAATAGTTCTGTTGCAAGCATCAACTCGGATCAACCACCCGTGTTAATGGTTTTGTTGCAAACATCTCGCTCGAATTTAAGTCACCTGTCGCTGATCAGACGTTTACACAGTTCTGTTGTAATATGTATGAGCCACATGTAGCTAGTTTTCCTCAAAGACAGTTATGATTATTTCCTTTTAAATACTGGTTATACAAAACTGAGGGGGGTTCAGAGAATTTTATGTATTAAGTTCAGACTTCCAGCTCTGTATTTTGGGACTTCGTTCTTTTCTATAATATGTGTTGACCAATGATCGTTTAAGAGAGAATTTTCAATTAGTTAGCAGCTCAACCCAGTCAGCTGCAGAGGGCCCTTGCATTGAAGGAGGTTTTTCTTTCCATTCATTTTCTGTTTAGTCTTAATTTCATTACTTTGCTTTTAGCAGTCTTTCTAACTTAGGTTGATATATTTTAGTTTTGATCAATAGCATAATGTTAAAACTCGATTATGCAGTCTTGCTCTTCCAATACATCTCATGAAAGGAAATGATTTTGTTTCTAAATAGAGTAAGGTTGATAAGAATGCACTGTTGTCTAGCTTACTCACTGTTTTGTTATTTACTTTCTAGAACAAATTTGTCAATCCACTGCATTAATGAATGTTTTTGAACACCATTTCAAGTTGATACTCATCCTAAACTAAATGGTTAAACATTCACTTCACACAATGGTCGAAAACAATCAGTTAGCTTTTGCATGTTTCATTTAGTTCTCTAGATCGTAGAGTACAAAAAGTTGCTTGTTTTCCATCTCAAGAAGGTTATCTTTCAAAATTGAAGGTTAGAGTAACTAGAAGTACTTCAGTTGATTTCATACTCTGTACTTATTTCAACATGCATTAAAACTTCACCCTTAATTTTAAGAATTAGATTCATGACTTCAGATTAATGACGAGATAGGAGAGATGCTCTGTTTTTCCTGTCTTTAAATTAGATTATGACTAGTTTTAGCTCTTGGTTCACCTTTAGGAAGTTTAGATTTAGTTTCTCATAGTTCAGATTGTACATCATTAGGAATCAAAGAACAGAAACCCCCAAAACAATATAAAAATACAAAACAACTAAGTAAGAAGGGTTAACTAAGCACATATAGTGCACTACACTTCATAAGCTTACAAACCTCGGTTGATAATTTATGCAAGCAATTTAGCACACTAAATTGACTAAACATTTTGGCGTCGTTGCTGGGGAAGTTTAAATTAGGTAACCTTATCTCTTACATTAAAAAAAAATGATATGCATAGGGAAAGAGACTCTAGGGGTAGATTTATAGTTAGAGGTAGGAGTTCCATTCCTCCAACACCACCTACTCCACCAAGACTAAGAAGAGATACACCTCCATCTCAAGCTCATACTCCTAGCCATAGAATTCTTGAAGTTCTAAGGTCCGAAATTCAATCAAGATGATCTCCTACTTCATCTACTGAGGCAGTCCTAGAGGAGGAAAATCTTGGATCTCCAACAGAAGGATTAGCCTTTTTCACCTCCACAGGGGATCATATTTTAGTTGAAGAATTAAGAATACCTAGTGAGGAAGAAGAAGTGAACCTCTCTCCCACATACCATTAATAGAGGAACTAGAGGAAGAGAAATTAACCTTGCAGGTTGAATCTTATACTGACTCTGAAGAAACTATAATGGCAAAAGAAGGAGAGGATGGAGAATTCACGCTGTTTGGAGGAGGAAGAGGTAGAGGAAATAATGGAGAAGGAAGAGGAAATAATGGAGGAGGTAGAGGAAATAGGGAAATTGATAATTCTTTTGGATTCCCTATAGTTGATGAAGAAACAATTGCCACAATGAAAAATATCTCACCTTCTGTCATCCCAAATTTCCATGGGTTAAAAAGTGAAGATTCTGAAACATTTTATTTGAATTTGAAGTCTTGTGCAGAACCCATGATTATTTAGAAGACTCTAAAAAACTTAAGTTGTTTACTTCAACGTTGAAAGGAGCTGCTTTGAAGTGGTTCATGTGGTTGGTCACTTAGTCCATTAGAACATGGAATGACATGAAGAAAGTGTTTTTGGACAGGTCTTTGGATTATTGCATGCCTACCAATCACAAGGATGAAGTGTTCAAAATGATGCAAAGAGAGGATTAAAATTTAGAGGATTTAATTGAGAAATTCAACTATAACTTGAAAAGAACAAAGATGGATAACTTAGATGAAGATACCTTAAAAGCTATTTATTAAAAGCCATTAGAGATGAGTGGATAGATATCCTTAACATGATGGGGAAGGGAGATATCTCTCAACTCCCATTAAATGACATAGGAGAATTATGTGTTCATCTCTCAAGAGGAAAATCCAAAACTGGGAAAGGTCCAAGAGATCCTTCTCTTGTTAGAGTGAATAAATCTGCAACTGGATCAATGAGTAGGGCAGAAATTGGGAATATGCTTGATGAATTCAAAACAAATATTCTAGGGAGACTTAGTGAGCAAATAGACACCCTTAAGTTACAAAACAAGCGGAAAATCGAGGCTGATGCTTTAGCTATTTTTCTGTCCCAAATGTAGAAAAAAACATGCTTTAAGAGAATGCCCTTTGGATGCAAAAATCATAGAGACTTGTGTGATTTGTTCAGAAAACCATGAGACCAAGGGTTGTCCTTCAATTCCAGCTCTTAAGGCTATTTTTCAAGAAGAAACAATTCCAAATTCAGCAGAATCTCTTTGCTTTCTCTCTAGAAGACCTTGGAAGGGGCCACAAAATCAGGGATTTAACAATCAAATGTATTTGTAGCCCCCACCAAATTTGAATTCTTGGCAGCAACCTTGGCCTCAATCTCAACCTTGGGCTCAAGGAATACAAAATCCTTTTGGAAGTTTTTCTCAATACTATCAATATCCTCCATCATATCAGAATTATCCTCCCCCACAAATTCTACAACAAAATCAACAGCCACAACTTCAAAATCAGAATCCTCAACTTTCACTACCATTCCCACAACAAATTCCAGAACAAAACCAACAATCTCAACTTCAAAATCAAAATCCTCAACTCTTACTACCATTTCAGCAAAGACCAAATTAGCTGCCTACCCAACCATTACCAAACCCCAACAATAAAAATCCTCAGAATACTTACATGGTGGAAGGACAACAATTTCCAAATTACATGATCACTCCTCTAGATCTTAATGACGTTCAACTAAGATCTGGTAGGATATTAGAAAAGGAAAAGCCTTTTGTAGTTATTCAGGAACAAAACCATTCCGAGGAAGACTCTCTACAGCCCAATAAAAGTTTTGAAAGAACATCTCTCCAAAACCAAAATACTGAAAATGAAAAACAGAAAGAACCAATGAATTCAACTCCTATCATTGAGAAACCAATATCTACTTCTGCACCTCCTTTTCCTAAAAGATTACAAGTTGATAGAGGGGTAGAAAAGCAAATTATGTTGCCTAATTATGATTTTCTAGATGAATTGGAAAATGTCTGCATCAAAATCCCT
Source organism: Pinus taeda (assembly GCA_000404065.3). Taxonomy (NCBI): domain Eukaryota; kingdom Viridiplantae; phylum Streptophyta; class Pinopsida; order Pinales; family Pinaceae; genus Pinus; species Pinus taeda. Next base: position 87,728 of record APFE031155091.1, read on the forward strand.
TTGTTACAACCCATTAACGAGATTCCAATCCTAGCTAAAACAATAAATGAGTTGACCATAAAGAAACTAGGAAGAAAAGCAAAAGAAACAAAAAGAATTCACCTGGTAGGAAAAATAACAGACATAATGATGGGGAAAATTGCCAAACAAAAATATGTAGATCCAGGAAGTCTTATTGTGAAAACACATATCAATGGAGTTGAAATTCCGAATACATTGATTGATTTAGGAGCAGCAATAAACATCATGAGCAAACAAACCATGGATCAGCTCAAGCTTCCTAATCTTCTTTACACACCTACATTACTACAATTAGTAGATAGATTTGTAATCAAACCGGATGCTGTGTTAGGATATATTTCAGTGTCCTTAGATTCTTGGGAATATCCTGTTGATTTTATGATCTTAACCCCCAAGAACAATCTAGGAGGACATCCACTTATATTAGGAAGACCTTAGCTGGCCACAACTGATGCTTTCATTAGCTGTAGATCTGGTGACATGTATATTTCTGATGGGAATTCAACTAAGAAATTCACTCTATATCCTCCAACAAGAACAATCATAGAAATAGATGACAAAGAATGGATTGATGATGAAAATGACATTCAACCTCTCTTTACTATTTCAGACATTAGTGAAGATAGTCAAATCTTGAATACAATGGAAAATTTTGAATCATCTCCAAAATATGAACATGATCAATTCCAAGAAAAATCTAATATTGAATATTTGTCATCTAGGCAGATGTCCCTTTATTCTATGGAAGAATTTGGTAGCTCTACAATTGAAATCTTTCCAGGGAGAACATTGAACATAAACAATAACTTGGAGAAATTACAACGGGAAAATCTAATCAAAACATTACAACAACATTCTGTTGCATATGCCTAGGAATATATTGACATGAAAGGAATTAGTCCTAAGAACTGTATACATCACATCTATGTTGAGGAAAATTGTAAACCTATCAGACAACCTCAAAGAAAGATGAATCCAAATCTTAGGGAAATTGTGAAAGAAGAGCTGCAAACACTGCTGAATATAAACTTCATTTACCCAATTTCATACAACCAATGGGTTTCCCCTTTAGTGAAAAAGAATGGTAAATGGAGGGTATGCATTGATTATCGAGAATTGAATAAAGCTACCCTTAAAGATCATTTTCCTTTGCCCTTTATAGATCAAGTGTTAGATACATTAGCAGGTAAGAAGTATTTCTCATTCTTGGATGGTTTTAGTAGTTATAATCAAATTCATGTGGCACCTAAAGATCAAGATAAAACCACATTTACTTGTCCATGGGGAACCTATGCCTACCGAGTACTTCCTTTTGGATTATGTAATTCACCTGCAACATTCCAAAGAGCAGTACTAGGAATTTTTTTTGATATAATACATGATTGTGTAGAGGTATATATGGATGACTTTATAGTCTACGGGAATACATTTGAAGAAGCTTTAGAAAATTTGGAAAAGGTTCTTAAAAGATGTAAGGAAGCAAACCTTTCACTAATCCATGAAAAATGTTTTATGATGTTTACAGAAGGGATTGTTTTAGGACATCACATTTTAGGAGATGGAATTAAAGTTGATAAATCTAAAGTTGAAGTCATCTCTAAATTATCAATTCCAAATTGTCAAAAGGATGATAGAAGTTTTCTAGGATTTACAGGATACTATAGAAGAATTATAGAAAATTTCACTAAAATAGCATCCCCACTCTTCAAATTACTCACTAAGGATTGTGAATTCAATTGGAATCCTGATTGCGAGTTAGCATTTCAGACTTTAAAAGCAAAAATTTCTGAAGCACCCATCTTGAGAGGTCCAAGTTGGAAACTACCTTTTTAGATTTCAACAGATGCTTCAGATACAACTCTGGGAGCTATATTATGACAAAAAGATTTGATCCCCTATGCCATCTACTATACAAGTAAGAATTTGACTCCCAAAGAGTTAAATTATATTGTAACTGAAAAGGAATTTTTTTTTTTAACTGTAACGGATATCTTTATTAAAAAAAAATTCTGATTGGACCGAGGAATATTCAGCCTTTTACATTGCTTGCTGTCCTGTTTCCGCCTTTTACATTGCTTTCTGTCCTGTTTCCGCCTTAATGAATTCTGCTTGCCTACAAGCTGCCTGCCTTTCAGGGCGTTGTTCTTTTACGTTTGCCATGGATATAGCTGGGAATCGATCAGGTTTTCCATGGGTTTAGCTAGGCATTGCTGAGGAGTCAGGGTCGTTCAAGTGCTGGCTGAAATTCTCAGACATTGCTGTCCATATTGAGGCCCTGTAGCCGAGCCCAATGGCGCTGGGTCCTTCTATAGCTCGTGCGAGGTCCCTTTCGGAGTCTTCCATCTGTAGGGTCGCACGTCTGGCTTTTGTCCCAATTGTAAATAGATTTAGCTTCAGTTAGAGTCTCAGGATCGTATGATAGCAAGATCAAAATAGCCAGTGCGACCAATCCAAAATTCATTTTTGGATTCAAGGTTCCAGCATTCACTCTCCCCATTGTCAATCTAAAACTTCAACTCCGATTTAATAAACCAACTCTGTATAGGAAGGCATTAGAAAAACTCCAACTCTGAGATCTGAGGTTCGATGCCGCTTTCAAAGGTGAAGGGACGAACAGATCTCCTTACCTATGCGCTTGCAGGCCTTCCTCTTTGTCTGGCTGTTCCTTACCTGTGAGGTTGAGTTTATGTAGGGAAGATTTCCCCAGATTTTCCTGAGATCAACTTTCTGTGTCCTGGTACAGGTGATGAGCCGAAAAAATCAGGCTTTCCTCGCATACGAGCTTAAATTGGTGTGCTGCAGGCTTCCTGCTTCTTGTATTGTTCTGCTCTTAAGCTAAGGGATGCGGATTGAATTAATGCTGCTGCCGTTGTAGATGAGAGATCCTACTGCTAGATGGCATCCTTTGTTTGCCATTTCGTCTGCCTCCTTATTCAAGCTTCTGAGGATATGGTAAATTTTGAAAGAGGTGAAGTCTTGCAGGATTATCTTTAATCTGTTCAGAGACTTATTTAGGATTGCATTACTGAACTGGGTATCTAAGTTGATCTTGCTGATGAGGATTTCCGAGTCTCCGAATGCTTGGCATTCTTTGGTGCCTTTGTCCCGAGCTATTTGACAGGCTTTTGTGAGGGCAAGAAGCTATGCCTCGTTGTTTGTGGAGATGCCGAGTCCCCAGCTGAAGTGAACCTTCCTGAGGTTGTCTGCGAAGAAAATGACTCCTCCAGCTCCCACAGTCCCCGGATTTCCTTTCGAGGCACCGTCAAAGAATATTGAAGTTATATTTTGGGTCCTCCACCGATTTTGAAAGGCATCTTCGGGTTATCTGATTTTCCAAAGGGGAGAAGGGAGGGGAGGGGGAAGGGAACAGACTTTGGAGGAGGGGAGGGGGCTGAGGAGGTTCAGCCAGGCCTTTTCAGAGGTAAGAAGGGAGGAATCAGAGGGATGAGGATGCTGAAGGACCGATTCAATGAGAAGGCCTTTGGCGATAGAAGCAGATTTAGCAGGAGAGCGAGAGGAGTTATTGAAGATTAGATCATTTCGGGCGAGCCAAATTTCCCAGCACACAAATTTGGGAATGGAGAGCCATATGAAGTACCACAAGGATTTCTTTGGGATTGAATGTGGGTAGAAATTTTGCCATTCAGAGAAAAGGTCGGCAATGGAGCAGTGTTGGGGCGAGGAGACGGACAATCCAAGCAGAGATAAAGACCATACTTCTTTGGCATATACGCAGTCAATGAACAGATGGGAAGCTGTTTCTCCTGAGTTTTTGCACATTGCGCATCTGTGAGGCCCAACAAAGTTTCTCTTTGCCAGATTGTCCCCAGTGAGCTGTTTATTCTGCATGAGGATCCAAAAGAAGAAATTAACTTTGGGAAGTCCCTTGGCGTGCCATACCTGTTTCCAGAATGAAGGCGTTCTCATGCTGTCTTTTTTTGTCTGGAGGGCAGAGTATCCCAAAGATGGCGTGTAAAACCCAGTGTCTCCCCACCCCCATCTGTCTGCGATGCTGCGGTGAACCGGCGCTGCGTTTAAGAGCAGAGATTTGAGAGTTTCAGTTTGATGTTGAAGTTGTACTGGCACAGGAGGGAGCACCCAATCGACCCAATTCCCTCTGCTGTCCCACTCGGAGATATCGTTCAGCTTTCTAATTCCTGCATCATAGAGCCATTTTCTGATGTCCCGGATTTCTGCGTGAGAGCTGAGGGGTGGCCTGTTCATGATGCGATCTTTCCAGAGGAGGGTCTCCTCCCCATTGCCCGGGATGCGGTAAAGATGCTTTCTAAAGCTGCTTATGCTTTTCCTACAGAGATTCCAGGTCATGTGCCTGCTGTTGTATTATCTGAAGACAGGTGCCTGAGGGAGATCCCCTAGGCATGTTTTGCGATGAGCGTTTCGCTGATTTGATGAGAGGGATCTGAATATATTTTCCACAGGATTTTGCTTCCGAGAGTCTGATTTGAGAGAGCGGGGTCTCTGATCTGAAGCCCGCCTTCCAGAATCGGCCGCTTGACTAGATCCCAGCTAACCAAATGGATTTTGTTTTGGTTGCCTCTGCCTCCTTTCCAGAGGAAGTCTCTTAGAAGACAAGAAATATGCTCCATTATGTGTTTCGGGGCCAGCAGAAAGGAGGCTTGATAAATGGGAAGGGCAGATAAGACGGATTTAATCAGGATAACTTTCCATCCCTTGGTTAGCCAATAGCTTCCCCAGGAGATGATCTTATCTTTAATTTTACTGATGACACCCTGCCACAAAGATCTGTTATTGACTCCAGAAGTAAGAGGTAAGCCTAGATATTTGATGCTGTCCCATTGAGCGAAGCACTCAAATCCTAGGATCTGGCCAATATTATTTAGGTTATGCTGGCTCACATTCCATCCGAAGATCGAACTCTTTCTATTATTTATCACAGCTCCTGAAGCTCTGCAATAACTTTTTAAAACAGCATCGAAATTCGCTGCTATTCTAGTAGAGGCTCCTCCTAGAAGAATAGAGTCATCTGCAAAGAGTGCATGATTTATTGGGTTTAGAGCATTTGCGATTCGGATTCCTGGGAGATCTCCTGTGATCATTTCCGCATTCAACTTCCTGCTTAGAGAATCGGCCATAAGAATGTACAAGAAGGGAGAGAGGGGGCAGCCTTGCCTTAATCCGCGGTGGGCTTGGAAGAAGGATGCTGGTCAACCATTGACCATGGGGGCGATCCATGGCCATGAGATGCATGCTTTGATGAGGTTGATGAACTGAGAAGGAAAGCCAAAGGATCGGAGGACTTGGAGGAGAAAGGAATGGTTGACTCTGTCAAATGCGTTAGCCATATCAAGCTTGATCAGCATCCCCTTCTCTTTCCTTTGTTTGCTGGAGTGGATAGCTTCCTGCACTTGGATGATATTATCCAAGATGTGTCTGCCTTTGACGAACCCCCCTTGGGATTTGGATATCAGTTTGTCCAGAAGGGGTTTAATTCTATTTGCCAAAATTTTTGACAGAATTTTATAAGAGGCATTGCACAGGGAGATGGGCCTAAACCTGCCGAATGTTTCCGGATTGGCCTCTTTTGGTATTAGAGCAAGAAAGGTGGAGTTAGTGCCTCCCCCAATCTTGGCTTTCCCAAAGAATCCATGTATCATTTTCAGCAAGTCTGGTTTGATGATGTCCCAGCAGACTTTGAAGAAGTGTATTGTGAAGCCGTCCGGCCCGGGGGCCTTATCTGAATCCATTGCCCATATAACCTTGATGATTTCTTCTTCAGACACTGGTTTCAATAAAGCCTGATTGTCCTCATGGGTGATGAGATGAGGAATGTGAAGGAGCAGGTCTTCGGTGTCTTCTTTGCTTCCTTCCTGCCTTGTGCCGTATAATTCTTTGTAGTGATTTTCAGCTGCAATTTTTATTTGGTCAAATTTATTGCAGATCTGCCCTTCATCATTTCTGATCTCTGTGATATGGTTCCGAGATAGGCGAGCTTTGTATTGTCTATGGAAAAAGGAGGTGTTTCGATCTCCTGCCTTTAACCAAAGGCTGCGAGATTTAAGTCTCCAATGCTCTTCTTCCCTTCTGATGGATTGATGGATGTTTCTTTGTAAGGCTGCTTCTTTATTTAAAATTTCCGGGGTTATGTAAAGCCCTTCCATACCTGTTTGCAAGGTTTCTAACTGTTGAACATCGGTTTTCCTCTGATGGGTGGTGGGGTTATGGAGTTTCCTTAGCCACTCCATAAGAGCTTTTTTGGTGGCTTTTAATTTTTGCTCCCACACATAACTTGGGGATCCGATGATGGGGATATCCCAAGCTGTTTGGATAGTGTCCATGAACCCGTCTTTTTCGATCCAAAGAGGGTTAAATTTAAAGGGAATGGGGCCAAGATCTTCTTCAGGGGCCAAAAGGAGTTGGATTGGCTTGTGGTCCGAGGAAAGCTTGGGAAGAATTTTTGTTGATATGAGGAGATTTTCCATCAGCATGGAGGATTGTATTAGGAATCTGTCCAGCCGGGCAGCGATGTGGTCAGGCCCAGTTCTGTTGTTTGTCCAAGTATATTTGCCTCTTGCCGGGACAAAATCTAGAAGGTCCCACTGCTGCATTATTTCTTCTACAAAAGGGAGAATCTGGTCTTTGTTGCTGTTTCCCCCCCTTTTTTCTTTTGGCTTCATGACAAGGTTTAGACCTCCTCCCAGAACAATATTGTTGAGGGAGTGATGATCTAAGAAGGCCGAGAGGGTGTTCCAACAGTCCCTTTTTTCTGCATAGTTAACAGGTGCATATAAATTGAATAAGGCTATAGTTAACTTACTTTCTAGGTGCTTGAGCTCCGTGAAGATCCAATGCTGGGTCTCATGGCAGTTAGACATATGGAACAGTTCTTCCGGCCAGAGAGTTGCAACACCTCCCGAGGTTCCCCTTGAGCTGACTATTATGCCTTCATTCTTCTTCCATTTTGATTTGCTGATGTCCTTGAGAGCTTGCCCATCGATTTTGGTCTCTTGGAGCAGGAGGATGTCTGAGGGTTCTATTTTCATTAGATCTTTGACGGCATCGATTTTTGGTTGGGTCCCCAGGCCTCTACAATTCCAAGAGACTATTTTCATTATTTACCTGGCGAGGGATTTGGGATTCCTCCCTTGTTGGATCTTCCTCTAGTATTTCTTCCTATTGTCATCTCTATTGTAGATTGGCTGCCTTGCATTTTGAGACGCTCTACCTCCTCCTCCCTGACTGCTTTGTGGGTCTTCCTGCCTGCCTTCTTCGAGGGTCTTTCGTAGGTCTCTTCCTCTGAGGAATCTGATGGTTATGACAGTTTTGTCTTCTTTGTTATATCAGCATATGAAAGCCTGGAGGGGCTGCCCTGAGGAGAGCCAAGCGATGTTCCTCCGTCTTGCTCTTTATTTTCCTGGGATTCTTCGGCCTGTGCTGGTATGATCAGGTCCGTTTGTAGAGGTTCTGATGGAGAGGCTTCTTCAGAAGTTGGGGTCTCCCCCGATTTTTGTTGGGTTTCATTTTCTTTGCTGGGGTTTCCTTGATTAGTCCCCTTTGCAGCTCCTTTCCCTGTTGCTTTTGCATTACCCGTTTTCTGGATTGTAGTCCAATGATCTCCCTTGGGGGGATGGTTCTGGTCTTCCGTTTTTTTCTTGCAGTATCTTGCAAAGTGTCCATAGCCGTGGCAGTGTCTGCATTTAAAGGGGATCTGCTCATAATCCAGCTCCTGGATATGGGACCATCCTGCCACTGTGAGTTTTATTGCTTCAGGTAGTCCTTCTTCCAGATCTACTTCCACGCATATTCGGGCGCAGGAGTATTGATCTTTCCTTACGGCTTGATCAATATATCTGCCAAGGGAATTACCTATGATTTGAAGAGATTTCTGACTCCAGCAATGCAGGGGGAGATGGGGTAGCCGAACCCACACTGGAACCGCTGATGGAACATCCCAAGTCGGATCGAAATTTGGGGACCATTTATTTAAGTATAATCCCTGTGGCCCCATGAAGTATGGCCCGTTCCTGAAGATGAGACTCCGATCTTCTGCTGATTCAAACACAAATACAAAGAAACCTTTGCCTACAAAGTAAGATTTAATTCCTTCCTTGATCAGAGGGGTCCAATTTCTCTTGATCCAGTCTTCTACAGATTTAGGCGATGGCCATAGGCCAGTGAACTGTCCTATGAGCCCTCTTTCTGCGAGATTCAATGCCGAGCGACAGGTTTCTTCCTCAGGGAGGGCCACCGTAGGAATGCAATCTTTTTTCTTAACGAATTTCTGTTGCTGGGCAAAAGGAGGCCGTCTGTTGCATGCTGCGATTATCTTCTGAAATTCAATAACCTCGGGAGGGAGCGGGGGAGGATCCGCCTCCCCATCACCTGGCATGGCTGCCTAGACCGCAGTCGCTTGGGATCGATGCACCAGTTCAGACGGCGCAGAGGCTAGGTCATGCGCAGATCCGATCGGGTCTAATCGGAGCTCTGTTGCGCTGTTGTTGTTTTTTTCAATTCAACTTGCATCCAACTGAAAAGGAATTTTTAGTTGTTGTTCATGCTATCAATAAGTTCAAACATTATATAACAGGCTATGAAACCTTTGTTCATACAGACTACTTTGCAATTAGATACTTAATGAATAAACCTATTACTAATGGCAGAGTTACAAGATCGCTATTACCCTTGCAAGAATTCAATATTTTTTTTAACATGATCGGTTACTTTTTTTGTATTACAAAAGAGAAAAACAGGAGCTATGTCCTTTTACATTAGGGAGAGAGCTAGTTCACATGTAGTGCACAAAATGGGAGCGCAGTCCCTGACTCTACATTTGACACCTTGTTTCTATAGATTTTGAAAGCTAAAGAGGCATATTTCCTTACAAACTGCCCTAGTAAAAAACTAAATTTGCACTGCATTGAGAAATAAGATTACAACACATTCACCAGAATTGATTCACCGATGCGTCCTGTTGATATCCTCGTTTCTTGCTATACCTGGAGGAAATTTCTCCTTGCTGAATTTGATTTAATGTTTTTTATATATTCCACAACTTCTTTCAGGTGCTTGCCTTTGTCCTTTAATCTTCTATTTCGGCTTCTTGATTATTAATATCTCTTTGCTTATAAACATTGATTGTCTTCATTTCAGCTCTGAGGTCCTTCGGTGCTTGGTTGAATCAGCCAATCATGAATCTATTGGCCCTGCAAGTCGGGTAGCTCTCATTCTTCTCTGCTCTCTCCAGCGGGTTGCAAGAGATTTTTTTCCTCATAATTATTTTGTCGACTGTTTTTTCCTTTCTTGAGGGATGTGCTCTTATCTTTGACTACCTACTTATTTTGTCTCTGCTATTGTTGTCGTTGTTATACACTGTGAATACTTTCTTCAGAACTTCCTTGGTTATCCCGCACTACTATAAATACTTCGAAATCCAATAAATGTTAGAGGGCGGACTGATAGACTGCTTATAAGGCAGGGAGAAAAGGAGCTCTGTTTTCACATGGGCAGAGTTTTGAGATCTCCGCGGGGAGGAGGAGAGACTCTGATTTCTTATGATTAAGAAGGAAGCAGGGAGAGGTTGAGTGATACTAATCAGATAGGGTTGCTGCTTTATAGGCTGAGCTGAGGTGAGAGTACTTGATAGCCAATAATCTATAATACTTTTGTTCCGATATTTAAAGCTAGATAAGGGGAGATTGCAATTACGTTCTGTCTGTGGTTTGCGAGATGCTTTCTGATTGATGAGAAGATTATATCTCATCACACAATCTGGACTTGATCCTTCTACTACTAGGCTTTGCTGAGCAGATCCCAATAGCGGAATGAGGAGGACTGGAGAGGGATTCCACCAGAGGCCCTGATGCTTATTACTAAATGCTTCAAAAATACTACTTGGATTGTTTACTAAGAGACTTAAAGGATGCTTTTCTCTTACCAAGTGGTGAAAATAACTGTGTGGATGCCTCAATTTATTATTTTCTGAGTGATGAGAATACCTGTTGTTGTAGGTGTCCTGCGTATTTCGATTACCCTTAACTGCACAGGGGTCCACCATGTTCTTGATTTGACATTCAAAACCATTTCAAATCTGATGATGTTTGATAAGACAACTACCCTCTTTAGTCAGAGTTGAAGGACGCTTGCTAGCTTTATTTGTGTTGTAATGAAGCATTTTTGGGATTGAGAGGATCCGCTGCTTTGTGCGAGGCAGATAGCACTTGAGAATCTGACTATCATTTCTGTATACTTCATTAGTTCTGCTTCTTGATTTGATGTAATATGTCCACTTGTATGTTTCTTTCTATACTTCAAGTGATATCGAATCATGGAATATTTTTTTCATATATTTCATTGTTCTCTTTCACAGTCCCTACTTGTCTTTCCACTGCCTTGTTGGTGAAATTGTCAGCATCCTGATTTTGGATTCTCAAGACATGCTTGAAGGATATGTTTCCCAGTTTTTTTGTGCTTATTCTGATTCTCTGGCTTATTTTGCTAATGGTTAAACTTTTGAAATCCTTTCCAGTTTCCATAGCTGCAATTATGATTGCTGAATCCCCTATTATTATTGGATCCTTTATCCCTTTTTTACTTACTTTGTGCCTAGCAGTAGACTATATGCTTCAGCCCTATTGTTTGACATTTCTCCAAGGCTCCATTCATATGTTATTATTCTCTTTCCATTTGGATCTAGAATTAATCCACCTACTCCTACTCTGCCTAGATTGTTTTTTGAAGCTTCGTCAAAGAATAGAATGTATCTCCTTTATTTTTTCATCCATTCAGCCATTTCGATATCATTCATACGTAATTTCCACTTCTTGTTTTTTGCATTGTCTTTGTTTTTTTTTTTTAATGCTTCTGTTTTGTTTTCTAATAGAGCTTTGCTATACCAGTCTTTTTCTTCTTGTTGTAAGTTGTTCTGGTCCATTCTTGTTGTTCCATTTGTACTTATTATTTCTGAAACTTGACTCCATGTTTTCGATAGGATCTTTCCTATACTTGGTTTTTGTCCTTTGCAGATACACTTGTTTCTAGCTAACCATATTTGCCAGCATAAAATTGAGGGGAGACATTTCCATATTCTATTTATTGTGACTTTTTCCTTTTTGCGTAAGCGTAGCTTTTTCCCCAGTTTTTGTGAAGATTTGTCAACTGAGTTGAGGAGATTATGCTTAATTCTAGAGGGCTTATTAGGTGATTCCAACACTCTCTCGCCATCATGCAATTCATAAACAAGTGTTGGATTGTTTCTTCCTCCCTTTGGCACATGAGACATTTAGAGGGCCCTTGAAATCCTTTTTTTTTTTATATAGATTTTCCGTTATAATAATTTTACCTTTAAGTAGAGACCATATGAAAATTTTGATTTTGGGCAAGCATTCATTTTTCCAAACCTACTTTCCAGAGATTCCAATCTTCATGACTGTTATACTTTTGGAGATGATTATATTCTGATTTCATTGTATAGTTTCCATCGATTTTATCCCAAACAAACTCATAATGTTCCTCTTTATTGATAGGCGCTGTAGCTGCTAATAGAGTTTTCAATGCTTCCCATTGGCTTTTTAGTCTTGGAGGTATTGTCGACATTTTCCATTTTAACCAATTATTCCGATCCCACTGAGAAATGGAGTATAGAGTGTTGAGATTTTTTTCTTCCATCCAATTTTGCAATCCTCTTAGATTTTGTTGCTGTCTTAGAGGGTTTTTCCCCATTATTCTATCATCATGTAAGGTCCCACCTTACCAACCATCAATATTATACTAAGGCTGACTCAAAATGCGATTTAAGTTTAAAAATTTAATGCAAGGTTATATATCTATATTTTTAATTTTTTGTTTTTATTGGTATTCTTTACACTACATACTAATTTCTACTAACTAACTAACCCATGGTAATATTAAACTTCTCATTAAGGCTACCAGGTCATGGTTCCTCAAGATCCAAAACTTACAACCATAAGTCTTAAAATCACATTTAAATGATAGAGTCTCTAGTGGGTTAAACAATATAAATATTTACAAACCACAATTTCCATTAAGCTAATTATTCATTTTATTGCAATTAAGAGTGTTTAAGAGTGACTAATTTGGTTTTGTTCTAGATAATATGCCTATGAATTATTTGGTAAAACAAGGGAAGAAAAACAAGATAATTCAACTTCGAAAAGAGTGGTTTCCAATTATTATGAATTCATATGTCAGCTAACAATTACAACATTTCACCTAACCAATTTGCCTTCCATGAATTTTTAATTCAATGGAATCATCATGCTTATTCTTTGAGATATTTCCAGAAACACCTTGGTTGCAAATCCTAATTTTACTTAGTCATTTTTATAGACAATTCGTAGATGTAATTAGCTACAACCATTGAAGCATTATGTCAAACAGTTTGCAGGAATGAAATGTACAACCATTGAGGCATTTTGTCAAACACTTACAACCATAACCCTTAAGGCGATTTCACCAAAATTAACTATCATGAATCTAATATTACATAATTTCTTTTTCTTTGTCAGTAATACCAAGAAGTGAACCTAATACATAAGTAGAACTGTCATCCATCTAGATTGCTGCATATACAAAAATTAGGCACATAATGACTATAAATATTTAAGAATTTTTACAAAGAGCTCGCAACGATGTAGCTACAACTATTGAGAAATTTGAACAATGGTTAGCAGTCACAAAACATGCTGCTAGCTATTAAACTATTAAACAAGCAGTCACAAGTTTATTAAACTATCAATGTATTAACCATTAATACTTTAAAATAATAATTCCAAGTTTATACAATAGACTGGTTTCATACAAAGAGATTACCAAGTAAATCACAGCTACAAAAAAAAAGCAGCAAGATAAACCACCAGGCATCAACAACAAATCTATAAAATATAGAAGTTTACAGAACTGGGTTCTGAAACTCTGTTTTTTGAAATCAAAGTTGGGGCGACATGGTCATTAGGTACAGATACCCCCTGAAGTTGAAATAAATCAAAACAGAAACGCCCAAAAATGCGATTATTTAAAACCACAACCCAAAACAAATTCATACTATCTCATTTATCCCTTTTGTCAAACATATACTGTGCAAACTTATCTACAGATGTAAAAAGCGAAGGAAAGACCAAATTTATGCTATTAACATGTTTTCATAAAAATTATGGCAGCCTGAATGCTTCGGCCATTAAGACATGATGTAAACCAACTTGCAATGAAATTGTACAAAAAAGACTTACATAAAACAAACTACAGTTATTGCAAAATTCCTTCAACATTTAGTGTGCAACATTTGATATACATCTAAGTTTAAGTCAACAATCAAATAAGAAAAACCATATAATGAACTACAAAAAAAAACACAATATAATGTTGTCAACATACCTGGCAATGAATTTATACAACTCAAAAAAAATGGGAGTATGCTCCAGCTCCAATATCCTTACCAACTCATTGTGAACCACCCAGTTTTCCTCCCAACCATATCCAAGAAGAACTTCTCCCCCTAGAACCCCCGAGCTGTAAAAGCTCACAAACAGTACCAAAAAACAACAATAGAGAGATTTGCAAGGCAAACTCAGGAAGCAAATTTTCACTTCCTCTCAATACCACTCATGGCCAACCTCAATAGCTAGAAATCTTAGGATTTTAACAATAATTTCATATTTATTATGGAAGCAAATGACTACTCTCCATATCTCTCCCTCTCACTATTTTCCTCAAGTCTCTTCCACTCTTGGCCTCCTCATCCCCCAAGTGAGAATACATGAGACTCATATATAGGAGGAGCAACCAATTCTTGTCATAAAGGAGGAGTAATGTGAATGCATTGGATTCCATTTAGAGGAGTGTAAGTTATGCCGTTAAGGAGAGGTATGCATTAAAGAAAGAGTAAGAGGAATATTTTATGACATATTTTTAATGAGTGAAAAGGAATATGCTATTCTTCGATGAGTGCATAAAATAAAGTATAATGAATTATTTAAAAGAGAGAGTGAGAGAGAGAGAGAGAGAGTTACATAGAGCCATGAGAGTCATGAAGGAGATGTGTGAATTAATTGAGGAGATCAAATTGACTTGTAATTTCTTTTTAATAATAAGATAATAATAATATTAATAATATTGAGGATTCAATCAAGATTGAACTATTAGGATTGATTAATGATAAGTTAATTCGTTTTTCTTCAACTCCACTTGATTACCAATTTATGTAAAGTGATTTACTATTTTTGGAAAGTTGTGCTTGAGATGTTGGACGTGACTTTCTATTTTTATAAAGTTATTCTAGAATTGTGAGAATGCAATTTTATTTAAGGAAATTCATCCATGAGTGGTATTTTCATTTTGGAGAATAGGGATTCCACACCCCTATTTCATGCATCTCCCTGCCTTAGTAGATTGAGGACTCCGCGCCCTGATCTACTCCAAAGATCTAAGATTTCACGACTTGATCTTTTTTATATATTCAAGACTCCGCGCCCTAAATACACAAGACTCCACATCTTTATCTTTCTATGATTTAGGACTCCACACCCTAATTTCCATGCCCTGTCATCTACTGTGCTTTGAAACTTTGTGTTTCTCCTTATGGTACTGATTGTGAGCTTTTACCCATCTGATGATTCCTTGGGAAGGCCTTGTTCAAAGACCTGCACACATTACAATCTCATAGATCAAAGGAGTCAAATGAATTTCATAATGAAATTAACTTAATCACATTTTACCGAGAATGATGCATGACTTCCACAGTCATTCCTAATTGAACACACCCTGCTTAGTACAATATTAGACATATATAATCACACAAATCATGTATCATCCATAAATCATAATTAACCATCTATTCCACATAACCATGAGAATCCATGGGTATATGTGTCTCAATCTTGGATCACCACCCATGTCATACATCTGTTTCATAAATCAGATACAAACAGAAAACATTTTACTTAATCAAAACCATCTAATACAGATAATCAATGATGCCACATATAAGAGGAAATATAACTATATAAAAAATTGTTCCCCAATCCAGTGATCAATCTGTCATACATAAACATAAAAGGAAATATAACTATGTGTGTAAAACATTATTCCTCAATCAAGTGATCAATGTATCATATCTATATATATGTATATATATAATATATATATAATATATATATATATATATATAATATATATATATATATATATATATATATATATATATATATATATATAACTCTTGATAGGAGTGACAAAACTATACTAGAAAAATAGGACACTACACATCCCATATAGAAATTGTTCCTCCATTTCCAAGATTTTTAGATATTTGATCTCATATGTGAGGGAGGGTCTTTTTCACCAATTTCCATATTTGTGTACAGGGCTGTTCTGGAATTATTTCAGTGAGCAGTCTTGTCCTTTAACAATTTAGATATTTCCTTGTTAGAGTTTTTTCGCACCACTAATATTTTCCATTTATTAATCTCCAGATTATTTTTGTCCCTAGAGCAATATTCATTAATCCTGGTAATCGAATTGATATTCCTCCTTTCTCATAGGGATAGTAACTTGCTCCCATCGAACTAGACTCAATTTTTTGTTTTCTTGTTTTCCTTTTTGCCAGAGGAAACTTTTGATTATTAATTCCATTTGCTTGTGGGCACTTGCTGGTGCCATTATTATTGCATACTGGTAGATTGGCAGAGCCGAAAGGAGAGCCTTAATCATTTTTATTCTTCCTACCAGGTTGAGCCACATCATTCCCCAATTCTGAATTTTTCCCCTCATTTTTCCACTTGCTTACTCCATACTTCTGATTTGACCATTTCCTTTGCTAATGAAAGCCCAAGATAGATGAAGTGATTCCATTTTATTTGTACATGTATTTCCATTATTTGTGAGATTCATTGCATCGTATTTGTAGGGGTATTCCAGCTGTAGATTCTGCATTTTTTGTTGTTTAATAGTCCTCCTGAGACTGAGAGAAATTCATTTAAAGCTTTTTTGAATCACTTTGCAATAATGCAAGATGCTCCCCCAATGAGGAGGGTATCATCTGCAAAAAGAGAATGGTTTATATCTTTGACTCCTCTTGAGATCTGAATACCTGTTGTTTTTTTCTTTTTTCTCTGATTTTCTCGCTGGGTACTCAGCGATTCTGCCATTATAATGTAAAGGAAGGGGGAAAGAAGACATCCTTGTCTCAACCCTCTAGAGCTTTGGAGAAATTTAATTGGCCTTCCATTAATTAGAGGGGCTATCCAAGGAGTTGTTATACATGCCAAAATGGTCTCTATGAAGTTTATTGAGATGCCGAACTTTTTGAGGACTGCTTCAAGAAAATTATGATTGACTCTATCAAAGGTGTTAGCCATGTCTAATTTGATAATAATTCCCTTTTCTTTTCTTTGAATGCTATTGTGAATGGCCTCCTGTACAATTATCACATTATTTGTGATTTGTCTTCTTGGGACAAATCCACCTTGATTTTCTGATATAATTGTTGGCAGAATTTTTTTAATTCTATTTGCTAGAATTTTGGTAATTATTTTATAAGACGAGTTGCAGAGAGAGATAGTTCGTATCTTCCAAAGGTTGCTGGATTAGGTTCTTTGGGAATGAGGGCCAGATAGGAGGCTTTTGTACTTCCCCAATTTTTTTTTTTTTTTGAAGGCATTTTTGATCATTCTCATTAAATCTTTTATGATAATTTCCCAATGTTTGCTATAAAAGGCCATTGTAAAACCATCTGGTCCTGGTGCCTTATTAGGATGTAGACTCCACACTGCTTCTCTGACTTCCTCCTTAGTGATATCTTTGTCTAATTCTTTGTTTTGCTGCTCACTGATTTTTTTGCTTATTTGCTGCAAAAATTCTTCACTATCTGCTTGTTGATCACTAGCTGAGAGTAGTCCTTTGAAGTGGTTGTGGGCTGCATTTTTAATTTCTTCAATTCCTTTTATTTCTTGACCCTCTACTTGATTCTGCTCAATCTGATTTCCAGATCTCCTTATTTTCATTGTGTTATGAAAAAAGCTTTGATTTTATCTCCTTATTTCAACCATAAACATCTAGATTTCTGCCTGCTTTCCTCTTCTTCTCATCGGTTTTGCTTGTATATTTCCAAAAAAAATTCCTTTTCTTGTAGATAGTCCTACTTACTTTATTTCTTGTTCTCTCTTTCCTTACTTATATTATCCATTTTTCCTTATAATTCAATTTTGTTGGCTTTATCTCGGAGATCATTTTCTCTTGCCTAGGATTTTAAATGAATCCTTAGGTTCTTTAACTTTGTTTCCCAGACATACGAAGGTGACCCTGTAACACTTGTTTTCCAACTGTCCTTGATTTGTTTGCCAAAATCTTGCTTATGTCCCATATTTTATTATACCTGAAGGGAAGAGGTCCTTAGTTTTCCAGCTTGCCCAAGGTTAATACCACCGGCTTGTGATCTGAGGCTGAGATGTGAACAATTTTAATTTTCACAATAGTATAGGCTGCTGCTATATTTTCATGGATAAGAATTATGTCCAATCTTTCCTTTATGTTGTTTTTCCCTGTTCTCTTGTTGCTCCAAGTGTGCTTTCCATTGCTTGGTGGAATGTCTATTAATTTTTGTTCTTCTATTATTTCTTCCAGTGCTATTCTTGATGGGTCATTGTGTAATTTCCCACCAAATTTCTCATCTGTATTCCTGATCAAATTTAAGTCTCCTCCCAAGATTCGATTCCCACTTTGTCTTTCTGATATTTCTTCTTTCACCGACTTCCAACATTGTTCTTTTTCTCTGTAATGGTTTGGGGAATACACATTTATAATGCAATATTGCTCATTTCTGTTGATGTTTCTCAAATCTGATCTGATCCAATGGGTGTTAATTTTTTGAATGACTAATTCCCATTTCCTTTTGTTCCAAATAGTGCATATTCCTCCTGAAGCTCCTGTAGCTTCTAATGTTGTTCCTTCATAATCTTTTTGTTTTTGGATCATTTTTTTATTTTCTTGTTTGTTTTTTTTGGTCACTTGGATCATGTAGATATCTGGCTGCTCCTTTTTTATTATATCTCTAGCTGCGTTGATTTTGAAGGTGGTGCCAAGACCACGACACTTCCAAGAGACCGCTATCATTACTTACTAGTCTTTTGGTGTGGCCCTCCCTTTTCTTTTTGCTGAGACTTTTCATTATTCCCTGTTTGTTTACAAAGAAAGGAATCCATTTGTTGTTGTGTTCCTAAAGCCATTTCTTTGGCTGTGACCTCGTCCCTTATTTCTTTGTTAGATTTCCTTTCCACTTTTTCTTGCTGATCCCAAATTTGGGGGTTTTATTTAGCTTTGTTTCTGGTTATAATTCGGTCTACAGAGGGCGGTCGGGGGGGGGGGGTGGTGGAATAGGGTTAGGGGAAGATATGAGAGCTAATGCATTGTGAGATGGAGAAGGGGATCTGGGGGAGGGCAGGTCTTCTCCCAAAGGCTCAAAAGGGTTTGGGGTTGAGAGAACAAGGGGAGTAATATTCACTGGAGGATGTGGGGTTGTTTCATTTGTCTCTTGTGGCTATGAGGAGGTTGATGTGTTCTGCTTGTTGAGAGGTTTTTTTATTTTTACTTGTTCCCATGTGTTTTCTTGTTCTTCATCATTTTCTAGCTCTTTTTTTTTATACATCTATTTGCAAAATGACCATACTCGTGACATACCTTGCATTTAAATGGTATTTGCTCGTAGTCAGTTGCTGAATATGGGTCCACTGATCGACCTTAATCCTTATTGCCTCTGGAAGACCTTTCCTTAGGTCTACTTCCATGCATATTCTTGCGCAAGCATGCATGTTGTCTTTGGGTTCACATCTGTCTATATATTTACCCACTGCGTTTCCAATAGCTTTTACCGAGTCATCACCCCAACAATGAATGGGGAGATGCGGTAACTTGACCCACACCGGGATTGCACTTGGAACATCCATCTCCGGATCGAAATCTGGTGTCCATCTGTTCAAGTATAAACCTCTGGAATCCATGAAATAAGGTCCATTTCTGAATATTAAATCTTTGTCTTCCCTTGATTCAAAAAGGAAGGTATAGTACCCCCTTCCACAAAAATGAATAGCTATCTTCCCTTGAGTAGTTGCATTCCAGTTTCTTTCCACCCATTTTTGGACTGATTTGGGTGAAGGCCATAGCCCTGTAAACTAACCCACGAGACTACATTCTGCTAAAGAAATGGCTACTCTCCTTGGAAGAGTTGGAGGAAGAGAGATCTCTGGTATATCAACGAGTTTCTTTACGAATTTGTTAAGATGGCCTGATTCTTGGAGCTCCATTTTCGGATATTAGAGATGCGAAAGCTTCTTTATTTTCATCGGTCCCATGGTGAGAGGAATAGAGGGGGTCTCCCTGAAGAGGGATGCATGGTTTGGGTTGCCTCAACAACAGGAGGCTGCAAGAGGCAGCGAAGGCTAGAAAAAACACAGCTCAGGATAAGCTTGCGTAGGCAAGTCGAAGGATCTCCCTCAGATGGAGCAAGCATGGCCTGGGGAGCCTCATCAACAGGAGGCTACAGGAGGTATCAACGACTAGATTTCCCGTAGTAGGTCAAGCACACGCAAGCTATCTTTTTGTTAACTTGCAAGAATTCAATATTACTGTGCTAGATATACCTGGAAAACAAAAAACAGTTGTTGATTTCTTGTCCAGAATTATAAATATCAAAGATGACACTCCGGTTGAAGATAAGTTTCTTGATGAATATCTTTTTGCAATGACTACTCAGACCCCTTGGTTTGCAGATATTTCCAATTACTTAGTCACAGGGAAATTGCCTTCATATTTGTTTCCTAGAGAGAAAAGAAAAATCATTCAAATAAGTGCAAGATACTCATGGATCACTAATGAATTGTATAAAACAGGTCCAGATCTCATGATCAGAAGATGTGTTAGGGAAGATGAAATGCTTGAGATTCTTAAGGCATGTCATGATGAACTGTGGGGGGGACACTTTGCTGACAAGATGATAGCTTATACAATCTTTTCTTTAGGATATTATTGGCCATCCATCTTCAAATATGCCAAAGAATATGGCAAGAGGTGTGACAGTTGCCAAAGGGTAGGAAAACCTGCTTCTTGAAATGAAATGCCACTACAAATTCAGGTACTCATTGAGCCTTTTGAAAAATGGGCCTTGGATTTTGTTGGACCAATTAATCCCCCATCTCAGCAAAAGAAGTGTATATTGGTGTGCACTGATTATGTCACTAAATGGGTAGAGGCTAAAGCATTACCTTTTGCTAATGAAAAATCTGTAGTTAATTTTCTTTTTGAGGACATCTTCACTCATTTTGGTGTTCCAAGAGAAATTGTGACAGATTAGGGATCTCAATTTACATCTAAAATGGTGAAGAGTCTTGTGCAAGATTACAAGATCAAACATAGGAAATCTACACCCTATCATCCACAAGCAAATGGTTAAGTTGAATCTACAAATAAGGTGATTAAAGGAATTCTCACTAAGACTGTGCATCTACATAAAAGAGATTGAGTAGAAAGGCTTCCTAAAGCCTTATGGGCCTATAGAACTACATGGAGGAACACGACAGGACATACACCCTATGAACTTGTTTATGGGAAACAAGTCTTGTTCCCTATAGAGTTTCAAATAAAAACCTTCAAGATGGCAGTCCAATTGGGACTGGATTTATCAAAGGCACAGAAACATAGATTGGAGCAACTCAATGAGCTTGATGAAATCAAGTAAGATGCAATTCAAAGAACCAATATAGTCCAACAACAAAGGGCTAAATGGCATGATAAATATATCAAGGAGAAGTTTAAAGCAGGAGATTGGGTAGTTTTGTTCGATTCAAAATTCAAAGATTTTGAAGGGAAGTTTCAGACTCATTGACTTGCGCCATACGAGATTGAAGAAGTCTTTAATAATAGAGCAGTAAGGATAAGGACAATAGATGAAAGCAAAATACCTCTTCTTGTGAATGGTCATCGGTTGAAGATATATCAGAAGCCAATTTCAAGAGAGGAGTTCATTAAGATTTTCCAGAATAATTCTGAAATGAAGCTAGTGAAGAAGAAATCTTCTTCTCCACTAACTTAGCCTTTATTTTTCCTAAAAAAAAAAAAATAAATAAATAAATAAATAAATAAATAAAAAATAAAAAATAAAAATTGTATGAGTTGAAAACCAATCATTGATTGGCATACTTATACATAAAATACAGGGTGAAAATCAGAGATTTCTGACATCCTATATTTTCCATTTCCTTTCTATAATAAGTAGTGATAAAAAGCTACATTCATTTGCAGTTCAGAGTCTGCAAATTCATAGTCTCATTCCATCTCATTCTATTTTCATTTTATTTTACAGTTCCATTTCATCTCACTGTCATATTTCATTTACATTTTATTTTTACAGTTTTACTCCATTTCACTCTATTTCCCATTTTATTTTGCATTTCATTCCATCTCATTATCATAACCCATTTCAATTTCATTTTTACACTCATATTCCATAGCCATACTTCACCTTTCCTTCTTTTCACATTCTGCAGCTGATTCCATTCTGCAGCTAATCTGATTCTGCAACTACAACTTACTTATCAGCTCTGGCACAATTATACAACTCACAAATAAATCATGAATGCAGGAAATTGAAGAATCCAACTTTGGAGACCAAACATGCTAAAAGGTACCTACGGATCAACACCAAAAGAGTTAGCAAGCAGAAAGGTTAAGTTCTAAAGGTAAAATGCAAAATTTATTTCAAAATGCAAGTTAACAACATAAGGCATGTATAATATGGATAATTTTATGTCTCCTTAACGAGTCATCATTTGATTTGACTATGATCCTGATTTAAATAGGAACACAACAAATTACAGAGATAACCATAAACACAGAGATGTAGCAGAAATAATACTTCATTTCATTAATGTGAAATACTGAAATATGCTTACAAACAGAATTGGAAATAAACCGGCTAGGGCGATGGTAGTATATCTCTAAGAAGAGATGTGGCAACTACATGCCTCTGAACTCTGTTACAATGAGGCTCGAAGGCCTATTTATTGTTGAGAAACAATGGAAAACCCTAAACATCCAAAAACTTAACCCTAGAAGATGAAACGCCAAACTGTGGGCCCCATTTGGGAAAATTGGTACATCAACTTCCTGGGGTCGTAACTTTGGCATATGGTCTCCGTTTGACGCATACAATAGCTTGTTAGAAAGATCTATCCGAGGCCTATAACTTTGGGAAGGGGAACATTAATCTATTACCCAAGTTGCCCCCAATTTTCCCAAAAAAACGTTGTTTAGGGCCTCAAAACATCTCCGGAAGTTCAGGACCCAAAAAACTGCTAAAAATAGTAAATTGTGCTACACTTAAGGAAACTGAAAAACTAAAAGAGACAGTTGTGGGGGTCCAAGTGGGATAGTTGGGTGGCAACCAACATCCACTTGGATCATTCCTCCCTCCTTAGGAAGCAATGGTCCCCATTGCGTTGAGTTCCTCCATCTACTGAAATTGGTCCCTAGTGAGCTGTTCTGCAATCTCTGATGTGTCCAGTAATGGTGGGAAGCATGGTCGAGGGCATTCCACATTAAACGCTCGATGCAAGCGAAGGAACGGAGGAATGCTATGCTCCAAAGTGTTATTTCCCACAACCTTGGTAATGTTGTAAGGACCATGTCAGAGTGGTCTGAGCTTCTGATGGATTCTTGTAAGGCGTTCTTTCTGCTGATGCAACCAGACTTTGTTGCCCATCTGAAACTTGTGTGGTACCCCTATGGGTGAGGAGAAGTTGTTCCTGTGTTCTATCATGACCTTATCCCTTTGCTACTACTGCTGCATGGAGGAACCCTTCGCAGGGGTCATGGATGTGGCAACGATCTTCTCCTTACTTTGGGAGCGAACCAGACAGAAAATGAATTTCCTAGTCTAAAAGATGAGCTTGATGCCTTTTTTAGTAGAGGTCAAAGAGGTGGCAGTAGGTGGGGCTACCTCCGGTATCCTGTATAATGAATTATCCAAAGAAATAATAATAGCGCGAGCCCTTGACTCATACACAACCTGTCGCCTCCACAAGTATGGTTGGCCTAATAATACATCACAAACATCTAGAGGTGTAACATCACACAATACCTCGTTTGTGAATGGTTTGATGCTATAGGGATGGCGACACTGCTGGATAAATCGAAGATCTCGTCCTTCGCGAAGCCACCTGATACTGTACGATTGCAGGTGTGGTGTAGTCGGTAGGCCCAACCGCTTTATGACCTCTGCTGAAATGAGGTTCTTTTGGTTGCCATTTTCGACAATGAATTGCAGCGGCGAACCCTTCACCCAGATATGTGAGTGGAAATGCTCCCCATCTTCTGGATTTTCGGGCTCATTCTTCTTGATCTTGGTGGTGGCAACAGTGGCGCTGGGCTTCACATCAATGATCTTCTTCTCTTTGCCATTCCCCTTGTCGGGTTCTGACTTAGGGTAGGAACATGTATCTAATTCGGAAGTCTTCAACTCGACCACCAATGACTGCTTGGCCCGACACTAACTTGTGTTGTGAGTGGGGCTCTTGTGGAACTCACACCACTTTCCTGTGTCCTTCTTCGACTTCGTGGTGTTGTTCTTTTCTTGCGGCTTTGACGGGCTATCTTGGGTCACCCCGCCTTGGTTTTGTCCTTTGATCTTCGGATTTGCAAATCCAAAGTCTTGCTTCTTCTGTTTAAACTTCTGCTCAATTTTGACAGCGTATCGATACCCTGTGCCGAGCAAGGAGATGTTCAGGAACTCCATCTCTTTTTGGATGTACTTGTGCTGGCAGCCACGGTATTTGAGTACCAAATGTAGCTCAGAATCCTTGATACTCAATTGTGTGTGAAGGGTATGAAAAATGTTTGTGAACTCTGCACATCTTGGTCCCTTCCCTGCCGCAGCGTGGTCCACTTTATGTATTTGTCCTCATAGCTTTTGATAGGGTAGTACTGCTCCTTGATGGCATCCTAGAATGAATTCCAAGTGGATGTGGCTAAAAATAGTGAGCCCGTACTTTCATCCTTCTACTCGCAGTAGGTTTCCCACCAGTCCTTGATGTGGGGGGATTCTTTGAGAAGAGCGAAAACAATCTTGTCCCGACTTGAAAATTCATGAACAGAAAAATACCCTTTTAGTAGATTTAACCATTTATCTACAACATCTGTGTCTATCTGACCCTTAAAGATGGAGATTTCAAAATTAACTTGTACATTAAAGGGTGTGGCATTTCTAAAGTAGCTGTTGGAAGCTGATGCGTCGCCTCTGAGTAGCCACTGAAGGATCTGGGCAAAGATGTCCATCATCGCGTTCCTTTATCGCTCAAGGGCTTCTTCGAGCAAGATTTTAATAGGATCTCCTACCCCCTCATCTTTCTTTTCATCCACCATGGGAGGCCATCGGGACTTGCGAGGATGATCTTGCAAAGGTTCAACCTGATCAAGCCCTAACTCCTTATATCCCGACCTCGTTGGGGACATGCAAAGAAAAATAGTGAAAAAGCAGACTGCTCTGATACCACTGATCCAGATTTAAACAAGAACGCAAAAAATTACAAAGATAACCATAAACATAGAGATGCAGCGGAAATAATACTTCATTTCATTAATGTGAAATACTGAAATATGCTTACAAACAAAATTGGAAATAAACCAATTAGGGTGATGGTAGCTTATCTCTGAGAAGAGAAGAGATGTTACAATGGGGCTCGAAGGCCTATTTATTGTTGAGAAACAATGGAAAACCCTAAACATCCAAAAACCTAACCCTAGAAGATGAAACGCCAAACTGTGGGCCCCATTTGGGTGAATTGGTACATCAACTTCTCGAGGTCGTGACTTTGCATACGATCTCTGTTTGGCACTTACAATAGCTCATTAGAAATATCTACCTGAGTACTATAACTTTGGGAAGAGCCACATTGGTCCACGACACATTTGCTCCCAGTTTTCCCAAAAAAATTGTTTAGGGCCTCAAAATAGCTTCGGAAGTTCAGGACTTGAAAAACTGCTAAAAATAGTAAATTGTGCTACAATTAAGGAAACTGAAAAACTGAAAGAGAAAATTGTGGGGGTCCAAGTGGGATAGGTGGGTGGCCGCCAACATCTTCTTGGATCAGACTGCCACTTCATCATACCACATCTCCACCACATCTTCCATACTCGATACCAAACGGTCCATAATAACTTCATCATACCACATCTCCGCTATACTCTCCATACTCTGTACCTAAATGGTCCCTATTAACTCCATCTGTTAACGATCATGGCTATGATGTGACCAAATTGTCCACATCTCTCCAAACCCTCACCATCTACTTATTCCACGCAAACTGTAGTTTTTTTTCACCATACTCACAGTCAGTCCATTTCAGAGACCAGGAGAGTAATTCTGAAGGTTAAGAAATTTCGTGAAACAGAAGCCATGGGACTCCTTGTTAGGACAGAGTTAGTAGGAGCAAAATATATGGAAGGATACCCACAACTCAAGGAAATGATTCAGAAGGCTGGATGTCTCAACTTCATTGAAAACTTTGATGGTTTTCACAAAGAGATCACAAAATCTTTTGCTAGATCATTTGATGGTACAGAAGTAGAAATTGGATACATTAAGTTTGCAGTAACAGAATCCTTCATAACAGAGGCTACAAAACTACCAAGACATGGTGAAAGATGGTTCAAAAACAAATAATTCCACAATGAATCATGGAAAGTAATCCTTAGGAACCCAGGTATGGATGTCTCTGTGTTTAGAAAAGGAATTCCTATTTTAGCACTTATAAGTAAATGGAGAAGCATCCTTTTGATATTACAAAAATTTATTACCTGTGAGGGGAGACTCGGGTGCATGTATGTCCACCATATACATTTATTGATGAACTTTCTAGGAAATGGAGAAATCAACCTTCCTTTCTTCCTGCTAAATAGTTTAAGAAGGATGGCTTCAAATGTACAAAAAAAAATAGAATTCATAGACACAACCATGTACCATCATGGGTTGGTAAAGATATTGGTTGGGTTTCATTTGAAAATAATAGGAGATACTTGGGAAAATTTCTTGATAAGAAACTATTTCCAAGAGGCACCAGAGTCACTTGAAGAAGGTAATGTCAGAAGGAGTAGGAGAAAGAAGACTAGTATAACCATTCAAAACAAACCTGAGTCCTCAATGCAGAAAAATGATGAAGAGCTAGTCTCTAAAAATTTGACAAAGATCAGGAAGCAAATCAAGAAAAAAGGAAAGATGAAAAAGAAAGCTAGTGAAACTACTGGAAACAAACCTGAATCTTCATTACAACAAGATGATGAAAAATTAATCTCTGAAGAATTGACAGAGATTATTAGACAAATGAAGAGAAAAGAAAAGATAAGAAAGGAGAAAAAGGATACAAAGGAGGAGAACGTAAGTCCTTTACAACTTAGAAGGAGCTCTAGACTCCGAGATATGGCAAAGAAGATATCATCAAAGGGGACGGAGTTCATAAATTTAGAAGAAGAAACCCTAGTACCATCTCCTGATAATGTTCCATCTGCACACAATCCTCAAAATTCTCCTGACCAATATTCCGTAGGCAGCCCTAGCAGAAGATCACCAGGCATAGACCCAATGCAGCAACAAATATATGACTATATAGAATCACTGGAAAAGAAAAGTGCCTCAATGGATCCAGAATCCTCTGTTAATCTAGAACCCTCTGTCAATCTACAAGAACCTCTAATTGACTCTCTCAAATAGGAAATATATGAGTTAGAGATATTGAACAGACATATCAAGAAAGAAAATGAAACCTTGAGGGAACAAAGTAAATTGGACAAGGCTATTCATGATCATACAATTATGTATCTAGGGTTGTGGTATAAGAAGAATAGGAAGTTGAAGAGGAAGAATAGAAGCTTGAACATGACAATCATCAACCTTAAATACAGGCTTCTTATGAAGAAACCCAGAATGGCAGTCACTTCAGAGAAGAGCAAAAGAAGAAAATTAGATGTACTAGTAGAAGTGTCTGAGCAAATGCAATAGGAAAGAAGAATTCACATTTTTGGCAAATGCATGAGGAGAGGCAATGATTTTGCAGTGGGGGTATGTTGAACCTCAGAATTACCCTCTCCTTGACAACTTTTCTCACTTCTTTCCCTTGCTTTTCCATAAGATTACAAATCCAAATTAATGATCCATGATAAGTTTTGTCTTAAGGAAGGCATTAAATGATTGACATGTTATATTTTTATGGTTTTTCTATTTGAATAAATTTTTGCAAATTAGCTATAGAAAGCAGCCTATTCTGCAACTAACTGTGTATTCCGTAGCTACTTCCATGGTCTGGCAGGTTACAGGTGTCAAATGAAGAATCTGACCACATGGGCATCTCTAGAATCATCTCCACATGGATTATATCCTATTCACTCAGCCCAGATCGACAATAAATCAAGCTCAAGATCGTAGTCAAAGGTGGAGTCAAACATATGATACCCGGAAGCAATAGGACTCTTCGTCTGCTCTTTCGTGGTTAATCAATAAATCTAACAGTTCTGTTGCAAGCATTAACTCAGATTAACCACCTGTATTAACGGTTTTGCTGCAAACATATCGCTTGAATTTAAGTCACCTGTAGCTGATCAGACGTTTACATATTTCTATTGTAATACATATGAGCCACTTGTAGCTAGTTTTCCTCAAAGACAGTTATGATTATTTCCTTTTAAATATTGGTTATACAGAACCAAGGGGGGTTCGGAGAATTTTATGTATTAAGTTCAGACTTCTAGCTTTGTATTTTGGACTTCATTCTTTTCTATAATATAAGTCATGTGTTGACCAATGATCGTTTAAGAGAGCGTTTTCAATTAGTTAGCAGCTCAACCCAGTCAGTTGCAGAGGGCCCCTACAGTGAAGGAGGTTTTTCTTTCCATTCATTTTCTGTTTAGTCTTAATTTCATTACTTTGCTTTTAGCAGTGTTTCTAACTTAGGTTGATTTATTTTAATTTTGATCAATAGCATAATGTTAAAACTAAATTGTGCAGTCTTTCTCTTCCAATACATTTCATGAAAGGAAACAATTTTGTTTCTAAATAGAGTAAGGTTGATAAAAATGCACTGTTGTCTAGCTTACTCACTATTTTGTTATTTAATTTCTAGAACAAATTTGTCAATCCATTGCGTTTATGAATGTTTTTTAACACCATTTCAAGTTGATACTCATCCTAAACTAAATGGTTAAACATTTACTTCACACAATGGTTGAAATCAATCAGTTACCTTCTGCATGTTTCATTTAGTTCTCTAGATCGTAGAGTACAGAAAGTTGCTTGTATTCCATCTCAAGAAGGTTATCTTTCGAAGTTGAAGGTTAGAGTAACTAAAAGTACTTCAGTTGATTTCATTCTATGTATTATTTCAACATGCATTAAAACTTCACCCTTAATTTTAATAATTAGATTCATGACTTAGGATTAATGACGAGATAGGACGGATGCTCTGTTTTTCCTTTCTTTAAATTAGATTTTGACTAGTTTCAGCTCTGGGTTCACCTTTAGGAAGTTTAGATTCAGTTTCTCATAGTTCAGATTGTACATCATTAGGACTCAAAGAACAAAAACCCCCAAAACAATATAAAAATACAAAACAATGAAGTAAGAAGGGTTAACTAAGCACATATAGTGCACTACACTTCATCAACTTACAAACCTCGGTTGATAATTTATGCAAGCAATTTAGGACACTAAATTGACTAAACAGTACCTGCAAGCAAAATCCATTGTAGTTGTTGATCCCGATGTCCAGTTGCACTTTCTTGCTTTTCCTTTGCCTTCTTGTTCCAAATACCAAGTATGCCACACTCCTCCAAGAGTGCTCCAAGAAAACTCTAAGTGTCCAAGAGTATAAGAGAAAGAGAGAGAGAAAACGAGAGCTCCAAAATTGAACTGATCAAAAAGCCATGAACTCATTGTCAGAAGCCTTTTTATTAATGAGGCCTCTATTTTCTTCAATTTTCCATTATTTTCCTTCATTTTCCTCCTCACATGCAACCTGTCACCTTTCACCTTCCTTTTCTCCTAATTTTCATTATTTTCATAAATAAATGCCAATAAATGACATTTTTCCTTTCTAAAGCCTTAGCCATTGCCTTTTCCAAGCTCCATAGCCATTAATTAATCACAAGTGATCCACATCACTATGTTTTTGTCCAACATTCAACTTGGAATATGTGTCCCATGACCAAGGTCTTATTTTATCTTTATTAATTTTTACATGGATTTTTTACCATGGTTGTTACAGAACCCTCCCCCTTGGGGGAACACCTACAACCATAAAACTATTGTAAATAAAACATATTGCCCATGGAGATTTAACATTAGCTTGTTGTAGTATTTACAATGATCAACTTGCAAAGAAGCAAACCAACATGGCAACATAACAACATGACAACCATAATGACATGACACCCATATCGTTTATTGGAGCTTTATAACGTAGTTCGTGGCGGTATTTACATCCATATACATATGTACATACACCAAAACATATCCCAAACATTCGCTCAACTAGTGAACATAGAAGGATGCATAGCCCACATATGATCTACCATCGCCCATGTAGCTTCATCAGGCCCCAAAGTGATTCCACTGCACTTTAACCTGCTCGATTACTCAGTTCCAGAGCAAGAGCATCTTTCTCTGCAATATACACTAAGGTTCCCACTAGAATTCTCCTTTTGGATCCACCTGTAATACAAACCAACCAATTATATGATTTGTATCTTTAACATATTTCTTAAGCAATGACACATGGAAAACATCATGGACTTCATTATCGAAGGTTGTGCAAGTTGATAGGATATTGGTCAAATCCTTTCAAGAATATTGAAAGGTATACAGAAGCAAGGTGTCAGCTTGGCACATGATCCAATCCACAAGGATATCTTCTTGAGCTTGATGCGCAAGTACACCTATTCCCCAACCTGAAACTCCTTAAACAACTTGTTTTGATCTACATAAACCTTTTTTCTATCTTGTGATGCCTGTAGATTCTTCTTGATTAACTGCATTTCTTATTCCATTTATGCCAACATGTATGGTCCAATCAACACCTTGTTCATTGGATCACTCTAACTGATGGGAGTATTATAACTCTGTCCATGCAATGCCTCAAACTCACTCATCCTAAAAGACTCTTGATACCCATCGTTGTAAGCGAACTCTACCAATGGAAGATACTCTTCCCACTTTCGTTGTTGATGCATCACATATATCCTCAACACATCCTCCAATATCCTGTTGACCCTCTCTGTCTGTCCATCTATCTATGGATGATAAGTTGTGCTAAAGGCTAACTCTATACCCAAACCTGCAAATAAATATTTCAAGAACTTAGAAGTGAACTTGGCATCCCTGTCTGATATGATCTTCTTTGGTACACCATGCAAGCTCACTATATCCCTGATGAATACCTGTGCTACATCATTAGCTGAATAAGTAGACTTCACTTGAAGGAGGTGCACTACCTTAGTCAACCTATCCACAACAACCATAATTGAGTCATGTTGTCTAGATTTCCTTGGCAAAACTATGATGAATTCCATGGAAATGACCTCCCATTTCCACTCAGGAATCAAGATCGACAATAGTAACCCACTCGGATGCTTACACTTTGCCTTTACCTGCTGAAAATCTAAGCCTCTAGCCACAAACTCTGCCACTTCTTTCTTCAAGTTCGACCAATAGTAGAACTTCTTCACTACTGTCAGTGTCTTCTAATATCCTGGGTGACCTGAATATGGTTTCGGATGAAACTCTCTAAAGATAAGCTTCTTGAGCTCGCTGTCATCTAATACATATATCCTGTCCCTAAATCTGACCAAGTTATTTGTTGTGAGACAATAGTCCACATTCTGTACACTTGTACGTGTACTTGTACTCTATTGTGATCTGTGCCTGAGCTCCATGTACCTGCTATCCTGCTGACCTGCCCATAAGATCTGAGCCTGTAATTTTGTCCCATAAGAACACATAGTTGCTATGTGGTTCACCTGTATCCACTTGCTAAGAGCATCTGCAACCATGTTCTCTTTACCTTTAATGTACTTGATCTCAAAGTCGAACTCGTTGATCTTGGCCAACCACTTAGATTGTCTGGCATTCAAATTTGGTTGATCAAATAGATACCTCAATCCACTATGATCGCTCATCAGTAAAATTCTCCTGCCAAGAAGATAGTGCCTCCACATCTTAAATGCATGGATGATCACTACAACTCAAGATCATGTGTTAGATAATTTTGCTCATGTTCATTCTGTTTATGTGATTCATAACATACTACTTATCCTTCTAGCATAAGAACTACACCGAGTCCTCTCTTGCAACCATTTGTGCATACCACAAACTCTTTGTCCGGATTTGCAATCTATAGCACTAGAGCATTTGTCAACAACTATTTCAATAGCTCAAAACTTGTTGCACGTTTTTCTGTCCATTCAAACTTCTTACTTTTTCATTACAATGACATGATAGGATATGCAATGTGAGAGAAGTTCCTAATGAACCTCCTGTAGTAACTTTCTAACCCCATAAATTATCTTACCTCATCCACATTCCTAGGAGTTGACCATTCCTGATAGCCCTTATCTTTTCTGGATCTATTGATATGCCTTCCTTGGAAACCCAAGTAATGTACATATGTTTGAAAGAAACTGCACTTGCTAAGCTTATCATAAAAATGATGCTCTCTTAGTAATCTAAACACTATTGCTAAATGTTCGATATGTTCTTCTTAATTTTTAGAATATATCAATATGTCATCAATGAAAACAATAACAAACTTGTCCAGATAAGGATGCAACACACTATTCATCAAGAACATAAAGGTACTTGGAGCATTAGTCAAAACAAATGGAACTACAACAAACACATAATGTTCGTACATGGTCCTGAAAGCAATCTTGTGAATGTCATTTTCTTTAATGTGTACCTGATGATATCTAGATCTCAAATCAATATTCAAGAACACTGTTGCTCCCTTCAACTAATCAACAATTCATCAATCCCCAGCAATGGATGCATGTTATTGATGGTCACCTTGTTCAATTGCTTGTAATCAATGCACAACCTGAGAGTACCATCCTTCTTCTTCACAAACAATAGCAGTGTGCGCCATGGTGATATACTTGGACTAATGTATCCCTTGTCAAGCATTTCCTTCAACTGAAACTTTAGCTCTACTAACTATGGAGTGCTCATCCTATATGGTGCGTTTGATGTTGGTGTTACCCCTAGTACCAACTCAATAGAAAAATCCACTTCCCTGTGAGGCGACAACTTTGAAATATCTACGGGAAATACATCCTGAAACTGTTATAAAATAGGGTACCTGCTCAAGGCATCAATGTCCTCAACTTCCTTACCTTTGTCACTAGAAAAGTGCATTGCAAATAACACACACCCTTTTCTATGGCTCTGCTTCCTTACATAACTATCACCATTCTAGCTAATGTTTCTTTCTTCTTACCCTGCATGATTCTTTGTTCTCCATTGTCATCCAAGCACTCAATATCTTTGTCATAACATTCCACCATGGTTCTATGGAGATACAACTAGTCCATACACAAAAGCATGTTATATGAACCCAACGACAATACATTCAAATGTGCTGATGTAGACATACCATTCAACTAAAATGCACAAGCTCTTAGCCAAAGATGAACTCGCTTCTTATCGCATTTCCCTTTATTCCTTACATTACCTTTTCAGATCGGTTTAGTCTCAGATGGGTACCTTGATTGCTCATAACAGCTTTAGCTTTCGAATGACCTCCTCCAATGATCTAGGTTCATCAAACTCAATCCTGTATTTGAATGCTATCAACAACCCACTGATGAATCTCTAGATCTTGGCCTTCTCCTTCTTGAGGTGCACATACCTCAATAATTCTAAAAATCTGCTAGTGTACTCCTCATTGGTCATAATGCCCATCTTTAGCTCATAAAACTCTTTTGCCCTGTCATCATAGTACCTCTTTGATAGATACTTCTTCCTTAATAGCTTCTCAAATTAACTCCAAGTCAACTCCTCCTCATAAATATCTTTGGCGTTCTTTACATATTCCCACCAAATATCTGTTTTACCCTTCAGACGGATTGTAGCTATTATGGCCTTCTTTGAGTAATTGTGCAATATGAAGAACTTTTTATTCCAAGCAACCATGCTTCTGCATCTTGTGTTTTCTTCACTTCCTTGTCGAATGTAGGTGGCTTTTCTTTCTTGAACTTATCCGTCAAATATTCGCTATCACTCCTCCTATAAGGATGATAACGATGATGAACATGATACCTATCAGAACCAGAACTAGAATAGTACATGTGTCCATCACCTCTCCTATCGAGAGTATCCAAGAACCTGCCATCTCTGATCGTGTCATCTCTATCTAACATGTACCCAACAGGAGGCCTATTGCCATATGCCCAATTAGTTTTTTCCTCCTGTCCATGGTTGATCCAAATTGGTCCTTTTCTCTACAGTTTTGACAAACTCTAAAGGATTACTACATTAATCTCTACTTGTTTCTCATGTGCCTACATGGTTATGTCAGTATTTGCTTTGTAACTTCTTATCTCTACCTTCAAACTTCACAATGTGTCTGCTAAGTCAGAAGAATGCCCAATGTTGGCTGCTCGAATTGTTTATTAATTAAACAGTCGAGTACCACATTAAATTGTCAACCCGGGAAAGTCCTTTTGTTTCAAAGGTGACCTCATACTGTATGCACTCAATTCTAAAAGCATTAAAGGCTGTAATATAAACAAATCTACTTTCTGTCAAACCCTTACTTTGTGTTACAGCAGCTATGATCTATTGCAGAAATAAAATGAAAGCAATTAACTAATGGTAACAAATCTGCAGAAAGAAATGATGGCTGTTTTGTAACAGAGGACCAGGACCCTGTCCTCAGAATAAGGATGTTCAGCACCTGCCTCTGTAACCAATTTTCCAATACACACTGAAAATCCTAATCACCGGTGACACACTCTTTCACAACGCCAATCGATTAAGAAAACAGAGTATCAACAAAAAGGAAATATCGGAAGCAAGGCTAGAAATACAAAGAAATCACACACACACTTAACAGAAAAGAAATGGGTGAATCTTGTGAAGAAGGTGGGCCCTGTCCCTCTCACAAGATTCCCCGGAACACAGATGCTAAGTTGAAATGCTCAGAACAATACTTTATTCATCTGCCAAAATGTCCAATTACAATTCAGACTTGCTCTGCACTACAATACTTCTGTTACAACTAGCTACTTCTCAACTGTAGATGTCTCCTCTTTATAGAGGAGACATCTATTACAATAGATTGTCATTATTCATTTAGTTTGACCCTTTTGTACAAAAATAGGAAATCAATTCCTGTTACAGCATGTTGTTACAACAGCGTGTAACTTTGTCATCCTTCGTTAGGCGGATCCTTCTACTGTTGTAAAACTGGTATACCTCGTCCATCTCCTTGAGATCTTTGTACTATCCTTGGCTATTTTGTCATTGTTGTCGATTTGGTAAATCTCAATTGTTCCCTTGAAGTTCTCGTGCTGTTCTTGGTGTTCCAGCATCTGCGACTATGTTTTGCTGATCGTGCTGTGTCAGCATCTGCCAAGTATAGTTCTGTCAGCTTTAGACGGTTACTTCCCCGCTAGACAATTGCTGTTTCACCCATTGCAAAATGAGGTTTTACCCGCTTTAGTCAGTTGCCATTTCTGGTGTTCCAGCAACTGCACAGTTGCTGTTTCTGGTGTTGCAGCAACTGTGAATTATAATTCTGCGGACTTTGAACAGTTTCAACAATTGTCAGCGAATTAGTCAACTTCCAAAGATTAATTATAAAGATAACATGAATATGTGTTGAATAATTAAACATATAGCAATGAGGAGAGTTACTTCATACCTTGGAATAATGAGGTCAAAATGTTATCAAGGGTTTCAACTTATGGGCTAAAGAGGGTAACATCATGACAAAATATAAGGTCAAAAGTAGACAATATGGAGTCCTAACACCCAACACCACGTTGCTCATCTAATCCATAGGGAGAGTCTCAAGAACTGTATTCTACCATCTTGCTAGTCATATTTTTTGTTTCTCTTCCTGCAAGATATATCATGTCAACTAAACCAAAATACAAATAACCCAATGTACCTCAGTGTAGTTCAAGGAAGGATATCTCATCTGCAAGACCAACAAGATTAGTGCAACACACACACACACACACACACACACACACACACACATATAAACATAATCATATCAACATTTATTCATTGTTTCAATCATTATCCAGTCATCAATGCATGACTATACCAACCACATGCTATGACCCCATGCATGACAAATACAACCACATTATTGTATGCATAACGATATATAAGCACTGACATGCATAACTAATTTGTAACCAACATACACTCATGACGACCACATACAACAACAACACCATCAACTTCCACATGGCGACATCATTGCAACCATGGCCAACACCATGCATATGCAAAAAGCACATAGACCACAAGCATAAGGAACACATATATGCAAAAAACATGAATGCATGACCAACACACTTCCCATCTAGTTTAAGGGGTGATCCATGCTCTGATATCACTCTATAACACCCTCCTCCCACATCTACCCAAGTAACAGACCAATCGGGTTAAACATGCGACGAAGAGTTATTATGACATGATTCAACTCCCTATGTAGAAGTTAAGGAAGTGGAACTGACGGAACATAGACAACCTAACCTTCTACACATGCAACAGAACCCCCAGGAGCCATCCAACCCATCCAGGTGACCAATCCTTTAGACAAACTAAATCTTTGTTGCATTAAAGCCTCACTCACTACCTTTACATGGGCATGCATGTGACTGGGACCCCCCAGTCACGACCACAATAAGGCATGCATACGACTGGGGACTCTTCCAAGTAGTTCTCTACCAATGAGTATGGATTTTGTGCCACTTGTTCACGACCAGGACTCAAGCCACTACCCATAACTTAATGAAACCTATAGAAATAAAAATAACATTGAAAAAATGATACAAATACAAATACTTGAACAAGGACTTGACTGAACCCCTACTAGCCATGACAAACATTTCGTCAAACATGTCACAAATATGCATCCTACAGGCTTAAACAACAAATCTGAGCAGAGGGGTCTCAAGCTTATCTGAGAATAACTAAGAAGCATTGTTGCCTCATAAATAACTGCATTACCATCTATTAAGCCACATATTCATTGTACATTCAATGATTAACCAAAACATGATGAGAGCCATACATTTTCACTATCATAAAACTCATTCATAACCAGCATATAACCAAAAAAAATATAAAGGATATAACATCCATATAACCCACATATAAACAAGTATATTTACCCATAAAATACTAATGAGAAAGAGAGCTCTTATTGATGATTGCATAAGTTGACTAGGTATGGGACTTCCACGAACCACTTGACTGTAGACTATGTTGAACTAAATATTTCTTTCAGCCAGTGACCCCCGTGCCATATTCCAGGCATGAATGTGGGATCTCATAAAACAAATCAATCAAAACCATCCACGACTTCCAGAGGCCAAACCACCTCAACCCTCAACAATGATTCCACCTCACAGTCAGACATCACTAGCCATGACTAGATTGGTCTCCAACCAAGTTGTCCAGGGCCCCAGAGCGTTTGTTCCAACCATGGCTTCTAAGACTAATGACTCAACCCACAACCATCGTAGGGATTCTAGAGCGTTTGTCCAACTAGGGCTTCCAAGACTAGTAACTCAACCCACCAAGGGCTTCCAGAGTGTTTGTCCAACCAAGGATTTTGGGACTAGTAACTCAACCCAAGTTGTTATAGGGCTTCCAAAGAGTTTATCCAACCAAGGCTTCCAGGATCTAATAACTCAATCCACAGCTAGAGGCACAAGAAAACCAACCAGAAAACAAAAGTAAAACCCACAACACCATGACTATCTAGGAAATGGAAAGGCTAGGAAAAACCACTGTTAATCTAGGCAATCCTCCATGCCAATGACGTATCATAACCAAATAACCACATGCACATGCCATGCATGCCAAAACTAGCACAAAAACTTGGTACTCGCAAGCAAAATCTATTGTAGTTGTTGATTTCAACGTCCTCTTGCACTTTCCTGCTTTTCTTTTTCCTCCTTCCTCCAAATCCCAAGTATGCTACACTCCTCTAAGAGTGCTCCAAGAAAACTCTAACTGCCCAAGAGTATGAGAGAGAGAGAGAGAAAATGAGAGCTCCAAAACTGAATTGATAAAAAAAACCATGAACTAATCCTCAGAAGCCCTTTTGTTAATGAGGCCTATATTTTCTTCATTTTTCCATTATTTTCCTTCATTTTCCTCCTCACATGCAACCTATGACCTTTCACCTTCCTTTTCTTCTAATTTTCATTATTTTCATAAATAAATCCCAATAAATGCCATTTTTCCTTTCAAAAGCCTTAGCCATTTCCTCTACCAATTTACATAGCTATTAATTAATCACAAGTGATCCCCATCACTTTGTTTCTACCCAACATTCAGCTTGGAAACATGTCCCATGACCAAGGTCTTATTTTACCTTTATTAATTTTTACATGGATTTTTTACCAAGGCTATTACAAGATTTTTGAGGATGAAATGTTTGGATTTGTTGTTTAATCCCCTTACATTCCATGATAGGATCTTGATCATTGCGAAGAAGGTTAGGGGTGAAAGAGGGTTGTCATTGGTGTCACCCTTCCTGAGTTCACTAGAAATTCTCCCCGATCTTGCAGTAGTTGACTGTTGGATTTTCATCCTTTTTTGTTTGGTTCTTTCATGTTTGATGGGAGTTCCCATGTGGCATTACTCTTTATCCCTCGTAGTGAGAGGGATGTTGAAGGGGAAGAGATAATACCTCGCTTATTGGCTAGCTGTAGGATCACATCTAGGTTTCAAAGATAAGCACGAGCTACCAGCTGGATTCGGTCCTCAGGAATCATAGCAGGGTCGTTTTGTTGCCACTACTCAGCTATCTCCTGCAAGTCCATTGTTTGTAGCTGCAAATGTTGTAGGTCGTCTTCCTCCATTGGGGAATAGATAGTTCCTTGTGGGATCAAGAGCATTTTGAGGCGGGTTTAAAGTCTCCATGGTTTCCTTGTTCTTCTACGGTTGAACTTCATCTGCGTGGCTTATAGCTTGAGCTGCCTCTAATTCCTTTGTTTCATCTAATTGTAGAACTTAGAATTTGTTTTCATTTTGCACATTCAAAGGGTTCAAAATTTCCCTTTCGCTTAGTAATTTGCTTCCACCCAACTACTGTTTTGAAGTCCTCATCTCCTAGCTGTGAGTTCACATTGGCTTGATTCACCTCTTGAGTTGTTGGTTTCTTAGCGCAATCTTTGAGAAGATGGTTGCAATCATGGCAATGCGTGCATCTGCATGAGATTTTCTCATAGTTTATCATTTGTTTGCAAATCTCATCTTCACAGATGAGATGAATGTTGGTAGGGAGGGGTATCATCTGATCCATATAAACACACAATCTTGCATAGGAAGTATATCTTCCTACCTTCATTATGTATGAGAGCATAACATACTCTCCCAACTTGTTTCCAATCTAGGTCCCAATATTCCTGAGGCAGGGAATATAATCTAATCCATACTGGAAGATTAGAGAAGTCTTCCTTCTCCGGATTGAATTTTGGAACCCATGGTTTGATGAAGAGATCGACATAGTTCATGAAATAGGCTCCTCCCTGCAAAATATTGTCCCTATCTTCAATGTTGTTAAATATTAAAGTGAAAAAACCCCATGAGCCTAATTTTAGTTTTGCATATCCATTAACGGTCAAGTTTCTCCTTAGCCAGTTGAGCAGAGTTTTTTCTGTTGGCCAGGGGCCGATGAATTTGCAGATCAACGTTGTTTCCTTCATCCTTTCAATGGTGGATCCTATTTTTTTCCACCGAGATATCAAGAAGAGGGACTTCTTGAGTTTGCGCTGACAGGGACCCAATTTTTGGCTTGATTTGGCAGATGAATCCTATATTGGAGTGACTATTGTTTTGTGGCTAGAGCCTGATGACATTGTTGGCTTGACTTGCTGAGAATGTGTGCGAGGATTTCCGATTCACAGTGATTGCTTGCTGGAGTGATTGGCAATCACTGAATTGTAAGAGGGGCCGCCATTATCCCCCCTAGGGGTTGCCATGCAAGCCAACGCAGAGGTTGTAGAAGCTTCAAAACGATGCAGGTTGAAGAAACCATAGCAGAGCACAGTACCTCCAAAATATTTAAATCTCTCTCTCTCTCTCTCTCTCTCTCTCTCTCTCTCTCTCTCTCTCTCTCTCTCTCTCTCTCTCTCTCTCTCTCTCTCTCTCTCTCTCTCTATATTATATTATATATATATATATATATTATATATATATATATATCGCGACATAGAATAACACCTCTCGTGGACTCTTATCTCTAGCGTGTAATCGTTGATTACACCTATGGTTTTGGTCTAACGACAATCTAATTCCCAACACCACACACACAGATATATATTATAACTTTGTCTATTATAAAATAAAAGAGAGAAAAAAATCTTATTATACCACTGCATTAACAATGATATATAGTTTTCATGTTGTGTATTAATCTTAATCATCTATATATATATATATATATATATATATAGAAGAGAGAGAGAGAGAGAGAGAGAGAGAGAGAGATTTATTTATTTATTTTTATTTTACATAGTTGAACTTTGGGTTTGGGGTTTCCTAAGTTGATGTAGCCCATCCTGGCCACCACCAAGGCTCCAAAGCCCAATGGATAGTGGTGTGCATCTCCCGAGGTTTCGTTCGGTCTAGTAATTTATTGTAGGCTTTGATTATCAGGAGGCCTACATGTTTAAGGTTATGGCAGTACTCTATCTCACAACAAACACAAATAGCTTGACTCAACGGGTGTATGCAGAGAGAACTGAAGCGACTTCAACTTGATCCTCCTCCCGAAATTTGCACATAGCCTTCCAATGATAATCTCCTAACTCACCTTGAAGTGTGCAAAGCAGAACCCGAAACTTACATATATGTCTTCTATGAGTACCTCTCAAGGTCGAATCACCATGGATCTATCCACCACTACTTTTTATTTTATTGTTATTGCTTTTATATTGGCTTCAGTAGAAGCAGAGGATGTGAATCCCCTTCACCACGGCCATACATGTCGGACAAAAATTATTAAAACTCCGTGCAATGTGACTCTATCTCCAAATCTTTGCATTTCATCGCTCTCTTCCTACCCGGTGTCTCTGAGGGCCAAGCAGAGCGATGTGGTGAAGGTGATGTGGTGAAGGAAACTGTGATGGTCATCCTCGTTAATGTCCACAATGTTTATGTTTGGGCCACAAGCATGAAAACCAAAACTGATAGGATGAGTAAAAGAGAAAAGGTGGTGCTCAAGGATTGTGTCGAGGTTTTCGAGGATTCATCAATCTTTGGCGGAGCTGAAGCACTTCAGGTGGAACACGTTCAAGGCTTAGATGAGCAACGTGCAAATGTGGATAAGCTCGACACTCACTAACAAGGACTCTTGTTTCGACGACTTTCATCCTGCGAGAGGGAGAGTTAAGGCCATGGTCATAGGTCACATGCAGAAAGTGAGTAAATTAATTCTGTTAAGAAAGTCATTTATCTATGACCATTTCCATGAGAGGTAGTTGTAACTGATTAATTTCTCAGTTAGCTACGACTACCTCTCATGGAAATGGTCATAAATGAATGAATTTCTTAACGCAGTTGAATCCCAAAAAATAATATCTAACATAATGCACTGCGAAAGACCCTCAATAATTAAATATTAGCATAGTAAGAGTGTAAGGATCAATCCAAAACATCAATGGTACTGGTTATCAGAGAACTGTTTAAACCCACATTGTGCATTTATACTTTCGATAAGCTTACTCTTGCTTTTGAGGTTTTTGGTTGAATTGAGGAAATAGACTTTTTAGGGAAATTCTAATTTGGATTGATTTCTGACTTGTTTTTAGTCTAAATTTATTAGGTATTTTGTTCTTACGTTTTTCCTTTTACATTTAGGCATTTTAATTCTTGTAGTGGAAAATAAATGTCAAAATACTCAAGAAACTTTTGTAATAAAGGTTTTATAAAAACTCAAACCAATTGCATTATGACAATCCTTCAAATATTATACTTCTTCTTTTAGCATTTACATGTAGAAATTCCCATTGTAGATCAACAGATTATGCAATATACTAAAACAAAATACAAGGTCTACTTCTACAACACTTTGTGGAAGCTTAATCAAATTGGGAAAGATCAAGAGAACACATATAACTGGGAATGAGAAATCAATCACACATAACAGAAAAGAAATAACCCGGGGAAAGCTTCAGCCTAAAACCCCAACTCTGTATTATCATACAAGTGGAAATCTTGCTCAAGTTACAGAAAGAATCAACTCTCAAGCTATCCTGTTGTCTCTGCAATCAAACAATACCGCTCACAGGCTGAATATAAACTGTATATGTCCTCCTCAAGCCCTCCAAGCCTCCTATTTCCTTGTGTAGTTTTTCTTGGGGTCAAGTGAAGCCACATGTGTGAATTGGCCTCATCACACTCACAAAACCTGAAGTAGTAACAATCCTCAAGGAAAGAATTCCTTCCGCATGGAAGGAATATTCACAATGGAATATTCTAGCAATTGATAGTACATTGCCCCTCCATCTGATCTCAACTGGGTCTCTGTCTGAACTGACATGCATGAGTTATTTATGAGAGAATAATCAGTTATCTGAAGTGTAGTAGTTACATGCATGCAAGCATTAACTAA
>APFE031155091.1:129653-151799 GCA_000404065.3 Pinus taeda
TCAACTAATTACAACTCAATATTACAACTCATCCTTATCTCTTTAACTGATGGACAAATTCCTCAATTAATGGAGAAATTGTTGCATGTCCCCACATAGACTTCATGTTTGATTTTCCTTAACTAATTAACTCAAGATGAATTAATTAATTATTTTACAAACAACTTCTAAAATCAAATTCGAATTTTACTTCACTATTTTAGTGTAGGGACTGAATAAAATAGGAAGGTATCCCGAAATGCTATTTATAGAATGTTATTTTTAGCACTTCCATTTTTCATTCCTTATAGCTATGTTCAACACTGGTTGAACTACTATTTATAGCAGTGCTATTTTTGACAATTCTATTTTTAGCATTTCTTGTTGTTATTTTCAACACTCCCTTTCAACAAGAAAGGGATTATCAGTGACCCCAATCCTGTCTTTGTGGAACTCGAACTTTCATTTTGACAATGCCTTCATCAAAATATCTGCATCATGTTCCTCGATCGAAACATACAACAACAACATGATCCTCTTGACCTCATAGTCTCAAAGATGGTGATACCGAATATCAATGTGCTTGGACCTGTCATGAAAAACTGGATTCTCAGAGAGTTTGATACAACTCTGGTAATCACAGTAGATCACTGTAGGATCCATCATCTGACCAAACAATCCTACTAGAATCTTCTGCATCCAAATGGCCTCACTGTAGCCTGATTAGCAGCCATGTATTCAGCCTCTGCTGAGCTAAGTGCAACTGATCTTTGTTTCCTGCTGTACCAGGAAACTGCAGCTGAACCAAGGTTGAATATTCCTCTAAAAGTGCTCTTGCAGTCTGATGGACTCCCTGCCCAAACCACATATGT
Source organism: Pinus taeda (assembly GCA_000404065.3). NCBI lineage: Eukaryota > Viridiplantae > Streptophyta > Pinopsida > Pinales > Pinaceae > Pinus > Pinus taeda. The sequence goes on from APFE031155091.1 coordinate 130,505, forward strand.
GAAGCCCTGAAGATTCACTCCCTCTGTCCGTCTGTACCACAATCCAAACTAAGATGTGCCTCTGAGGTATCTCAGCACATGCTTCGTTGCCTTCCAAAATAGCTTGGTAGGCTGAACCATAGCTTGACTCAGTTGGTTCACCGCAAAGCATAAGTCAGATCGTGTGTTCACCAGATACATAAGTGAACCCACCAACTGCCAATAAACAATAGCAGCTACTACCTCACCTGAAGTAGCATCCTCCTTCCTCCAGTTCCCAACTAGAGGAGTCTGCATGGGCTTTTACTTCTCCATGTGAAAGTGCCTGAGTATCTCATTGGCATACTTGCCTTGAGACACAAATACTTCCCCATCTTTTTGCCACACCTCCTTGCCTAGAAAGTAGTGCATAAGGCCCATGTCCTTTATCTCGAACTCTCTTGCAAGGTCCTCCTTGCAAGACTATATCAGCTGATCATCACCTGTCAAAATCAAATCATCGACATAAAGAACAATGATCAATGGTTTACCTTCTACCATGATGTGGTAAAGGTTCACATCTACTTCACTCTTGGTGAAGCCCAAACTAGTGAAATAGTTGTCGATCCTAGTGTACCAAGAACGAGGTGCTTTCTTCAGCCCATACAAATCCCTCTTGAGTCTGCATACATGCGACTCACGATCAAAGGTCTCGAAACCCTTTGGTTTCTCAATGTACACTTGCTCCTCAATCTTCCCATTGAGGAATGTTGTCTTCACATCCATCTAGTGGATCTTCCACCCCATCTGAGTTGATAGTGTCAACATCAATCTAATCGATGAGTACCTTGCTACGGGAGAAAAAGTTTCATCGTAGTCAATCCCCTTGACTTGTGAGAAACCCTGGGTAACAAACCTTGCCTTATGTTTCTCAAAACTGCCATCAGCTGCTTGCTTTACCTTGTAAAGCCATCTGGAACTCACCACTGACTTGCCCTGAGGCCTTGGGACAACATCCCACACACTGTTCTGAATGATAAAGTCGTACTGCTCTACCATTGCATCAACCAAGACTTGTTGCTGCACTGCCTCCTCGAATGAAGAAGGTTCGGTATCTACACACTCCCCAACCAGGGCCATGTACCCAGTGTACCGCTCGGCGACCTCCTCTGTATGCGCTGAGAAGATGGTTGCCCCACATTCTCCCGCGCATCCAGAATCAACCTGTCAGCTTCCCTTAAGCGTTTCTGCCCATCTCTAAAAGTATTAGCATGAGTGGATGTCTCCACTCCCAGATCCTCTGCATGCGGCTGCTCCACATCAATCTAAGGGTCCTCCTCCTTAGGAACTGAAAGTTCCTCCTCTGCAGGCAACTTGAGCTCCCTCTCAAGTGACACTTGCATGGCTTTCTACTCGTCGAACTTTAGATCCTTGCGTACCACAGTCCTCTAAGTGGAAGGCATGTACACTCGATAGTTGTGGGGTGTATCCGTGTACCCCACAAGTATTCCCAACTCAGCTGTTGGGTCTAGCTTCTTCCTGGCATCTTTGGTCACATGACAGTAAACTGATGATCCAAAGATTTGAAAGTGACTTACATCAGGTTGCTTCTCGAAATAGGCCTCCATAGGTGTCTTCATTCCCAGTATACGGTGTGGCCTTCTGTTCTGCAATTATATTGTTGTATTGCATGCCTCAACCCACAAATGCAGTGGTAGGCTTTGGTCATGCAACATCTCTCGAGCTGCTCCCACAATCGATCTGTTCTTCCTTTTGGCCACCCCATTTTGTTGTGGGTTATGGGGTGTCGTCAATTCCCGTTTAATACCTTCTGCAGCGCAAAAGTCTTTAAACTGTTTGGATACATACTCTCCACCATTGTCGCTATGCAAGGCTTTTATTTTCTTTCCAGATTCTTTCTCTGCCAAGGCTTTACCAGACTCACTTTTTTGCTTCAACTCCAATATGTGCGGTTCGGAATAATAGCATGCTCTGGCTCTCGGACTTGGTGGTTCGGTCCCGCTGGCAGCTCGTACCCCCCGTCCTCCCCTCGCCTTGTACCCCTACCCGCCCCATATCTATGTAGTCCCCCGTTCCTGCCGCCCTAGCTTGGCTTTGTCCCGTTCCTGCTCTCCCTGCCCCCGTGCCCTCGCCTTCTTGAATTTGGTGACAGTATGAGAAAAGTCAAGACTATTCTAAGAAAGCAATAAAAAAAAAGTATCGCAAATAACAAGTAACGTATGGAAACTCACAAAACCTCAAGAAGCTCTAATCCTTCTTTTGCATAAAGTAGATATAGCATCTACGAGAATCATCAATAAAAATAACATAGTACCTTTATTTAGCGGTGGAGGCTATAGAGAAGGGTCCACAAACATATGAGTGAACTCACTCCAGGATTGCTCTAGCTCTATTGTCTCGATCCAGAAAGGAATATTTCGCATACTTACCCAAGGTACAACCTTTGCATGTAGTCGTCTGCTCAAGTTTTCTCTTGGGTAATCCGGTAGAAATTTATTGCATGATCTTCAGGGCTCCATGGGGAAAGTGGCCTAGTCTTCTATGCCATAGCTCGCCAACATCTTGGCTTTGCACCATCTCGACTTTGGAACTCAATGCAGCACAGTCGTCTACCTCTAGCTTGTATAGATTCTTGACTCGAATCCCTATTCACTTTGTCTGTCTAGTACCGATATGCCTCAGGAATACCATTCCTTTACTAAATACTACATCATAGCCTTTATCTTCTAGCATAGTGACAAACACAAGATTCTTCTTTAGGCTTGGTACATAGTTTACATCAGCCAGGGTGAGGGGAGCTCCATGCTCCCTCTGAAACACAACCGTACCTTCACCTGAAACACGGTACTTTCCATCATCGCCCATCTCGATCCGCATTTGGAGATCCTTCTCCTCCAAGGTACTGAAAAGATTCTTATCACCTAACATGTGGAATGAAGCTCCACTATCCAGGTACCACACACATCCCACCATGGATGAAACCATGCATGCGATAAGTGAGAAATCCAGCTCAAACTTTGAGGCCAGTGCCTCACCATTAGATCCCTTCGAGGAACCCTTCTTGGATTTCTTCTATGGACAATTCGTAGCGTAATGGCCCACTTCATGACAATGAAAGCATCACACTTTCGATTTGGCAATCTTCTTCCTACCATGGGAAGAACCGTATTTGGGATGGGATGCCTTCCATTTCCCTTTCCTTGCCTTACTCGCTAAGGCTAGATTTTCCTCGTCATCTTGCTTCGATGAGGATCCATCTCTGGTGCTTCTTCTTATTTCCTCCTGCATCAGATCCAACCAAATTTGTTCCCAATCTGGCAGTTTTTCTCTTCCATTAACCGAGTCTTGGTAGCTATGCCAGCTCTTAGGAAGACCGAGGAGTGCAAGACTCACCATGTCATCATTAGCAGTCATGATTGTTGGGCCGCAAATTAATGTTCACTTTCACTTTATTTTTCATCTTTATCCTCATTTTGCCACCTCATTTCATCACATTATCATTACATAACCCTATATTTCCATTACCATATGTGTTTATATTTTAATTTTCCAAAGTTATTAATTTTATGTTTTAGAGTGAATTTATGATTAAAAGTTAGAGAAATAACATGTATTTGCTTATACCTAAAAGTGGCTTAAGTTTGATGACATTTGTAGATCATTTGGAAGCTTCCAAGGCACCCTTATGCGGCCTCCTTAGATCAAATTCGAATTTCAACTCAAGAGGTGGACCATATTCCAAGGAGAAAGATCATGGAGATTTTGATGTGTCATGGGATTTGTATCTAGTATTTAGGGATAAGTTGAGACAAGTATGGGTCTAGTAGATATTTAAGGGATCTACATTTATTGAGTAGATATCCCTAATTCATGTATAGATAAGAGGAGCATCTTTCAAAGGAAAAAGGAGAGAGTAGTTATCAGTTATTCCTTAGTATCAGATTTATGATTGTTTATTCAACATGAATAATATCATTTTCTCCAAATCATGAGTTATGAGTGTTGTTTGATTCTTAAGGTGTGATAGTTGTTCATGTGTGCTCATTGAGGAATGGAAGGATCCCCATACTGAGATAAGTACACTTTGTTGTAGAGAATGTCGTGAATATACTAACTTTAATTCTGATGTTCATCTTATTTATTTGTTGTAAATAATTTCGATATGAATTCATGTTATGGCCATGTTTTGTTGTGTGAAGGTTGATCTCCTTTCAGTAGCTAGTTTTTATGTGAGAAGGACAACCGAGATCTCCTCAGATAGGAGCCTCTTCTCCATGAGATAGACTAAATTGAAACAATATTTACTTTCTCATATGCTTTCCTAGATTACATTTATGTGAAGATTAATTTCCTTTCAGTAGCTAGTTTTTATGTGAGAAGGACAACCAAGATCTCTTAAGTTAGGGGTCTCTTCTCCGTGAGCTAAGAACTAAACTGAAAACAATATTTACTTGCTTTCATTTATATGCTTTCTTTCTTGCTTTCTTAGGTGTTTGGCAATGTTATTATAGGAAGATTTTAGAAGGACAATCAAGACTCTTGAACAAGAGACTCTTCTCTATCTTCTAAAGTAAAATAATTCCATTGATCAAACATTTTTATGCTTTTATAAAATAGATCTGATAGTTTAGATTTGTAATATGCATTTCCATTCTAAACAAACTTCCTACACCTGTTTCATTTGAGGTCCCATATATTTTGGTTTGCTTCTAATTTTACGAAACCCCCGGGTTGACAAATTAAATGACAGGGATTTAATAGACAATTAACTGGCAACGACGCCAAAATGTTGGGCTATTTAATTGTCTATTAAATCCTTGTCATTTAATTTGTCAACCCAGGGGTTTCGTAAACTTAGAAGCAAACCAAAATATATGGGACCTCAGATGAAATAGGTGTAGGAAGTTTGTTTAGAATGGAAATGCATATTACAAATCTAAACTATCAGATTTATTTTATAAAAGCATAACATGTTTGATCAATGGAATTATTTTACTTTAGAAGATAGAGAAGAGTCTCTTGTTCAAGAGTCTTGATTGTCCTTCTATAGCCTTCCTATAATAACATTGCCAAACACCTAAGAAAGCAGGAAAGAAAGCATATAAATGAAAGCAAGTAAATATTGTTTTCAGTTCAGTTCTTAGCTCATGGAGAAGAGACTTCCAATTTAGGAGATCTTGGTTGTCCTTCTCACATAAAAACTAGCTACTAAAAGGAAATCAATCTTCATATAAATGTAATCTAGGAAAGCATATGAGAAAGTAAATCTTGTTTCAGTTTAGTCTAGCTCATGGAGAAGAGTCTCCTATCTGAGGAGATCTCGGTTGTCCTTCTCACATAAAAACTAGCTATTGAAAGGAGATCAACCTTCACACAACAAAACATGGCCATAACATGAATTCATATTGAAATTATCTACAAGTATTTACAACAAAGAAATAAGATGAACACCAGAATTAAAATTAGTATATTCACAGCATTACTCTACAACAAAGTGTACTTATCTCAGTGTGGGGATCCTTCCATTCCTCAATGAACACACATGAATAACTATCACACCTTAAGAATCAAACAACATTTATAACTCATGATTTGGAGAAAATGATATTATTCATGTTGAATGAACAATCATAAATCTGATGCTAATGAATAATTGATAACTGTTCTCTCCTTTTTCCTTTGAAGGATGCTCCTCTTATTTATACATGAATTAGGGATATCTACTCAATAAATGTAGATCCCTTAAATATCTACTTACTTTTCTCAACTTATCCCTAAATACTAGATACAAATCCCATGACACATCAAAATCTCCATGATCTTTCTCCTTGGAATATGGTCCACCTCTTGAGTTGAAATTCGAATTTGATCTTGGGAGGCCACATAAGGGTGCCTTGGAAGCTTCCAAATGATCTACACGTGTCATCAAACTCAAGCCACTTTTAGGTATAAGCAAATACAAGTTATTTCTCTAACTTTTAATCACAAATTCACTCTAAATACATAAAATTAATAACTTTGGAAAATTAAAATATGAACACATATGGTAATGGAAATATAGTGTTATGTAATGATAATGTGATGAAATGAGGTGACAAAATGAGGATAAAGGTGAAAAATAAAGTGAAAGTGAACGTTAATTTGGCGGCCCAACATACCCTTCAACTTAAGTTATTGCATGTCCTCATGCAATCTATTGCATTGATTCACTTAATCATGATTTAATCTTTTTGCAGTGCCTTGCTTTTATATCGACTTTGATTGATATCGATTTTTTTAACTTCGTATAATTTTGTTTTTGACAACTTTGTTCCTCTTTGCAAAGTCTTCTTTCTTAAAAACATTTGATTGCAACATTTTATTTGTTCTTGTGTGACAACCAAAATTTGATTAGTATTGGTTCTTGTGTAACAATACTTTCGTTGTTTTTGTGTTGCATCAAAAGACTTTGAAAACATTTAATCAACCATTCATTCTTTGATCATTATTTTCAAAACATGTAACATTTGAATCATAATGCCATAGTAGTTGTTTGGAAAAAGTATGTTGGTTAGGATGACATGTTCATGAAATACATATATGACATATGAAAGGTGATAATGGAGTATGTATGTGAATATGAGGTATGAAAATGAACATGGTGTAACATTTTCCAAAAGTTATAATTTTAGTATTAAAGGAGTTGTATGATAAAAAGCTAGAAAAGAACAATGTACCTTGACATACCTAAGTGGACAAACTGTGTATATGTAGAAAAGTGTAGCTCCTACTGCTGAATCATAGAATGAAGAATACAATAATGTGATCTGTGTCTTGGTTTCATACATGATGGATGAAGTTGTAAATGTGGATCCTTTATGACTGTTGAATCTGCTACTGAATCATATAGTCTTCATGTCATTCCACATCGTGGCACAATTCTTTCCATGTGAATAAATGTGTCGATGTCGAACATGGAAAGAAGTCATTGGATTACTGACCATTGATTAATGTCGTTAACCAATGCAACACAAACTCACCATTAATGTCAATGAGTGCCAAGGTACCCAAGTACATCTTGCGAAGTGCGAATAAATGAGTTGATGTCGAGCCACTTGCAAGATCCAACAATCAAGGGACATTAATGTATTCCCATTGTTCGTTGGCGAGACTACTTGCCATTAGGGATGCAAGCCTCAAGGTACTAATAATGACTCTAGTCTTTGTCCCAGATAAGGTGCTGAGGTCGATAGGTCAAGACTTGTTGAAAAGTTGGCCTTAAGGAATCCCACATCAGTCTATGCGAGTTCGTACAAAATGATTGGTAGGACTATAGATACAAGATGTTATGGTGAAACAATTTTTATGGAATGGAAAACAAGGCAATGTAGAGATATGGATGGTTTATTTGTGAGGCAAAAAGATGAACTGAAAAGTAGGCAAAAATGTATACGACTTAGAAAGGAAATGAATTATGATGGATAAGGAAATGAATCATTGGTCTTTAACATTTATGACTAATGAGGCTTTGAAGGAGAGGTGTGGGTAAACATATCATGACACAAAAGATTTTTGTCTATCGAAAAATGTCACGACATATGTAATTAGCTCCTTCAAGCTTCCAATGATGAATGTGATTTCTGAGATCACATCGGCATGGACTTGTCGCGCACCTGTAAAAGCTCAATACAAATTATGCATGAAAACTGTGAGAGCTCTTTGAAAAATATATAATGCAAGAATGAGTATGAATGCTTAGCAAACCAAATAAAATGAAATAATTATTTTTTTTTATCTATTGCCCTTGCGCGCTAGTTCCTAATTCCAACAAGACAAGTTAGCATAAAATGTTTTCTGCTGTTATGAAATGTCCATTTGCAATTTTTTTTAATTGTTTTGTTTTGTTTTGGTTTTTTGTTTTTTTTTTTTTTTAATTAATTAATTAATTAATTTTATTTGCTTTAGATTTTTTAGTATTTTTTTTAATTGTTTTGATTTTTTATTTTGATTTTTTTAATTTTTTAATTGTTTTGTTTTTTTTTTCTCTTTTTAATTTGTTTTGTTGTTGTTTTTTTTCTAAAACTAAAAATTTATTTTGTATGGTTATTAAAAAAATATATATATTGTTTTGATTTTTATTTTGTATTGTTATTAAAAAAAATATTGTTTTGATATATAATATATATGTGTGTTTTTTTAAACTAAAAAAAATTATTATTATATTTGTATCAACATAAAAAAACTTCTGCTCCACAGTCAAACTGATTAGCACCATGAGCAAGAGCACAACGAGGCCTTTTCCGTCTCCAGTTTGCCCTCATTTTCGTTATTGATCCAAATTTTTCTATACTGATTTCAAATGAGCAGCTACCTTTGGACTCCATAGATTCAAACAAGCAACTAATTTAAAGATTGGTTCATCAGGGGAATCGAAGCGCACAACAGAATGTTGATGCTCCATGCCATCTTGAGGATCAACAGTATGTGTGATATTGCTTCTTCTTTCGAGATCCCGCTCCTTCTACATCTTCAGGTTTGATTTGATTTCCTGGTCACCACAATGTCAGTGTAATTAATCTCACATATTAAAGATAATTAGAGACAAAATCTTAATGAAACGTTCCTTATACAGTGAAATAGAGCGTGGGGGCAATAGCCATGGTGAACCAGTTGTTTTATAGTTGTCAATTAGTCTCCTGTCCACTGCGTGAGCTTGCTGGCGGGATCCTGGATTGAACCCTTGACCCCTGAGAGATAGGCAACGTTCTCCAAATCTGCGTGAACAAAATCCTCTAGTGACACCATTAGAAACAGAAAGAAAAAGATCCACAAAACCACCTTGCAGTTCACCACCACGGGATTCGAAATCAAGACGTGGCGACAGTGTTGAATCTCTTCGGCATCAGGCATCTTGCTTGATTTCCAGTATTAGAACGGAGAGCAAAGGGCACGATAAATAGATAAGATGGACAACGAGATCATGGTGACGATCACAACAGGACAAGAGAGTCCGTCATTAAAACTCACAAGATACAGAAGGCTCGAATACAGACACAGGAAAACCTCCTTGCCACTGGATTTGAATCGTAGACATTGTGGCTTGAAGTTGGGCTAGGGTGGAGGCCGTGGAGATGCTTCGGGAGAGTTAGTCGACTATTGCTTGGGTGTTGCAATGATGGGAGCCTTTTCCATTAAGGTTGAGATCATCAATCCAAAGGTGAAAACCAAGAAGAGAAGTGCATTGAATCGACCCATCTTGCCTGCTGTAAGTAGTTTGCATGAGGAATTAGCGTGATCTTTGAGTAACTGAAACCTGATTTTTCTCATGGATTTTGGAGGATTTTGTTCTTTCTAAACTTAGAAAATGCACACAATTTCTGGAAAATGTGCCTCGTTAGAAATACAATTATCGAATTGATAAGGTAGTGGGGGGAGGAGTTTAGATTTTTCACCGAGATATCCATTATTTCTGGGATCTGTTTCCATATTGCCATCTTTCTCTAACGCAACAACCCTTTAGGTTAAGGGATTATAAATGCTATCCTATTGCAGCGATTGGCTATATGCCCTCTGTCTCACTGTCCAGAGACTACTTGCAAAGGGATCCTTCCAACCCAAATAGTCCCAATACTCCACATGGTACGCAAAAAAAATTACAGGCACATCCAACTCCAGCTCTCTCGACAAATCCCCCTGTCCCAATTTCGATATCAACAGATCTACAGTAGGGGAAGTGGTGCAGCCCTGTGAGGTGAACAATTCTACCAGAACGGATTTCGACATTGGGCCTTTGCTTTTGGGCTTCGCACCATTGATATCACCAGCACATGCTTTGGTGGTGGGATTGAGATCTAGTCCGTTGGTGGTGTGAACTTTGGCTTTGTTTCCCACGGCGTCCGACACTTCTGAATCTTTTGGCTTACTGCTGAAACAACAGCACGATCTGTTAGCCATATCGATCTTACCTCTGTAAATCCAGTTCCTCTACCAGTGACACCGATCTTTTATATGTTGCAAGGCTCCTTGCATGGAATACACAGGGCGCTGCAAATGAAGGAATAGAGAGGCATAGAAAGGGTGAGGGATCATAGGGGCATGATAAAGTTGTGTTCAATGCAGCGCACGAAATGGGTAACTGACAAATCCATCCGAGGCCATGGAAAGCCAAGAACGATTTTTTTCAAAGCCACATCATACACAACAACTTGTGTGTGTTTTTCTATTATTTTTTTTTTAATTCATTTTTTATTTAAAAGAAATTAATTTATTTCTAATTTTCCTTTAATTTTTTTTAACTAAAAATTTAAAAATGATTTATTTCTCTTTTTTTTTTTTTAACTAATATTGTTTTTTAATTAATTATTTTCTAATTTTTTAAACTAAATAAATCATTTTAATTCTTTTTAATTTTTTTATTTTTTTTAACCAAAAATAAATAAAAAAAATATATCCTAATTTGTTTTACTGTTACAAATAAATAAAAAGAATTAAATTTATTCCTAAAACTTTTTGATTTTATTTTGTTTAAAAAAAAAGGAATTTAAAGTTTATTCTAACCCTAAACCAATCTAATTTATTTTTTATTGATTTAGATGATTTTTTTAGCAAATGGAGACAAGTATATTGCACCCTGAAAACATTTATAAACATCTATTTTCTGATTCTCCAAATTGTCCAAAGACGCAGGAGGAGAGCATACTTATTCGAAACATAAAATATTATCCTACCTATTCTATGCTAATTGGAAGATACAAACTATTACGTATAATTAAATTTCCAATGTAACCATTCACACAATAGTAGTAAAAATATATTCATTTTCAATTTCGCAATTTTAAAATGAGAATATACAAGGATGATCGAATCTAGTTTTTGTGAGTGTGATTTAATGAAATAAAAATGAAATCGATTTAACCTCGTACTTGTTTGAAACCATCAAAACCACCTTTTGATAAGACTTTCATAGGCATGATTTCCACTCTGATTCAGATCATGCTGCAACTTCTTTTCGTCCTCCTCAATCTCCTGTTCAAATAGTTGTTCATTGTTAAATATACCGGATTCTTCAAATGTTAATTCATTGTTTTCTTCTGGAGGAGTAGTTAAACTTTTGGTTGCTGTCAAGATCTCTTCTTCGCAAGAAGAGGAGATCCTGACACTTGCTAGGATCTGACTGAGTTGTTCCAAACTTATACTCATTGTTCTTCCATATATACATATGGATTTTTTTATTGTGTTTTTGTTTTTTAAATGAATGGGGGTGGAGGGGCCGGGGGGGTGGGGTTGATTTGGTGTTCGGTTTCTATGTTTTTTTAATATGGAGAATAAACTTAAATGAAAATGCCTAAATGCAATTAACCTTAAATAAAAAAATGACCCTAAATGAAAATTATTCCTAAACAATCCTCGTAGCTAGCTTACATCTAAGTTTGCTTCCCCGACAACGACGCCAAAATGTTGGGCGATTTAATTATCTATTAAATCCCTATCATTTAATTTGTCAACCCGGGGGTTTCGTAAACTTAGAAGCAAACCAAAATATATGGGACCTCAGATGAAACAGGTATAGGAAGTTTGTTTAGAATGGAAATGCATATTACAAATCTAAACTATCAAATCTATTTTATAAAAGCATAAAAATGTTTGATCAATGGAATTATTTTACCTTAGAAGATAGAGAAGAGTCTATTGTTCAAGAGTCCTAATTGTCCTTCTACAATCTTCCATATAATAACATTGTCAACCACTTAAGAAAGCAGGAAAGAAAGCATATAAATGAAAGCAAGTAAATATTGTTTTCAATTCAGTTCTTAGCTCATGGAGAAGGGACTCTTAACTTAGGACACTTGGTTGTCCTTCTCACATAAAAACTAACTACTGAAAGGAAATCAATCTTCACATAAATGTAATCTGGGAAAGCATATAAGAAAGTAAATCTTGTTTCAGTTTAGTCTAGCTCATGGAAAAAAGGCTCCTATCTGAGGAGATCCCGGTTGTCCTTCTCACATAAAAACTAGCTATTGAAAGGAGATCAACCTTCACACAACAAAACATAGCCATAACATGAATTCATATTGAAATTATCTACAAGTATTTACAACAAAGAAATAAGATGAACATCAGAATTAAAATTAGTATATTCATAACATTACTCTACAACAAAGTGTACTTATCTCAATATAGGGATCCTTCATTCCTCAATGAGCACACATGAACAACTATCACACCTTAAGAATCAAACAACACTCATAACTCATGATTTGGAGAAATCCATATTATTCATGTTGAATGAACAATCATAAATCTGATGCTAATGAATAATTGATAATTGTTCTCTCCTTTTTCCTTTGAAGGATGCTCCTCTTATTTATACATGAATTAGGGATATCTACTCAATAAATGTAGATCCCTTAAATATCTACTAGACCCATACTTGTCACAACTTATCCCTAAATACTAGATACAAATCCCATGACACATCAAAATCTCGATGATCTTTCTCCTTGGAATATGGTCCACCTTTTGAGTTGATATTCTAATTTGATCTTGGGAGGCCACATAAGGGTGCCTTGGAAGCTTCCAAATGATCTACACGTGTCATCAAACTCAAGCCACTTTTAGGTATAAGCAAATACATGTTATTTCCCTAACTTTTAATCATAAATTCACTCTAAATACATAAAATTAATAACTTTGGAAAATTAAAATATGAACACATATGGTAATGGAAATATAGGGTTATGTAAATGATAATGTGATGAAATGAGGTGACAAAATGAGGATGAAGGTGAAAAATAAAGTGAAATTGAATGTTAATTTGGCGGCCCAACAGTGATCCCTACACTTCCAAGCTCATCCCTACATGTGGTGAGCTTGTTCAGATATGTAGAGATCGTGTCACCCTTTTCACACTTGATCTTACGAACCTTGTCTTTCAGCGCCAGCTTCCTCTGATTGTTGTTGTTCTGATATAAATCTTTCAATGTTTTCCACATCAAAATGGTGTCTCCTTACCATGGAGCCTCGAGACAATGTGGTCTCGAACTCCCTCCAGGAGAATTCTCCTTGCTCTAGCCACACATTTCTTCCATTCCGCCAATTGAGTAGCATTAGTCGGCTTGGGGACTTCTTGATCAATGAAGTCCTTTAGACCGTTATCCTCTAATATTTCCTCCATGCGATCATTCCTGGCTATATAATTCAAGCTTCCATCAAGGGCATACTCAAGTCTTAAACCATTGAATTCCATTGGTGAAATTGAGATGTGATAGAACTCGATTTCTATATTCAGGAACCACAATCTTCGAACTTCTCCTTCTTGTATTATGTTCTTCGCCTTGATCACCTTTGCTCCGATACCATGTAGAAATTCCCACTGTAGATCAACAGATTATGCAATATACTAAAACACAATACAAGATCTACTTCTACAACACTTTGCGGAAGCTTAATCAAATTGAGAAAGATCAAGAGAACACATATAACTGAGAATGAGAAATCAATCACACATAACACAGAGGAAATAACCCGGGGAAAGCCTTAGCCTAAAACCCTAACTCTGTATTATCGTACAATGGGAAATGTTATTCAAGTTATAAAATGAATCAACTCTCAAGCTATCCTACTCTCTCTGTAATCAAATAATACCGCTCACAGACTAAATAGACACTGTATATGTCCCCCTCAAGCCCTCCAAGCCTCCTATTTCCTTGCGCAGTTTTTCTTGGGGTCCAATGAAGCCACATGTGTGAATTGGCCTCATCACACTCACAAAACCTGAAGTAGTAACAATCCTCAAGGAAAGAATTCCTTCTGCATGTAAGGAATATTCACAATGGAATATTCTAGCAACTGATAGTACACTGCCCCTCCTTCCGATCTCAACTGGGTCTCCGTCTGAACTGACATGCATGAGTTATTTATGAGATAATACTCAATTATCTGAAGTGCAGTAGTTACATGCATGCAAGCATTAACTAACTGAACTTACATTAATTCAACAAATTGTTTGAATTAATCTAACTGGACTTGACTCAGTTAACTAAGTCAACTAATTACAACTAAATATTACAACTCATCCTTATCTCTTTAACTGATGGATAAATTCCTCAATTAATGGAGACTCTATTGCATGTCCCCACATAGACTTCATGTTTGATTTTCCTTAACTAATTAACTCAAGATGAATTAATTAATTATTTTACAAACAACTGCTAAAATCAAATTCGAATTTTACTTCAGTATTTTAGTTTAGGGACTGAATAAAATAGGAAGGTATCCCGAAATGCTATTTATAGAATGCTATTTTTAGCACTTCTATTTTTCATTGCTTATAGCTATGTTCAACACCGGTTGAACTGCTATTTATAGTAGTGATATTTTTAGCATTTCTTGTTGCTATTTTCAACATTACATTCCTTATTTTTCAATCAAATTTTAATTTATATCTATCTGGGTGGTTACTCAAATCACTCAAAGCTTCAATACTAACCTATTTGGTTGCATCCTAAATGTTTAAAACTTTATCATTAGGTAGAGGCTTGAGTCTCCTAGAGTTGCATTGGGGTACATCACCTCTTATTGGATTGATTTGTGAGATGACATATGCAATCCAAGTAATTATGGATTAGTTTTCAACTTCATAGGAGTGGCATGGCAAGTGTAATTTGCCATGTGGTGCATTTCACTTGTACATATTTTAATTGTTTCAATGACCATTTAGTAAATGGCATAGAAAATTTCGAATTCATTTTTTGGATTTCATCGAATCTGCTTATGAATTCAGGTTCCTCTATCATGAGAGGTAGTTTGAAAGCACATTGTTTTGTTATTCTATTTTTTAATACAACATATTCATATTTAATGCTTTATTGAATTGTGACTTCGAGTCCACATGCTTGCAAGGATTAGGTGGAAAAAAATTTAGAAGTAAATTTCATTGTAAACACAAAATGGATAAATAGAGCCATGATAAAGAAAAAAATGATCATATTTGAAATCACTTCAATGTTTATTGAAATGTGTTTCTACTGCATATATCACAATACAAAATTTTCAACAATCATGTGAAATATCGGGCACTAAAAATATGCAAAATGGTGAGAGATAAACATAATCGTGTTGTTGCATAAGCAAACTTCTCATGCATATATTCTAAGGTTTATAATAGGCAATGCCCAAGATGTTTTGCATTTTGTGTTTCTCATGTAAAGCTTCTACGACGACACATAGTCAATGACATGGTAAATGATTTGTTCATTGTTGTAGGAAGACATCAAGTTCTTGATAGCATAGGTCCCACTTGAATGGTGCGGTTGGATAATTGGGTTAAGCCTAGCCCATGGATTAAGAGTTGAGATTTGTTGTCTCAATTGGTAAATATTTTCGTGTCACGTAGGCTCTTGTTTAATATATATTAAATAAAAATGCTGGCTACGAAGAAAACTATACAATAAACAAAGTTTTAAATGTTTTAATATTTTTTATGGTTTTATTGTGTAATTTAAATTCTTATTGAATATATATTAAATAAGAGTTTTCTTTTTCTTTTTATTTATTTATTTGTTATTAAATGTGCCAAATTATATTATAAATTTGTTGTCAACGAATAATGAAGATAATTGTTATTAATCGTTATCTACAGATGTAAGCAAATACTTCATTATTATTAAAGAAAAATAATGTTACTTGAAGCGACTCACTAATAATCTAGAAGGAAAGATACACTCTTGTAAATGCCTCTATGTATTAGGTCATTAACATGGTTCTTTATGTTTTAGGAAGATGAAATCTCAGCCAATTAAAAACAATTTTAAATCATTTTCCATGTCCAAAAAACAATTTCACCCCATATAATACATGCAAGAAAGCAAGTATCATGTATTGTTGTTGCTACATCTAACATACATCCAATATAATGACAATTATGTGAACTTATACTTTCTCATGATTTTTTTAGGACTTTATGCCAACTACCCCTTATTATTATATTATTTCCTTTTAATAACATATCGTTCTATTTATTACCAATCAACTACCAAATGAACTCATTCTATGATTATAACCACATTACATTTATTATTCCTCTAAATACTTCATATTATCCTTCCTAATTATCTTAAAAATATTATGTTAGTGGAGTAATATGTTTTTAAATAACACATAACCTTAATTAAATTAGATATTACCTTTAATTCAGTTTAACTTCTTGCCCAAAAGAAAAATTATAAATAACAAATACAACTTAAAAAAAACATTAAAAGAAAAATTATAAATAACAAATAAAACTTAAAAACACATTAACTTATGAGGAGAAATCCATAAATACATGAGAAAGCATGTGTGTAGTTTGTGTTGTGTAATGAATTAAGGAATGCTCCATAAACTATAGGAACACAAAGTTAAAATTTCAAACATTGAAGTTTTAAATACTTATGGTTGTATAAGGGATTGTAAGAATTCCAAGAATGTTTTTTATTATTTCATTAGAAATGGTTAAAATTTCTAGATATGAAAAATAGATAGAGAGAAGTGTATTTAGTAGGTGGATCTTATTATAAAATTTAAATAAGTTATTTTTAAGTGTGATTTTTTGAAAAGTTTTATAGTTTAATTTTCGTTCTAATTTGTTTAAAATCCGAAAGGAATTCGTTGAAATTACAAGTTGAATGGGTGAACTTTGCATAATTTAAGTGCCCTTAGGGTCTTTTAGGGTGTTGAATCCATATACGCAATCAAAAAACTAGTTTAAACAACACAAGTCAAGATTTCACCACAAAAATTTCGGTCGGAATTTTTCTAAAAAGCCACTGGAAACTCAAAAAAAACACTTCAAGACAACTCCAAATTTAAATATAACTTAATTTATATGAAGTTTTGTTTTTTATGAAAAAAATAAATTATGATTTTTTAAAATAGTTATTTAAATGTTTGTGAGTGTAGCATAATTGGAATTCACCCTGGCAAGCCCTGTGTATCAAGTGATTGGAAGTCAATACCACTAACTAACTAACTAACTATATATATATATAATATATATATATATTATAATATATAAAATTTAAATAATATTTAATTATAATAAAAATAAATGTAAAAATAAAAGTTTCATCAAAAGATTTGAACTTCTCTTGGTTGGTGATTCAAAGTAAGATGGATTTAGTTGGTTTAATATTAGACATTAAATAGGCCACATAGAGAAGAATATCATGGGAAAACCATGGGTTGGAGTCTAAAAAAGTTTTTATTCTATGTGTTTTATTTTGACTCAGTCAAAATGTTAAACATTACAACATCTCTACCATATTGAGTTGGAGAGCTCCTCTTAGCACAATAATGTAATGTGAATATAATATTTTGATAATAATTTTAATAAATAAAAAATGCATATTATTTATATTTATTATTGAATTGATTGTATTTATGATTGTTGACACCTAATCATCAGAATTGGGTGAATAACTGAAATTGATGTAAATAAATAATAGAGAATATGAATAGTCACCTGGAGATGAAATGAACAGCCTCTTCCTCGTGTATATAATAAAGACCAACCTGAATGAATAGTAACGAATTGTTTTTGAGAAGTTACTACCTGGTCTGACATGGTGTTGGAGCCAACGCCATTTTTGGCTTCCCACTGCTTTGTAACTCCCTATTCTACCTATGTTCTGCATTTTTTGCAGGCTGACATCTCTGTCAAATCCCTGTGAAATCTCATTCATTGTTGAAGTGCATTACTGCATTGAAGGAGTCGATTGGAGCTAGTTGCTGCCTGGAGGTGTTGTGGAGTGAGATGGGGTCGAAACTTTGCCCGTGTGTGGGAACACCCTGAGAGTGCGTTGAACTGTGTGTTAAACTTTGGCACTGTGTAGGAACACCGTGAGAGTGCGTTGAATATTATATGATATATCAATATGAAGATAAATGTTTGAATATCAGAGCTGGTGCTCTGGTGCACCTTGCCACTGTTCTTGAATATCTGGATGGTGAGGTTTTGGAACTTGTTGGTAATGCTGCTCAGTTGAATATCTGGCTAATGAGGTTTTTTGGAACTTGTTGGTAATGCTAAACAACTGAATATCTGGCTGCTGAGGTTTTTGGAACTTGCTACTAATGCTGCTCAGCTGAATATCGTAAGCCTGCTCCGATTTTGGTTTTAATACACTGCATTTTTTTATACATCATTTTGATGTCTGCACGTTAACCATTTTTGAAAATTGTGTTCTATACAAGCCGTGAAGTTGTGTTCCATTGAGTTCTTAAAGGGTGCATATATATAAACATCAGTTTTTTGAAGATGACTTATGGTCATTATAAGTGGTGGCATATTTAAAGGCTCATAAGTGAAGTTTTATAATATTAAATGTTTTATGTCCAAAAAAAAAGAGTTTGCTGCATAAGTGAGGTTCTAAATTGAGGTGTGGTTGCTAGAATGTGAGCCCAAGTCTGGTATTCTACCTCTGTCGGTGTGTATGACCTTTGGTTCATATGCGTTGAAGGGAGTAGTGTATGGTGCGATAAGCATATTTCCTTGATGATGAAACTTCATATGGTGGATTTAAGACTGTTGGTTTTAATACACTATTGTTTTAATTATCCCTCATTATTTTTTTTCAAAGTTAAACAGAGCTTGCCACCAGAAGTACAATTTTTTACAGTATATTGCTAGAAGTATTTTTTTATAGTACACAAATTTTACAATGCATTCAATCATATCCATTGTAGGAATATTTCTCATTGGCAAGGAGAACTATCCTAAGTGGTCTCGGATGATAAAACACACCCTCATTTTCAATGAGTTGTGGAAAGGAATGTGTGTTGGAGATGGAGACAAAGAGCTAGAACAACCTACCTTAGACAAAGAGTTCACCATTTGGGAAAATAAGAACAACAAAGCCTATGCATTAATTGTAGCATCTATAAGTGAAGAGGTGAGTCGCCATATTTTGCCATTTTCAACTGCTTTCGAAGCCTTACAAAAGCTGAAAGAACTCTATGAATCACATTCAACACTTGAAGTTGTTCAACTCATGATTAAACTCTTCACTCTTGAATTACAAAATAATGATCCTCTTGCTCTTGCATCCGAAGTAAAATCTATAATGCATGATATCAAAGCAACTAAAGTTGAATTGGATATTCCTCTTATCGCTTTTCTCAAGGCATTTTATCCTACTTACTTCAATTATCTTGAGTCATTGCAAGCAAATGGAAATCTCAAAGATATTACCTTTGACTCTCTTGTGAAAAAATTTGCTGAAAGAGACAAAGTTTTTGGAAAGAAGACAGCCCCTGAATCTTCTGAAGAGGTTGTGTGCTTTGCTCATAAAGAAAATATCTTTCCCAAGATTCTTCAAGCGGAAGAGGTGGTTGGAGAGGAAGAGGAAGATATTTCAGAGGCAGGGGGGAGACACTCTCAAGGAGAAAAGTCAGATTTGCACTGCATATGCTGCAAAAAGAATGGATCATATGATGCCTCGACATGCAGGCTACCATGGGACAAAATTGAGCAGCAAAGAAACCAACAGAAAGGTAAAACTAATGACACAGAAAAAGGTAAAGCCCCTGAATCCACTCATTATGTTGTGGCACAATGTAATATCGAAGTAAATGAAGATTTATTTAATGCTTCACTTGCTTCTTGGAAAAATGATTGGTTGATTGATTCAGGAGAAACTTGCCACATGACTCATAGAAAAGAATTTTTTTGAAGAATTTATTGACAATGTTGATGGAGCAGTATACTTTGCAGACCAATCAAAAATCAAGCCATTAGGGCTTGGCACAATCAGGCTCAAATTGCATGGTCTTCCAGAATTTCTTCTGCATCATGTTCTATATCTCTCACAACTGAATAGAAATTTGTTGTCCTTGGTCCACATCTGCCAGCAAGATCACTCCATTCATATGTTTGATGGCAAGCTTGAGGTGACAAAAGTATCTGACCACTCACTTGTCATGAGGGGAATAGAAGTAGAAAGGCTTCTCAAGTTGTAAGGTACCTCTGCTCGTGTACAACATTTCTCATACAATTCTCATTATGAAGAAGGTGCACTTCCCTCAAGTTTATTATGACATGCTAGATTTGGACATTTGAACTATGACAGCCTCCGCTTGTTGAAGAAAAATGGTGTTGTTGGTTTGCCTACAATTCCTAGGAAACTTAAGCAATGTGATGCTTGTATTCTAGGAAAACATAGCACACAATCTTTTCATGATTCATATTCAAGAGCACATAGAAAACTTGAACTCATTCATTCAGATTTATGTGGTCCAATGCATGTTCCTTCTACAAATGGAAATAAATATATGATGACATTTATTGATAACTACACCAAAATGTGTTGGGTTTATTTATTGAAGAACAAATCTGATGCTTTTCAAACATTCAAGAACTTTCATACATGGATTGAAAATGATGCACAATCTCATATTGGCTCTATTCGCAATGATAATGAAAAGAATACACTTCAAATGAATTTGAAAACTATCTTCGCCAACATGGGATCAAACATCAAACAATTGTGCCTTATAATCCCCAACAGAATGGTGTAGCTGAAAGAATGAATAGGACAATCTTAAATATGGTATGCTCCATGATGTTTTTCAAAAATGTAAAGTTGATGTTTTGGGTTGATGCAGTTCTATGTGCTATATATATATAGAGTACATGTCCATCTAATGCTATTAGAAACAAGACTCCCTATGAAATGTGGTATGGGCACATTCCTTCGGTAAAGCATCTCAGGGTCTGTGGTTCCACCTGTTATGCCTTGATACCAAAGCTACATAGAAATAAACTTGGTGCAAGAAGTCGTAAGTGTATCTTCCTGGGGTATTCAAACACCTCCAAAGCATATTGTCTCTATGTTGAAGTTAATAAGAAGTTTGTTGTATCTAGAGATGTAATATTTCTTGAATCATCCAAAACTAACAATGTTGTTGAGCGGCAACTTGATCACTTGGATGGATTCGCAAATGCAAAATCATTTCAAGAATTTGATAATCAGATTCCACATCTTGAAGGGGGGATTCCTATACTAGATCAACCTATGGAATCTTCCTCTGAAGCACTCTCTCCCCTGCATGAAACTCCAACAATGGATGATGCTTTAAGTGATGTGATTGATAGAATTGGGAGACTCAATCTTGATTCAGTCCTAACTCAATCAACTAAACAGTTTGGACCATCTAAGAAAGGTCCCCCAAAGTGGCTAACAAAGACACTTGAAAGTGTTCATCCTGATGAGGTTGGAAAGACAGGAACTAGAAATTCAAACCGGAAAAATGGAGGTGATGTAGATGACTCTGATTCACCTATTGATATGGATGTTTC
>APFE031155091.1:163208-207645 GCA_000404065.3 Pinus taeda
CGTTTCTCTATCCAAACCAAAAGCATTGTGGAAAGCATTCCAGTGTCGCTGTCGAATTCCCGCAATGGATGGACTGTGAGTGTTATTCATGAGGGTTGTTATTGCCATGGATATGTCATCCAACACCCAAATACAAGATAAGGGGAGTATAGTTTATAGGGAAGTTTGGGATATAGTTTGATTCATGGAGTTTGGATTATAAAAAAATAAGTAAATATGCCTTCGAGGACACTATATGGGTTAATATTACTTCCTTGCAATGTGTATGTAGGGAGAGAGAACATTCTAGAAGTCGTCCTTGGGGTTCAAGTGCCATAGACGATGTGATAGTTTTTTTCTTCTCTTTTATATTAATATTGTTAATCATTTTACTATTATGCCATATAGTTTGTCTTTGGTTTATGGTTGTTATCTATGTGATGTTCCAAGCTCTCATACTATAATGGCATTTTCATATATATATATATATACCAGATATTAGTAACCAAACTGCAAGATATGTGATATTGTCAAATCAAGCAAACAAAGAGAAGCTCATTCCTCACAATACACAAACTAGAAATATTTAACAACTAGAGTGGGAATGCAATCTCAAATTTTGGGAATGGATAAAAAAGTGACCCCTCCGAGAGATCTATCAAGAAAGAGGAGGAATATTAGTATTTCCTTGAACATTATAGAAGGGGCTCAATTCTAGTCCACTATATGCATCATCAAGTGCTTAAAAAATATTGGTATCTTCTTGAATGTTGGAGAGTTGGGACCTCAAACAGATTTTCATACACTAATTAAAAAAGAAAGATAGACACAAGCAAACATGATGATGTTTCAAGAGACTAAAGTGAGGTGGGTCAAGAAAACATATAAACCCTAAAAGAATAGAGTTTTACTTTGTTGTTGTTGACGTGGTAAAATTTTGTAGCAACAATAATGTTTTGGAACACAAATGTTTGGGAATGTTTAGATTCAAGATCTTCAATCAAACTATGCATTGGGGTAGATTATTGCTCAACATTATATGATCTATCACAAACCTGAAATGTTTGAGCATGTTTGATAGAATTTCTCAATTGCTAGAACATATTGAGCTTGGAAATTAGTGAAAAGATATTTTATTATAGTTGCTCCCCTTCATTGGAATTGAATTTTCTTTGGAGAAAAGAGGATGGTGCAATACTTTGGAAGGATCATGTAGAATCCGATTACATTGAGAATTTTATTTTTCTTGTGGCGATATCATGTCATGCAACATTTAATGAGCTTCCATATATTTTCAGTTTGTGAGAAACTTACACATTCCCATTATATTTGACTCTACAAATTTTCATTGGAATTTATCATGTTTAAAGATATAGATTATTTTCCTCTTAGAATTAAAGCAAAATTGTTAGCACTCATAGTGTGTAGGTTAATAATTTCACGGAGCCCATATTTGGCTCTTATATATGTTGACCTTGATGTACATTTCTATTGATATTAAATTAAATATATGTTGCATCTTAACTTAAAATAAGCTAAAACATACATAAACCATGAAGACATTAAACAAAATCACCAATACTTATAGCTCAATCCCTCAATTGAGCAGAAAGGCATGTTGGGTGTAGCTCCATGAAATATGTGAATAAACCCCTTTTAGAAACTAGATCTCAGAAAGATATTTCAATCCCACCCTATCACATTTAGAGAGAGCGAGGGGGTGTTGTTGGATTTTTGGTGTGTATACATATCAGAAGCCATCAATCAATATGTTGAAGCTATTAAAAAAAACATAAAATAATAAAAATGAGTTAGTCAAATAAAGGCAAATCTCTTTGTAGTAGAGCCAGTCAACAAATTGGGATTGGAATTTCGTGATCATCCAAGCCCATATCCATTGGGATGGGTAAATAAGGATGGAGAGTTGAAAGTGTTAATTTCTATAGCATTAGATGTGCTCTTGCCTCGAGATTTTGCAGAGAGACTAAGAAACATGCATTCTCCAATACCCTCGTTTGGGAAAATCCAACTTAGAGATGATTTAATTAAAATAATTAACTTTTTTAAATGGTTCCCTAAGTCTAAACTTAGGAAATCAGGTTAATTAAAGGATATTAATTAAATCAGGTGTGAATATTCTAGAAGAAGACGAGGATCAACTCCCAGTTAATCTTAGCCCTTGATTATGTTTTAATGTTAGTTGTTGGTGCTCTAATGAGAGATTATAAGGAGATCAATTGGCACTTGGAGAACAAACTTGTGTTGTTCAATTTTGCTAGGAAGTCGATTTCCTGAGTAGCAATTGTGAGTTGACGGAAGTGACTTAGTAAAGTCGAAGAAGTGAGAGAGGGGCAGGGATAGTAGACTGGAGGAGATTTTTCCAAATCCAGGGAGTGCAAGGTAGAGAAGACAGAGAGGGGTTCAAAGAAGCAGCACAGAGCTTCAGAGGGAGTCTGAGATTCAACTCGGAAAGTCAAATTCCATAGCCAGAAGTCAAGGTATGAGACCAGAGGGCTAGAGGATTGAAGTTCTAGCTAGCAAGAGATCATAGGAGGAGGTGACACAAATCCTAGAGACATTGACGCAGATCTGCGTAGGCTGATGCAGAGTTTGTACAAAGGCAGCGTGGGGCGAACCATCCAGAGCCTGGATCATATTCACATTGCTAGTGATAATGTGATATTTTTCTCACTATCTCCTTGTCAGTATTTCTCTGTATCAGATTCCTAGTTTGGGCATCTAACTATTTGTACTCATATTACTAGTACATAATAAATGAAACCCTCAGTTGTTGCGTCGGTTTTCCCACATTGGGTTTTTCCGGGGACATTTGTCCAAAAACAACATTGTATATGTGTGTGTTTTGTGTACGTTGCAGTGTATGTATTTCAATATTTGTTGTAGAAAACTGCAAGTAATTTGTTCAAGTAATCTAACAAATAGGAGCAATATCAGCAATTTGTTACAGAGGAATTGGGTCACCAATTTTTCACATGATATCGAGCATAGATCATAAGTCGAAGAGTTCAAGGTAGAAAGTAAGAAGGAGGTTAAAATTTATGCCTTGGTAATGGTTCAAAACCCTAGAGGCAACATAGTCCTTGGGCTAGGGAGGTCGATTTTTGAGGAAAGATTGACTTCTCTGTGTGAGTCGACAAAGAAATTTGATTTTCCAGATCAAATATTTCTATAGGCAGAAGGGAGCAACAAAGTTTTCCTTGCAGAGCATATCTTTAGCTAGGACACAATTATTTTGTAAAAATTGTTTGCAGAATAGCGCAGAAGGAGAAAAGAGCACACACTGAGGGAATTCCTTCCTAAGAGGACTTCTAGGCAAGAATTTCAAAGTTTCTTAGCAGAGCAACAATAGTTGTGTGTGGGGTTTCTCACTACAGAAGGGAGTATGAATAATTGGGCAACAGTTGCACAGAGGAGAAGAGGAAGAAATTAAACTTTTTTTAGGAGAGATAGCATAAGTTCGGTTGAGAGATCAAGATCAATTGGACGGAGCCTCCAACTATGTGATCTGGAAGGCTAGTATCTTTGCCTTCTAAATGAGCAAGATCTCAAAACTTATGTCGATAGTGTGGTAGTTGTACCCACCGATGCAGATCTGCTTAAGAAGAACAAGGCTGAGATGGCAAGAGTTAAGAGGATCATTCTCGATGGAGTTCGATATCATGTGGTATCCCATATAGCTGGCAAGGATATTTCCCATCAAATGTTGGAAGCATTAGCTGTGTTGTACGAAGGATCTTCTGAGCAACGAAAGATGTACTTAGAGGAGAAGTTGAGATGCACGGGGATGCAGAAAGGGGATCATGTAGACCCCTTCCTTATGAGGCTTCAAGATGTACGAGACCAGCTGGCTTTAGTAGGGTCAGCGCCCTAACCCTTAGAGATTGTATGATTAACGTTGAATAGTGTTTTTGAAGATTGGCAAGTTTTCGTCTAGAGCAGCCTGGGCAAAGAAAAAATTCCAGATTCGGAATGTGTGTGGGATCAACTGTAGCAGGAGGAAATGAGGCGTGATCTAATGAAGGCCACCATCAGTGGAAGTAGTAGCAGTGGGACGAAGCAAGTGAAGGAAGAGGAGGATGTGGCCCTTGCATCAAAGGGGCAGTAGGAGCAACACAAAAGAAATAAGGAAATTTCGAAGATCAAATGCTTCAAGTGTGGTGAGTTGGGCCACTATATCAATCAGTGTCCCTTAATAAAGAAGGAAAAAGAGGAGAAGCATGATCAACAAGTTTCATTCGCTGAGATTGACAGGTTGTCCTCTAGATTAGAGGAAGAGTTTGCCATGATTATTAAGATGCCTCCGGGGGTGAGGTGGGGCGATATGGAATTGTAGCCCTAGAGAGCTACAAGATGGGTAGGATTGTTGAGGAGTCCACCACTTGATCAAGACCTTACTATGGGAGCCCATAGTCAACAGTAGCAGGATGGACCAGTGGCAGTTGGTGTAGTCAGGTGCCAAAGTGACATATACATTAGTATTAGCGGTCTGAGACTGAGCAGCGCAGAGTAGAGTCAACAACAATGCAAAGGCTTCAGTTACAGTGAAAAGGCTAGTAGATGTCAGAACTTGGATGACAGATGCATCATACTGACCACAATTGGTTCAATATTTTGGATGATTTTTCATTACAGATGTTACAGTTGCTGCAACAATAGTTAGAGAGGGTTGCGGTGCAAATGCAATGTTGGAAGCAAATCAGCAGGGTCGACAACACCAAAGATGTAGCTCATATCAGAGTTGTGCAGTAATTGGTGGGTAGTAGAGCTAGACATTAACATAACAACAAGAGGTGTTGCAGAGACAAAGTGATGCTCCAGTGGGTTGCAACACTAGAGCACATTCCTCGCTAAGAGGGAGTGTTGATTTCTGTAGTATCGGATGTGCCCTTGCCTCGCTAATTTGTAGATATGCTAAGACACATGCATTCTCCAATACCCATAAATCATTTGGAAAATTCCACCTAGATATGATTTAATTAAAATAATTAACTTTTTTAAATGATTCCCTAAGTCTAAACTTAGGAAATCTGGTTAATTAAAGGGCATTCATTAAATCACATGTGAATATTCTAGAAGAAGATGAGGATCAACTCCCAGTTAATCTTACCCCTTGAATATACTTTAATCTTGGTCATTGGTGCTCCAACGAGAGATTATAAGAAGGAGTTCGATGGGCACTTGGAAAACACACTTGTGCAGTTCGATTTTGCTAGAAAGTCAATTTTTTGAGTAGCAGTCGTGAGTTGCCGGAAGTGACTTACTAAACTCGAAGCAATGAGAGAGGGGCAAGCGTAGTAGAGAGGAGGAGATTTTTCCAGATACGGCGAGTGCAAGGTAGAGAAGATAGAGAGAGGTTCAAAGAAGCAGCTCAGAGCTTCGGATCGCCAACGACAATTTGAGATTTTTCTCACTATCTCCTTGTTAGTATTCCTCTGTATTAGATTGCCAATTTGGGCATCTAACTATTTGTACTCAAATTACTACTGCATAATAAATAAAACCCTTAGTTGTTGCACCGGTTTTCCCACATTAGGTTTTTCTGGGGACATTTGTCCAAAAACAAGAGTGTATATGTATGTGTGTTTATTTATCTTTAGTGCAGTATTTAGTTTCTGTGGTATCTTACTATGTGTACGTTGCAGTGTATGTATTTCAATATTTGTCGTAGAAAACTACAAGTGATTTTTTCAAGTAATTTAACAAATAGGAGAAATATCATCAGTTTGCTACAGTAGGAATCAGGTCACCAATTTTTCGTAGAAAGTAACAAGTCAGTGTAAAATTATATTTGTTATCAACGTTAATTTTATCAATTAAGTAGAACTAGATGTATTTCCCCTTGATGTATGTAGAGTGGTGTTTGGAAGTCCCTACATATATATGCAGGATGCATCTTAATGTAGAGATCCAATTAGGCTCGTGAAGGATGGAAAATAATTGACCATCAACGCACACAAAGGCAAGTAAATTTTTTTACTGGTAAGTTCCAACCAAGTTAAGAAATTGATCAGTTCTAACAAGAGCTATGTCTTACTATTTTTAAGAAAGAATCAGTCTACATAAGAGTCAGTAAGAGTAAAGGCATCACAGTAGGGATGTATTAAGAAAAAAATACAACAACTGGAAGAGTTGCAATAGGAATACAAGTATGTGTTCCAAGAGCCTAAAGGGTTACCATCCAAGAGGGAAGTGGAGCACAAGATCCAAATATTTCTTAACTCCCCATTACCAAACATAGGGCTATACAAGTAATTTATTATAGGAGCAAATGAGTTGATGAAATAATTGCAACAACTACTAGAACATAAGTACATCACCATGTGGGTCACCATCATCATTGTACAAAAGAATGATGGGACTTGGAAGATGTGTATTGATTAGAAGGCACTAAATAAAATTACGCTCAAGAATAGGTACCCCCTACCCAAGATAGATGATCTGCTAGATCAGTTGCAACAAGTGAAATACTTCACCAAGATACACTTAAATTATGTATATCACAAGTTCAAGTAAAAGAAGAAGATAATTAGAAAAACACCTTCGAAACCAAGAAAAATTTGTACGAGTGCCTAGTCATGCCATCTGGCCTGTGCAATGCATCAATTACATTTATGAGGTTAATGAATGATATATTGTTCTCTTTTATAGATTCATTTGTTATTGCCTATTTGGATGATATATTGGCATATAGTGCTACCTAGGAGGAGCACATCCCACATTTGATGCAAGTGCTTTGTTTAGTCAATTAAATTGTCTTAAATTGCTTACATAAATTATCGACCAAAGTTGGTAAACTTGTGAAGTCCAAGTGCACTATATATGGTAGAAGCCTTTTGAGTTTATTAAGATAATGATTGTGGATGGTTTTTTTAAGGATTTTCTTTGTTCCTGTGTTCCTAATGAAAACTAAAGATTTACAATACAAGCAATTCTTGAAAAGGAAAGTAAGGCAAGCTATCATGATCTTATTTAACTGACTATTGTTAGTTACTATGTAAAATGATAAAAGCAGAGATATCTAAACTAATGTTCTAGAACGATAATTACTTCTACTCTAAAAAGAATTACTTCTATTCAAAGATAAAATTTATAAAGCAATCTAGATTAAGATCTACACACTACAATTAACAATCTTAATTGAAATAATAAAACAAAAGCAGAAAGAATTTGATCTAAACAAAAATAACTATTTATGAAAGAAAGGAGATTTATGTATACAGTCCTATTTTAGAAAGCATGTAAATGATTTGAAATTGGCATAAAACAAATGGAAAATTGTAAACAAATAATTACAAAGAAATGAAACTACGATAAAGCAATTCTGGAAAAATAACAAAATGAACTGAACTGAATACTAAGCAAATGAATGAACCTCAACTGTCTCCAGGGGCCTTCCACAAAACAACAGGTTTATAACTATATCTCAACAGCTAATTGTGCATGATATTCATGAGAATACTTCTTCAATTGAAAAGGAACAGAGTCATGGAACTTCAAATTGTCAATTAGAAATTACATTTAAGTCTGTGTGTCTTTGTTTTCTATTTACAAAGATATATATATATAATATATAATATTATATTTTTATATATATATATAGCATTCGTGCCCAACAGTGCCCAACAGTTTTGAGATTTTCATGCCTTAAAAACTTAAAGACAATCCTAATCTGAATGCTAATCTGATAATGGAAATTATAATGCTTCTCGACGATTTGCTATCTGGAAACCAAATCAGAGAGTTGTGATTGATTTGAACTCTTGCTGCTCGGTTCATCCACGTATTTACCTGCTTCCTTCACCGCCACTGGGCGATTTCCTTGATGATTTGGCTTGGATGAATAGGAGGAGATCAATTCCTATCTGCCCATGTGCTTCTTTGCTTGGCTGGCGTTCTGGAATCCAACAAACCATGGAGGTGGCTCCGGAATCATAAAACAACTGTGGATTCATGTTAATTCCGTAGCTATTACAACCTTTAACTAAATAATAAGGGACATTAACAATTATGAAAAATAAGGCATCTGAGTACCTTATTGTTACAAGTCTATTTGGGCACATCACTCCCGATATTCAGATCAGTACTTTTAGGGATCATCAAACCCTAATTCAGTTGTTACATGCCCTAGAGAAGTCAACTCATTGAATGCCTCCTTCTATGAAAGTTTCATGGCTTGAAGCCTTCCTGAAATGCCTTCTTGGGACACCAACGTAGCCCAAGCCTTGAGACAATGCGTTGCAGAGCAGGCAGGCCCACTGTGGCCTGTACTACAGTGCACTTTAGGCCCTCTTTAGCCTGCGTTGGGTGAGATTGAGTGAAGTTTGCATAGGGTTCTGGGAATATTCCTTCATTATAGATGATTCTAGAAGGTTCCCATCTCTTATCCCCTCCTATGAGCTCGAAATTGGATAGGCTAAGGATCCATTAACCTCATATCCTCTCATCCCTTGCTCAATGGAGACTAACTCCAAGATTGGAAAGCCATTCAATACCCTCATTTATGACAAAACCACCTCCATTTCCTATAAATTGAGCACTCATCATAGTGATCAGGGGGCTAGAATCTAAAGTTTGTCAGGAAATTCTGTATTGAGTTTACGTTAAGCAATGTTATGTTGTTGGAGTGTTGTGCTTTTGATGTGGTAAGGATTGAATGGAAGTTGGAGGAGTGGCATAGAATCAAACTGTATTGGGTGATACTCTTCCTTCTACATTAATAAAGATCTTATTCGTTTTCTCATATGACTGTTCCTATATGTGATCATTATGTGTTTCAATGTATTTGATTCCATTGTTTTATAGTCAATAGTTCATGTATGCTTTAATCGTTTCTTATTTCTGTTTCTCTTGATGCAGGTAACTTTTGAGAAGATTTAGTTCAAGTGGGATTGAAGGGAGCGATTCAAAAGAGATTTAGGAAGCGAAAGGCAACAAGTAAGTTCCTCTATCTCATCTATCTTCTATAAGAAAAGGTTAAACTACTTTCATTATGTTGTTCTAGGTGTAGTCACCCACTTAGGGAAGATGTGTTTATCCGTAGATGCAAATTCCATGTAACAAATTGGTGACCATACTAGGGAACAATTGTCATTCTTGGTGGCTTACCCTCATCATATCACACCTTAGTAGACTTTTCTTAGCTTTATTGATCTTATTTCAGTCTTTTTGAAGTGTTTTTAGTCAACAATTGTGCTTAAATTTCTCTTGAATTAACTCTCTGGCACCAATGCAGTGTTGGTCTTGACACAGTGCATTGTAGAGCAGCCCTTGCCTTAGAGACAGTGCATTGCAGTGCACTGTCTCCCTCTCTAGCCTGCGCTGATTCCTCTTAGGATAAAAAACCCACCTTTTATTTGATTTTTCCAAAGTTGCTTCTCTTGTTGTTTGTTGAAAGATCAATTATTCTTATGGTTCTGAAATCAATTTGTATTTCTTCTCCTGGCCCTACTTTGGCCTTGATTTTTAGTGTTTCTTAAATGATTTCTTTATCATTATCAATTCATTATCAAAGTTAGCTTATAGTCGATTAATCTTTTCTGAAAAGGAAGTGTCGTAAAGTCTTCGTTTCTTGCAAAAAGTACTAACTGATTGTATGTGCATTTAGTTTCCTTTTGTTCATCTAAACATTAAGGGCAGTGAAAAGAAAAACTTGCATTATCCATTTAAAGGTTTGTGTGTGCTTGTAGGAATAGTATAGGGAAATTGTATTAGATGTGCTCTTTTCTCTTTGATTAAATATTCTTAATGCTCTATCCCTTGTAGTTAAGGTTTTCATTGTTCAAAATCAAATGAAAAGAATGTTTCTAATCATAGTTGCATTCTAGGAATTTCAAAGAC
Source organism: Pinus taeda (assembly GCA_000404065.3). NCBI lineage: Eukaryota > Viridiplantae > Streptophyta > Pinopsida > Pinales > Pinaceae > Pinus > Pinus taeda. The sequence goes on from APFE031155091.1 coordinate 173,046, forward strand.
ATCATGCGTTGAACCTGAAAGACAAACTCTTAAACAAGATCAACTTAAAAGTTATCTCAATTAACCTAATGGAGCATTGTCACCTAACAAATAACATTTAGAGGTTCTAGGCTATAAATGTGTTTTGGCGTCGTAAAACATAGAAGATGTCGTTAATTGCTTGTATCCGAGTGTGATACCTCATTCCACGTACGTAAGTATATCATAGCTCATCCACGTACCTTCGGGTATATAGGGCGGTGTTATAGTACGAAAAGTATAAAGGAATGCTCTCACTGTGCAGTTTCACATTAGACAGCACTAACATGGATTGGGCCTCCACGTACTTTCAGGTATATATGGGAGGACTACATTAGGTTGCTATCCATTCTTAGATAACTGATTCAGCCACCTTGTACACTGTGATACATCGAACACGGCATTCGGGGAGATTGCCTACATGTATGTTAAGTCCTTGGTTAACTGAGGCAATGTATTGCAATTCACAGTTGCTTGGTAATCCTTTTGCCTAGATTATCCCTCTTTTGTTTTGTTATGTTATTTTCCTTAAATTAAATTAATTGACCACAGGTAACATCCTCCACGTCACTCCTTAGCTAATCTTAGGTTGAGACATATGGCAACAACTCCAAAGTCCACCAATCAATGAATTCCATTTGATGGGAATCCTAGTCCTTTTCCTCCTTTAGGAAATATTTGTGCTCCTTCTATGGCTACATTGTCCCTTGCAGGACTTACCATCAGATTGCCAATATGGTTGTTCTCAACCTCCTTGGCCCCACAACTGAATATTCTTACAACTAGACAAAATCAACCTCTAGTTGATCCTAAAGTTGACCCTTTGCCTTCTTCGTCAGTTGTTTCTTCCTCCCATTCTTCCTCTTCGCCTGGTGAAATTATTGGCACTAGTAACTAGGTGGCTAAGAAGAGGAAGAAAGGGAAGCAGAAGAAGAAGAAGAAGCAAATTCAGCAGGGGGGCAACCAAGCAACTATTTCTTTGAATGCAACTTCTGATGAGAAATCATTGGATAAGCCTCACAAACTTCGATATCCTTGCAAACTTTTTCCAGGAGACCATATTCTTCGAAACTGTTCTGGTATTCCTCAGATCTTAGAAGAATGGTCTTCTCGTTCACATCATCCTCTGTCATCAACTTCTGGAGATCGTGCTGGTGACACACCATTAACTGGTGGTAGTAAAGTTCATGGATAACATGTAGAGAGGCTAGAAGCTTTGCTCTCAATGTGTAAAGTGAAGTTGAGAGGTTAGAAAATTTGTTTACAAAGGTTCAGCCCCAAAAATGACTATTTAGGACCTTATATAAGTTTTGAAAGATTTTGGATCCCAAATACCTGCAATTTATGCAATCTTAAAAAATACCTGAAAATACCTGCAATTTATGCATCTTAAAAGTACCAAATATATGATAAATTATATAATGATCCATTTCAGATCATGCCTCCCCATTTATAGAGGATTTTGGTCCCCAAAAGGTTATATTGAAGGAGGTGAGGAATACTTTCCTCTGCTTCTCGCTAGAGTATCATTTCTCCTTCCTTGAAACTTATCCTTTCAACCCATCCTACCAGAGTTCATACTATACCCATATATATAGTTGTTTTCGACTTCTTCTGCAAAAATATATATGGCAGCATAGAATAAAAACAACAAGTTTGTTATCCAATGGGAGGATATACTAATGTTTTAACTAAGCCTTTAGACATTCAAGATAATGTGGTCCTAATTCATGGCATTTATTTAATGGAGAAGTTTAACTTGTGGCCCTAATTGGACACCTTAACATTTTTTATCAACAAGAAATAGAGATATAAAAATTGTGGGGAATTGAGTAGATTACTTTGTGATAGTGACCTGTTCATGGCCTTTTGAAACTCAACACTAATGAAATGCAAATATTTTATGGGGATTATAGTTTTTTTTTTAAGTAAAAATCCTTTGTATTACACTTGTGGTACAAAAATTACATTCATCGAAGCATTAAGGCTAAACATAAACCAACTATGTTCAAAGGCATGAGGCTAAAAGTCATAATAGTTTAACTAAATAGGAGGAAGCCAATGCCCGCAAGGGAGAAACCATAGGTCCTCTTGGCATGTATGAAGCAACAAAACAAACAAAAACATTAATGGATATGGTAGTATAGAGACATTATGGGCGCAAAAGGAGCTACCTCGAGAATCAAGAAATGCCCAACTAGTGTTATAGAGGGTCTCCCTAGACCACTAGGCAATGCTTGTAGTAGCTTGGGTCATCAGGAAGGAGGTTCCCCATGGAATCCAAATGACTGGGCAAAGTTGGTTTCTCTAAATATTGCGGGAAAGGTGAGACACAATGGTTGCTAACTTGGCCACTCTTGCTACAGAAGGGGCCCAAGCTAGTTGGAGTGGTCTTTGAATCGTCACTAAACTGTCGAGATCTTGGTGAAGGGTTGCATATCCTATCTTGTTGGGAATTGGTTTGAGAATGAGAGAGAAAAGGGAAGTCATCCACCATATCAGTTGAAGGAGACACAAATCCCTAGAGTCGCATGCCCAAAAGGTTGGAAACTAGGCAATGTGTAGTTTTGGCATGGTGTAAGTGAAATTCCTTGTCGAACACATTGTCGCCCATTAGCAAGTTGACATCCTTTCTGTCCCTGAGGTGGTGACTGATGAGATTATGCAAAGCTCAAATTTCGTCTCCTGTGACCCTAAAATCCTGAGCTTCCACATCAACCACCATTTTTCAATAGCAATGAGGGATGTTATAGTCAAAGTGCTCATCACCTTATCGATGCTAGGCTGGGATGGGTGGCCTTCCCCTTCCTCGGCCTCCTATGTGCAATGACTACATTCGTGCACCATAACAACACTTGAATCTGTCTTAATTCTTGTCACATAAATACCCAGTTCATATGTGATCAACTGCATTTATCAACTTCTAATGTGCTTGAAGCCAAACCTTATACTATGATGTTCCTCTAGCCAAATGATAGAGTGAGTGTACCAACTCGTCATGCACAATAAATATCAATGGAGGGTGGGCTTGCCACCGTTTCTCTATCCAAACCAAAAGCATTGTGGAAAGCATTCCAGTGTCGCTGTCGAATTCCCGCAATGGATGGACTGTGAGTGTTATTCATGAGGGTTGTTATTGCCATGGATATGTCATCCAACACCCAAATACAAGATAAGGGGAGTATAGTTTATAGGGAAGTTTGGGATATAGTTTGATTCATGGAGTTTGGATTATAAAAAAATAAGTAAATATGCCTTCGAGGACACTATATGGGTTAATATTACTTCCTTGCAATGTGTATGTAGGGAGAGAGAACATTCTAGAAGTCGTCCTTGGGGTTCAAGTGCCATAGACGATGTGATAGTTTTTTTCTTCTCTTTTATATTAATATTGTTAATCATTTTACTATTATGCCATATAGTTTGTCTTTGGTTTATGGTTGTTATCTATGTGATGTTCCAAGCTCTCATACTATAATGGCATTTTCATATATATATATATATACCAGATATTAGTAACCAAACTGCAAGATATGTGATATTGTCAAATCAAGCAAACAAAGAGAAGCTCATTCCTCACAATACACAAACTAGAAATATTTAACAACTAGAGTGGGAATGCAATCTCAAATTTTGGGAATGGATAAAAAAGTGACCCCTCCGAGAGATCTATCAAGAAAGAGGAGGAATATTAGTATTTCCTTGAACATTATAGAAGGGGCTCAATTCTAGTCCACTATATGCATCATCAAGTGCTTAAAAAATATTGGTATCTTCTTGAATGTTGGAGAGTTGGGACCTCAAACAGATTTTCATACACTAATTAAAAAAGAAAGATAGACACAAGCAAACATGATGATGTTTCAAGAGACTAAAGTGAGGTGGGTCAAGAAAACATATAAACCCTAAAAGAATAGAGTTTTACTTTGTTGTTGTTGACGTGGTAAAATTTTGTAGCAACAATAATGTTTTGGAACACAAATGTTTGGGAATGTTTAGATTCAAGATCTTCAATCAAACTATGCATTGGGGTAGATTATTGCTCAACGTTATATGATCTATCACAAACCTGAAATGTTTGAGCATGTTTGATAGAATTTCTCAATTGCTAGAACATATTGAGCTTGGACAATTAGTGAAAAGATATTTTATTATAGTTGCTCCCCTTCATTGGAATTGAATTTTCTTTGGAGAAAAGAGGATGGTGCAATACTTTGGAAGGATCATGTAGAATCCGATTACATTGAGAATTTTATTTTTCTTGTGGTGATATCATGTCATACAACATTTAATGAGCTTCCATATATTTCCAATTTGTGAGAAACTTACACATTCCCATTATATTTGACTCTACAAATTTTCATTGGAATTTATCATGTTTAAAGATATAGATTATTTTCCTCTTAGAATTAAAGCAAAATTGTTAGCACTCATAGTGTGTAGGTTAATAATTTCATGGAGCCCATATTTGGCTCTTATATATGTTGACCTTGATGTACATTTCTATTGATATTAAATTAAATATATGTTGCATCTTAACTTAAAAATAAGCTAGAACATACATAAACCATGAAGACATTAAACAAAATCACCAATACTTATAGCTCAATCCCTCAATTGAGCACAAAGGCATGTTGGGTGTAGCTCCATGAAATATGTGAATAAACCCCTTTTAGAAACTAGATCTCAGAAAGATATTTCAATCCCACCCTATCACATTTAGAGAGAGCGAGGGGGTGTTGTTGGATTTTTGGTGTGTATACATATCAGAAGCCATCAATCAATATGTTGAAGCTATTAAAACAAACATAAAATAATAAAAATGAATTAGTCAAATAAAGGCAAATCTCTTTGCAGCATAGCCAGTCAACAAATTGGGATTGGAATTTCATGATCATCCAAGCCCATATCCATTGGGATGGGTAAATAAGGATGGAGAGTTGAAAGTGTTAATTTCTATAGCATTAGATGTGCTCTTGCCTCGAGATTTTGCAGAGAGACTAAGAAACATGCATTCTCCAATACCCTCGTTTGGGAAAATCCCACTTAGAGATGATTTAATTAAAATAATTAACTTTTTCAAATGGTTCCCTAAGTCTAAACTTAGGAAATCAGGTTAATTAAAGGATATTAATTAAATTAGGTATGAATATTCTAGAAGAAGACGAGGATAAACTCCCAGTTAATCTTAGCCCTTGATTATGTTTTAATGTTAGTTGTTGGTGCTCCAATGAGAGATTATAAGGAGATCAATTGGCACTTGGAGAACAAACTTGTGTTGTTCAATTTTGCTAGGAAGTCGATTTCCTAAGTAGCAGTTGTGAGTTGACGGAAGTGACTTAGTAAAGTCGAAGCAGTGAGAGAGGGGCAGGGATAGTAGACCGGAGGAGATTTTTCCAAATCCAGGGAGTGCAAGGTAGAGAAGATAGAGAGGGGTTCAAAGAAGCAGCGCAGAGCTTCAGAGGGAGTCTGAGATTCAACTCGGAAAGTCAAATTCCATAGCCAGAAGTCAAGGTATGAGACCAGAGGGCTAGAGGATTTAAGTTCTAGCTAGCAAGAGATCATAAGAGGAGGTGACACAGATCTCAGAGACAGTGACGCAGATCTGCATAGGCTGATGCAGAGTTTGCACAAAGGCAGCGTGGGGCAAACCATCCAGAGCCTGGATGATATTCAGATCGCTAGTGATAATGTGATATTTTTCTCACTATCTCCTTGTCAGTATTTCTCTGTATCAGATTCCTAGTTTGGGCATCTAACGATTTGTACTCATATTACTAGTACATAATAAATAAAACCCTCAGTTGTTGCGCCAGTTTTCCCACATTGGGTTTTTCCGGGGACATTTGTCCAAAAACAACATTGTATATGTGTGTGTTTTGTGTACATTGCAGTGTATGTATTTCAATATTTGTTGTAGAAAACTGCAAGTAATTTGTTCAAGTAATCTAACAAATAGGAGAAATATCAACAATTTGCTACAAAGGAATTGGGTCACCAATTTTTCACATGATATCAGAGCATAGATCGTAAGTCGAAGAGTTCAGGGTAGAAAGTAAGAAGGAGGTTAACATTTATGCCTTGGTAACAGTTCAAAGCCCTAGAGGCAACATAGTCCTTGGGCTAGGGAGGTTGAGTTTTGAGGAAAGACCGACTTCTCCGAGTGAGTCGACAAAGAAATTCGATTTTCCAGATCAAATATTTCTAGAGGCAGAAGGGAGCAATGAAGTTTTCCTTACAGAGCATATCTTTAGCTAGGACACAATTATTTTGTAGCAATTGTTCGTAGAATAGCGTAGAAGGAGAAAAGAGCACACACTGATGGAATTCCTTCCTAAGAGGACTTCTAGGCAAGAAGTTCGAAGTTTCTTAGCAGAGCAACAATAGTTGTGTGTGGGATTTCTCACTACAGAAGGGAGTATGAATAACTGGGCAACAGTTGCGCAGAGGAGAAGAGGAAGAAATTAAACTTTTTTTAGGAGAGATAACATCAGTTCGGTTGAGAGATCAAGATCGATTGGACGAAGCCTCCAACTATGTGATCTGGAAGGCTAGTATCTTTGCCTTCTAAATGAGCAGGATCTCAAAACTTATGTCGATAGTGTGGTATCTGCTTAAGAAGTACAAGGCTGAGATAGCAAGAGTTAAGAGGATCATTCTCGATGGAGTTCGAGATCATGTGGTATCCCATATAGCTAGCAAGGATATTTCCCATAAAATGTTGGAAGCATTAGCTATGTTGTACGAAGGATCTTCTGAGCAACGAAAGATGTACTTAGAGGAGAAGTTGAGATGCACGGGGATGCAGAAAGGGGATCATGTAGACCCCTTCCTTATGAGGCTTCAAGATGTATGAGACCAGCTGGCTTTAGTAGGGTCAGCACCCCAACCCTCAGAGTTTGTATGATTAACGTTGAATAGTGTTTTTGAAGATTAGCAAGTTTTCATCCAGAGCAGCCTCGGCAAAGAAAAAATTCCAGATTCGGAATGTGTGTGGGATCAACTGTAGCAGGAGGAAATGAGGCGTGATCTAATGAAGGCCACCATCAGTGGAAGTAGTAGCAGTGGGACGAAGCAAGTGAAGGAAGAGGAGGATGTGGCCCTTGCATCAAAGGGGCAGGAGGAGCAACACAAAAGAAATAAGGAAATTTCGAAGATCAAATGCTTCAAGTGTGGTGAGTTGGGCCACTATATCAATCAGTGTCCCTTAAGAAAGAAGGACAAAGAGGAGAAGCATGATCAGTAAGTTTCATTCGTTGAGATCGATAGGCTGTCCTCAAGACTAGAGGAAGAGTTCTCCATGATTGCTGAGATGCCTCTGGGGGTGAGGTGGGGCGATATGGAATTGTAGCCCTAGAGAGCTACAAGATGGGTAGGATTGTTGAGGAGTCCACCACTTAGATCAAGACCTTACTACGGGAGCCCATAGTCAACAGTAGCAGGATGGACCAGTGGCGGTCGGTGTAGTCAGGTGCCAGAGTGACATATACATTAGTATTAGCGGTCTGAGACTGAGCAGCACAGAGTAGAGTCAGCAACAATGCAAAGGCTTCAGTGATAGTGCAAAGGCTAGTAGATGTCAAAACTCGGACGACGGATGCATCATACTGACCACAGTTGGTTCAATATTTTGGATGATTTTTCATTGCAGATGTTACAGTTGCTGCAACAATAGTTAGAGAAGGTTGCGTTGCAGATGCAATGTTGGAAGCAAATCAGCAGGGTCGACAACAGCAAAGATGCAGCTCATATCAGAGTTGTGCAGTAATTGGTGGGTAGTAGAGCTAGACATTAACATAACAACAAGAGGTGTTGCAGAGACAAAGTGATGCTCCAGTAGGTTGCAACACTAGAGCACATTCCTCGCTAAGAGGGAGTGTTGATTTCTGTAGTATCGGATGTGCCCTTGCCTCGCTAGTTTGTAGATATGCTAAGACACATGCATTCTCCAATACCAATAAATCGTTTGGAAAATTCCACCTAGAGATGATTTAATTCAAATAATTAACTTTTTTAAATGATTCCCTAAGTCTAAACTTAGGAAATCTGGTTAATTAAAGGGCATTAATTAAATCACATGTGAATCTTCTAGAAGAAGAGGAGGATCAACTCCCAGTTAATATTACCCCTTGAATATGATTTAATCTTGGTCATTGGTGCTCCAACGAGAGATTATAAGAAGGAGTTCGATGGGCACTTGGAAAACACACTTGTGCAGTTCGATTTTGCTAGAAAGTCAATTTTTTGAGTACTAGTCGTGAGTTGCCGGAAGTGACTTACTAAAGTCGAAGCAATGAGAGAGGGGCAGGGGTAGTAGATAGGAGGAGATTTTTCCAGATACGAGGAGTGAAGGTAGAGAAGATAGAGAGAGGTTCAAATAAGCAGCTCAGAGCTTTGGATCGCCAACAACGATGTGATATTTTTCTCACTATCTCCTTGTTAGTATTCCTCTGTATTAGATTGCCAATTTGGGCATCTAACTATTTGTACTCAAATTACTATTGCATAATAAATAAAACCCTTAGTTGTTGCACTGGTTTTCCCACATTAAGTTTTTCTGGGGACATTTTTCCAAAAACAAGAGTGTACATGTATGTGTGTTTATTTCTCTTTAGTGTAGTATTTAGTTTCTGTGGTATTTTACTCTGTGTACGCTGCAGTGTATGTATTTCAATATTTGTCGTAGAAAACTACAAGTGATTTTTTCAAGTAATTTAACAAATAGGAGAAATATCATCAGTTTGCTACAGTAGGAATCAGGTCACCAATTTTTCGTAGAAAGTAACAAGTCAGTGTAAAATTATATTTGTTATCAACGTTTATTTTATCAATTAAGTAGAACTAGATGTATTTCCCCTTGATGTATGTAGAGTGGTGTTTGGAAGTCCCTACATATATATGCAGGATGCATCTTCATGCAAAGATCCAATTAGGCTCGTGAAGGATGGAAAATCATTCACCATCAACGCACACAAAGGTAAGTAAATTTTTTCACTGGTAAGTTCCAACCAAGTTAAGAAATTGATCAGTTCTAACAAGAGCTATGTCTTACAATTTTTAAGAAAGAATTAGTCTGCATAAGAGTCAGTAAGAGTAAAGGAATCACAGTAGGGATGTATTAAGAAAAAAATACAACAACTGGAAGAGTTGCAATAGGAATACAAGGATGTGTTCCAAGAGCCTAAAGGGTTACCATCCAAGAGGGAAGTGGAGCACAAGATCCAAATATTTCTTAACTCCCCATTACCAAACATAGGGCTATACAAGTAATCTATTATAGGAGTAAGTGAGTTGATGAAATAATTGCAACAACTACTAGAACATAAGTACATCACCATGTGGGTCACCATCATCATTATACAAAAGAATGATGGGACTTGGAAGATGTGTATTGATTAGAAGGCACTAAATAAAATTACGCTCAAGAATAGGTACCCCCTACCCAAGATAGATGATCTACTAGATCAGTTGCAACAAGTGAAATACTTCACCAAGCTACACTTAAATTATATATATCACAAGTTCGAGTAAAAGAAGAAGATAATTAGAAAAACACCTTCGAAACCAAGCAATATTTGTACGAGTGCCTAGTCATGCCATTTGGCCAGTGCAATGTATCAATTACATTTATGAGGTTAATGAATGATATATTGTTCTCTTTTATAGATTCATTTGTTATTGCCTATTTGGATGATATATTGGCATATAGTGCTATCTAGGAGGAGCACATCTCACATTTGATGCAAGTGCTTTGTTTAGTCAATTAAATTGTCTTAAATTGCTTACATAAATTATCGACCAAAGTTGGTAAACTTGTGAAGTGCAAGTGCACTATATATGGTAGAAGCCTTTTGAGTTTATTAAGATAATGATTGTGGATGGTTTTTTTAAGGATTTTCTTTGTTCCTGTGTTCCTAATGAAAACTAAAGATTTACAATACAATCAATTCTTGAAAAGGAAATTAAGGCAAGCTATCATGATCTTATTTAACTGACTATTGTTAGTTACTATTTAAAATGATAAAAGCAGAGATATCTAAACTAATGTTCTAGAACGATAATTACTTCTACTCTAAAAAGAATTACTTCTATTCAAAGATAAAATTTATAAAGCAATCTAGATTAAGATCTACACACTGCAATTAACAATCTTAATTGAAATAATAAAACAAAAGCATAAAGAATTTGATCTAAACAAACATAACTATTTATGAAAGAAAGGAGATTTATGCATACAGTCCTATTTTAAAAAGCATGTAAATGATTTGAAATTGGCATAAAACAGATGGAAAACTATAAACAAATAATTACAAAGAAATGAAACTACGATAAAGCAATTCTGGAAAAATAACAAAATGAACTGAACTGAATACTAAGCAAATGAATGAACCTCAACTGTCTCCAGGGGCCTTCTACAAAACAACAGGTTTATAACTATTTCTCAACAGCTACTTGCGCATGATATTCATGAGAATACTTCTTCAATTGAAAAGGAACAGAGTCATGGAACTTCAAATTGTCAATTACAAATTACATATATGTCTGCGTGTCTATGTTTTCTGTTTACAAAGATATATATATATATAGTATTCGCGCCCAATAGTTTTGAGATTTTCATGCCTTAAAAACTTAAAGACAATCCTAATCTAAATGCTAATCTGATAATGGAAATTATAATGCTTCTCGACAATTTGCTATTTGGAAACCAAATCAGAGAGTTGTGATTGATTTGAACTCTTGCTGCTCGGTTCATCCACGTATTTACCTGCTTCCTTCACCGCCACTAGGCGATTTCCTTGATGATTTGGCTTGGATGAATAGGAGGAGATCAATTCCTATCTGCCCATGTGCTTCTTTGCTTGGCTGGCATTCTGGAATCCAAAAAACCTTGGAGGTGGCTCCAGAATCATAAAACAAATGTGGATTCATGTTAATTCCGTAGCTATTACAACCTTTAACTAAATAATAAGGAACATTAACAATTATGAAAAATAAGGGATCTGAGTACCTTATTGTTACAAGTCTATTTGGGCACATCGCTCCCGATATTCAGATCAGTACTTTTAGGGATCATCAAACCCTAATTCAGTTGTTACATGCCCTAGAGAAGTCAACTCATTGAATGCCTCCTTCTATGAAAGTTTCATGGCTTGAAGCCTTCCTGAAATGCCTCCTTGGGACACCAACGTAGCCCAAGCCTTGAGACAATGCGCTGCAGAGCAGGCAGGTCCACTGTGGCCTATACTACAGTGCACTTAGGCCCTCTTTAGCCTACGCTGGGTGAGATTGAGTGAAGTTTGCATAGGGTTCTGGGAATATTCCTTCATTATAGATGATTCTAGAAGGTTCCCATCTCTTATCCCCTCCTATGAGCTCGAAATTGGATAGGCTAAGGATCCATTAACCTCCTATCCTCTCATCCCTTACTCCATGGAGACTAACTCCAAGATTGGAAAGCCATTCAATACCCTCATTTATGACAAAACCACCTCCATTTCCTATAAATTGAGCACTCATCGTAATGATCAGGGGGCTAGAATCTGAAGTTTGTAAGGAAATTCTGTATTAAGTTTATGTTAAGCAATGTTATGTTGTTGGAGCGTTGTGCTTTTGATGTGGCGAGGATTGAATTGAAGTTGGAGGAGTGGCATAGAATCGAACTGTATTGGGTGATACTCTTCCTTCTACATTAATAAAGATCTTATTCCTTTTCTCATATAATTGTTCATATATGTGATCATTATGTGTTTCAATGTATTTGATTCCATTGTTTTATAGTCGATAGTTCATGTATGCTTTGATCGTTTCTTGTTTCTGTTTCTCTTGATGCAGGTAACTTTTGAGAAGATTTAGTTCAAGTGGGAGCGAAGGGAGCGATTCAAAAGAGATTTAGGAAGCAAAAGGCAACAAGTAAGTTCCTCTATCTCATCTATGTTCTATAAGAAAAGGTTAAACTACTTTCATTCTATTGTTCTAGGTGTAGTCACCCACCTAGGGAAGATGTGTTTATCCGTAGATGCAAATTCCATGTAACAAATTGGTGACCATATTAGGGAACAATTGTTGTTCTTTGTGGCTTACCCTCATCATATCACACCTTAGTAGATTTTTCTTAGCTTTATTGATCTTATTTCAGTCTTTTTGAAGTGTTTTTAGTCAAAAATTGTGCTTAAATGTCTCTTGAATTAACTCTCTAGCACCAGCGCAGTGTTGGTCTTGACACAGTGCATTGTAGAGCAGCCCTTGCCTTAGAGACAGTGCATTGCAGTGCACTGTCTCCCTCTCTAGCCTGCGTTGATTCCTCTTAGGCTAAAAAACCCACCTTTGATTTGATTTTTCCAAAGTTGCTTCTCTTGTTGTTTGCTAAAAGATCAATGGTTCTTGTGGTTCTGAAATCAATTTGTTTTTCTTCTCCTGGCCATACATTGGCCTTGATTGTTTAGTGTTTCTTAAATGATTTCTTTATCATTATCAATTCATTATCAAAGTTAGCTTATAGTCGATTAATCTTTTCTGAAAAGGAAGTGTCGTAAAGTCTTCGTTTCTTGCGAAAAGTATTAATTGATTGTATGTGCATTTAGTTTCCTTTTGTTCATCTAAACATTAAGGGAAGTGAAAAGAAAAACTTGCATTATCCATTTAGAGGTTTCTGTGTGCTTGTAGGAATAGTATAGGGAAATTGCATTAGATGTGCTCTTTTCTCTTTGATTAAGTATTCTTAATGCTCTATCCCTTGTAGTTAAGGTTTTCATTGTTCAAAATCAAATGAAAAGAATGTTTCTCATCGTAGTTACATTCTAGGAATTTCAAAGACATCATGCGGTGAACCTGAAAGACAAGCTCTTAAACAAGATCAACTTAAAAGTTATCTCAATTAACCTAATGGAGCATTGTCACCTAACAAATAACATTTAGAGGTTCTAGGCTAGAAACGTGTTCTGGTGTCGTAAAACATTGAAGATGTCGTTAATTGCTTGTGATACATTCCGAGTGCGATACCTCATTCCATGTACGTAAGTATGTCGTAGCTCATCCACGTACCTTCGGGTATATAGGGTGGTGTTATAGTACGAAAAGTATAAAGGAATGCTCTCACTGTGCAGTTTCACATTAGACAGCACTAACATGGATTGGGCCTCCACGTACTTTTAGGTATATATGGGAGGGCTACATTAGGTTGCTATCCATCCTTAGATAATTAAGTCAACCACCTTGTACACTATGATACTTCCAACATGGCATTCAGGGAGATTTCCTGCACGTATGTTAAGTCCTTGGTTTACTGAGGCAGTGTATTACAATTCACAGTTGCTTGGTAATCCTTTTGCCTAGATTATCCCTCTTTTGTTTTGTTATGTTATTTTGATTAAATTAAATTAATTGACCACAGGTAACATCCTCCACGTCGCTCCTTAGCTGATCTTAGGTTGAGACATATGGCAACAACTCCAAAGTCCACCAATCAATGAATTCCATTTGATGGGAATCCTAGTCCTTTTCCTCCTTTGGGAAATATTTGTGCTCCTTATATGGCTACATTGTCCCTTCCGGGACTTACCATCAGATTGCCAGTATGGTTGTTCTCAACCTCCTTGGCCCCACAACTGAATATTCTTACAACTGGACAAAATCAACCTCTAGTTGATCCTAAAGTTGACCCTTTGCCTTCTTCGTCAGTTGTTTCTTCCTCCCATTCTTCCTCTTCGCCTGGTGAAATTATTGGCACTAGCAACTAGGTGGCTAAGAAGAAGAAGAAAAGGAAGAAGAAGAAGAAGAAGAAGCAAATTCAGCAGGGGGAAAACCAAGCAACCATTTCTTCGAATGCAACTTCTGATGAGAAACTGTCGGATAAGCCTCACAAACTTCGATATCCTTGCAAACTTTTTCCGGGAGACCATCTTCTTCGAAACTATTCTGGTATTCCTCAGATCTTAGAGGAATGGTCTTCTCGTTCACATCATCCTCTATCATCAACTTCTAGAGATCGTGCTGGTGACACACCATCAACTAGTGGTAGTAAAGTTCATGGAAAGAAGGGTAAAGTTAAGTTTCCTTGTAGGTTATGCGAAGGGAATCAGCCCATTCACCTTTGTCCCTATCTGGATGAAGCCCAAAAAGTGTTGGATAACCATCCTACTTCTTCGTAGTGACTTCCATCTGGTTACAAAAGACTCTCCCTTAATCCTTCACTAGTGGTGAAGTGACTGACCCAAATCAACCGTCGTCAAACCCACTCTCTCTAAATGTGAATCCCATGAGTCTATACCTGACCAATCACAGGTCGAGGAAATAGTTGACCTGATTTCACTTTTAGTTAATCGTACCTTTCCCATAGAGAGTGAGTATGATACCACTCAGGTTCTTTTCGTTTCTTTAGATTCCAATGAGCTTGGAGGAAACCCTCCTATTCCATCAAGATAGGAGGAAAATCCTCCCATTCTTGTAACTCAAGGGGGTAATTCTCATGTTCTTACGATACCTCCTCCAAGTAGTCTGGTCACTCACTTTGATTGGAATTGACTAGCAGGATGTTGTCTTCCTTCTTATGTGCCTTTCCAGATCATAGTACATGTTTATAATATGATTGTATCTGGCACGCTTATAGATGAAGGTGCATCTGTGAGTATCCTTTCCTCCACTGCTTGGCAAGTGCTCGGTTCGATGCCACTTGTGCCTATTACCCAGAATCTATTGGATTTTAATAGAGGAACCAGTCAACCACTAGGGATCCTTCCTCAGTTGCCTATTACTTTGGGATGAAAAATTGTTTATCTCAATGTGATGGTATTCCCAGGCCCTTTAGACTACAATTTACTTCTTGGGCGCAACTTTGTTTATGACATGGGAGTATTGTTTCAACACTCTTTCGAGTGATGTGTTTCCCGCATGAAGGCAGAATTGTCACCATTGACCAGCTTTCCTTTCCCAGTCCAAATATGGCTTCCAGTCAACCATCTTCCCTAAATGGTCCTTTTGTCCCAATGGTATCTTCCCCGCCACGGGTCAATTATGTGGCAACCCGTTCCATGCCTACATCAACTGACGATCAATTCTGTGATGTTGTGCATTATGTACTGGGGGGATTGGAACTAGATCTCTATAATGGATTCCTTGCTACGTATCCCTTCCAGAGCATTGTTCTCCCATATGATTATAACCTCTTGAAAGTCATGACCGCTTATGGGTCGTGATCAAGGAATTGTGAGGATAGTTCCTGGTATTGTGTCAACCTCGTTAAAAAATGAAGCAAAGGGTAAGAGCATAGTTCCTTGTCTTGGGTCAACCTCGTTAAAAAATGAAACAAGGAATATCAGGATAGTTCTTTCACTGTTTCAACCTCATTAAAAAAATGAAACAGGTCCAAGATCATAATTCCTTGTCTTGTCTCAAGCTCGTTAAAAAATGAAACAAGGAATCAAAGCATAGTTCCTTGTCTTGTGTCAAGCTCGTTAAAAAATGAAACAAGGAATCTGAGCAGAGTTCCTTGTCTTGTGTCAAGCTCATTAAAAAATGAAATAAGGTCCCCTGGAGAAAAGTTCCAATTCGAGTCTTTGATTAGATCTTGTAAAATCCCAGTCAAGTCTTTCACTTGATCTCATATATGAACCTTCATTCCATCCACCTCATAGCCACAAGTAGTCTACTTAGGTGAATGCAATGAAGCTTGGGGGGCATGCACCTAGAATCGAGTCATCATGCTGGGAGCATGTAAACCAATCTCAAGCATAGTTTTTTCTTATTTCAATCTTGTGTAAAAATGTAACGGAATCCAAGCATAGTTTTTCGTTTCAAGCTTGTGTAAAAATGAAACTGAATCCACGCATATTTTTTCATTTCAAGCTTATGTAAACATGAAACTGAATCCAAGCATAGTTCCCTATGCTTCAAGCTTGTGTAAAAATGAACCCATCTCCATTTTAACCCTCGTGATTGCCATTCTATCAACATCTTCTATCAGATGAGCCTTGGTTTTTCTCCTTCCATTATCACTATCTTCTTGGTTGATCATACGATTTCACTTGGTTGTTTTACCCTTTTTGAGGAATAGTTGCAATGAGTGGTCTTATTAGCCAGCCTCTTCACATAAATCAACATGTTTTGAAAAGTTCCAACATCACTAGAACCAATTGGTATCCTAGACACCACTCGTTCCTCAGTGGAGTCCTCTTTAAGCTCTTTTCAGACTCTCGAAATATGAAAAGATTGACGAGCGCTTGTCCTTTTCAGCTTGTTAACGGATTGAAAATGACATCTACTCAGTATAAGTTTAACCCTTTTCCGGACCGAGATAACTTATTTATGAAAAAGGAATACATTGATCGAACATGGTCAATAGGTTCTCTCTTGTATTATTTTACGCTTTTTCGGACTTGAGAGACAAACTTATGAAAAATAACTTGAGTAGTTTTCTTTTTGTCCCTTTTAAAACTCTTTAAACATGAAAAGGACCGAGTTCTCATTATCGTTAAACTTGTTAAAACATCAAATAGTGACAAACTTGTCCATCAGGACAAGACCGAGTTTCACCTTCGCTAGGCTCGTTAAAAAATCACATAGCGATGGATTCACCCGAAGGGTGGAATTATACTACCAGCATATGTTATCCTCCTCAAGCTTGTTAAAAAATAAAGAGGTACTAGTTAACAATGACTGGGGAAAATGGGAAAAGGGACAAATCACTTTATGGTAGCAAGTCACTCCTGAACATGACACTTTCACTTCATCTCTGTGACTCTTTGGGTTGGGTTATCTCCTTGATGGTTATCATACCTGTGGTCTATCACACCATCCATAACTTTGGTTTTGGGTCAATTCTGACAATTGATTTAGTGTCGCCAACATGTTCAAGAGAAGTCACTTAGTTAAACTCATCCTTTGCAATACTCATAAACCTTCATTCTCATCACCGCCATTCCTGAACCTTGTTTCATCAGTCACATTATGTCCCCAAAATCATTATACTCGTTTTGTGTCGTTGATATGGGATACATCAAGGCCCTCTTGCGACGAGTCGCTTCTTGTCGACGTCAGCACATTATCCAAGAAGTTGACTTAGAAACACCCTTCCAGTACCTTGAGGCTTGCATACATCAATGGCAGGTTTCTTGCTTCCAACGATAGGTTGACATCACTGGCATTCGACCGAATGACTGTATGGTGTTCGACATCAAAACATTTATTCACACCATGCAAAATGTACTGCAGTACCTTGAGAATCATTATCATTATCGATGATCTCTCTCGCGTCTATTAACGACTTACATAATTGGCTGGTAATCAGATGGTGTATTCCCATGTTCGACTTCAGATCACATATTCACATGGTTAGACTCGTACTTGAGCGAACGATTGAATGAGATAGAAGACCCTGGATCTATTTTCATCCATCCGGGCTGGAATTTCAGGATAGTACTAAATCATCTCTACAATGGCTTTACACTGATGGTCATCCCATCATGGGTTTATATCTGTAGACGACTATCTATGTACATGTAATGAGAAGTTTATATGATGAGTATGGGTATGCCTTCCCTCAACAATTCATGAAAAAATCAAAATATCTTTATGTTATGTATTGTAATCAATGCAGGTCACCGTCCGCTTTAGTTCCTCTCCATCACATTGTAAAGCATATCACTCAACATTATCATTTTTGACTTCATGCTTTAGGGGGCAACTATTACAGGTCTATTTGGGCACATCACTCCTGATATTCAAATCAGTACTTTTAGGGCTCATCAAACCCTATTTCAGTTGTTACATGCCCTAGAGAAGCCAACTCATTGAAGGCCTCCTTCTATGAAAGTTTCATGGCTTGAAGCCTTCCTGAAATGCCTCCTTGGGACACCAGCGTAGCCCAAGCCTTGAGACAGTGCACTGCAGAGCAGGCAGGCCCACTGTGGCCTGCACTGTAGTGCACTTAGGCCCTTTTTAGCCTACGCTGGGTGAGATTGAGCGAAGTTTGCATAGGGTTCTAGGAATATTCCTTCATTCTAGATGATTCTAGAAGGTTCCCATCTCTTATCCCCTCCTATGAGCTCGAAATTGGATAGGCTAAGGATCCATTAACCTCATATCCTCTCATCCCTTTCTCCATGGAGACTAACTCCAAGATTGGAAAGCCATTCAATACCCTCATTTATGACAAAACCACCTCCATTTCCTATAAATTGAGCACTCATCATAGTGATCAAGGGGCTAGAATCTGAAGTTTGTAAGGAAATTTTGTTGGTTTGAGGATTGAGTTTATGCTAAACAATGTTATGCTGCTGGAATGTTGTGCTTTTGATGTGGTGAGGATTGAACTGATGCTGGAGGAGTGGCACAGAATCAAATTGTACTGGGTGATACTCTTCCTTCTACATTAATAAAGAGCTTATTCGTTTTCTCATATGATTGTTCATATCTGTGATCATTATGTGTTTCAATGTATTCAATTCCATTGTTTTATAGTCGATAGTTCATGTATGCTTTGATCGTTTCTTGTATCTATTTCTCTTGATGCAGGTACCTTTTTAGAGGATTTAGTTCTAGTGGGAGCGACGGGAGCGATTCAAAAGAGATTTAGGAAGTGAAAGGAAACATGTAAGTTCCTCTATCTCATCTATATTCTGTAAGAAAAGGTTAAACTACTTTCGTTTTGTTGTTCTAGGTGTAGTCACCCACCTAGGGAAGATGTGTTTATCCGTAGATGCAAATTCCATGTAACAACAAATCAATTCCTATCTGCCCATGTGCTTCTTTGTTTGGCTAGCGTTCTGGAATCCGACAAACCATGGAGGTGGCTGCGGAATCATAAAACAACTACGGATTCGTGTTAACTCCGTAGCTATTACAACAAGTAAGTTGCTCCATCTCATCTATCTTCTATAAGAAAAGGTTAAACTACTTTCATTCGGTTGTTCTAGGTGTAGTCACCCACCTAGGGAAGATGTGTTTATCCGTAGATGCAAATTCCATGTAACAACAAATCAATTCTTATCTGCCCATGTGCTTCTTTGTTTGGCTGGCATTCTAGAATTCGACAAACCATGGAGGTGGCTACGGAATCATAAAACAACTACGGATTCGTGTTAATTTTGTAGCTATTACAACCTTTAACTAAATAATAAGGAACATTAACAAGTATGAAAAATAAGACATCTAAGTACCTTACCATGTCAAAATCGCTTATTTGATTGTTTCTTGGAGTTGATAGTAGTGATGAAAAGAGGAAAAATGGATGGAAATGATGTCAAAAATAGAACAATCATGAGACTATACATTCCCCCATGTTGAGGTCTTTGCATGTCCTCATGAAAAACACAAAATTGATGTCTCCTATTTAATTATTGCATTTCTTTTTAAACTTCTACAAGTACATCCAACTTCATATTTTTCCCTTTCTTTCCACCCACTGCCATCCTTGGCTTTTTCGTGAGAATCTTGTACTTCAGGATTATGACTTGCCTTTGTAGAGCTTTGTTTTTTCTATTTCAGCTTCTTGTTCTTCTTGTACCACAGACTTAGGTGTAAAATGAGATTGCCACACTTAGCCACTTGGATTTACTATTGGAGGTTCTTATGGTTTACTAAACTGGACTTCTTCTTGATTTGAAGCTAATGTTTTTGTTGCGTCTCTTTTCTCCAGAGACTCGATATAATCATAGATTTCTTGTTGTAATCGATCAATTTCAGGTGTTTTTTCAGCCTGGACTCTGAGGAGGTGTGATGAAAATTGGTGGAGAAACCCTTGAATATTCCTTTGCTTCTAGGTCGATATGCTCCATACTTTTTGTAGGTCATTTTTTGTTGTTGGATTGACTCAGGTACTTCTTCTTAAGTTTGTCACCGGAGACTTTTGAATTTTTGCCTTCTTCCTTTCTATCTTAGGTTTCTCTGTTTTGGGTGTGCTCTCTGTCTTTTGGTTGTCTTTATTTCTTCTAGAATCCTTCTTGTTCATATTTTCCAAAATTTCTGCAAGAGGAATGTCATCCTCTTACTACTCCTGTCACTGTTGTTGTCCTTGTTTTATAGGTCCTTCAGTTTTTCTTTTTCTTCCTCTCTTAGCCTTGCTGCTGCTTGGTTGTTCTTGTTCTATTGGTTCTTCAATTTTTCTTTTTCTCCCTCTCTTAGCCTTACTGCTGCTTGGTTGTTCTTGTTTATCTTCTTTAAAATTGTTCCTCACCAAAAAGCTTTCCCAATTATCACCTACATTCTTAAGATGGAATTCAACAATTATTTTATTGAGACCATGGTGTACATGGTTTTTTCTATCGACTGAATTTTTCTTTGGACATTCGCTAACATCTTTCTTAGACTATTGAGCCCGAAATAAGGAAGATTTATTTCATTATCGTCGATAAAATTCATCAACAGTCGGATATGATAAGAAAAACATGCATCCAAACCTCCCTTCGCAAGTAACAAATTTTTGAATTCTTAGAAGCAAATTTCTCCACTTACATTTTAATGTTGTGCTTGGGATGCCTTTCTTGAAAATGGTGGTGTCCATGCTAGGGTTCTTTAGAAAAACTTTCCATTCTTCACTCTCAATACCTCTGTTCTTAAACCATTTTTCTCCAATTCAAGGCAATCCAGTAGCTTCGGCAACAAAGGATTCAGTCACGGTCAATTTTATGTCCCATATCTCGATTTCCACTCCATCAAAGGCTCTGGCGAAGGAATTGGTTATTTCCTTATGGAATCCATCAAATTTCTCTACAAATTCCAGCCACTGCGCTTTCTGCAACAATTCCCTTGTCTATGGATATCCTTCAAAAAAATTTCTTCCTGCTAGTTTTGTTCTGACTATAACTCCCATGGCTGAGAAGCTTCATCTCAAGATTGTTTGTTTGCCAGGGTATGAGGGTTTCAAAGGATTTCAGAGTAATGAAGTCGACAGTGTGAATGACAAGAGTGTGAGTGGTAAGGATATGAAGAAGTGCGATACAATCTAACCGTTGAGAGAATGAATGAGCATGATTTGGGTGATTGGATCAATAAAATTTGGGATGTGGGTTGGAGCGTAGGTATAATGATGAGGAGTGAATGGCAGATTAGATCTTATTTGACACAATACTATCAATGTGTGGTAATGATGATTTTGAATTCGGTAGTACGATGTCTAAATAATTCATACGGCTAATGTTTTGATCCCTATTATCAAATTAAAGAATTACATACTTTTGAATTGCTTCTTCTAACCTTTGGTTGTTGTTCTTTGTATTGTTTTTAGGTGCCTTGCAGTGGAGGGAGTCAATCACTTCTTTCAATTATTCCATCAGAATTCTCTGTCAAATTGGCTGCAGAAATATGTCAAAGTTGCAGAAACTCAATAATTATGTAGCTATTTTATTTTGAAAAAGAAAAAAGTGGGACATAAAGAAAATGGGTTTAGAAAAGATGTAAAAAAAATTAAGGTGTCAAAAATTGATTTTCACCTTAGATTTTATGTATAAACTTGCCAGCCATTGTTGGTTTTCAAGTTTTTTTTTTTTTTTTTTTTTTTGTTTTTTGTTTGTTTTTTTTTTTACAATTTAGAAAGAAAAATATTTTTGGAGATCAAGTTGGAGGAGAAGGAAAATCCTTCTTCACCAACTTTAAATCAGTATTATCTTGCAAAGTTTTGATAAATTCTTCCTTGGTCAATGGCTTATGATAGATTCTCAGTCAATGACCATTCAAAAGAAAAGTTATCCTTTCTTCATTAATAGTTTTGATTTTGACTACACCATTGTCAAAGATTGTTTCAATCTCGTAAGGCCCAAGCCAATGAGTTTGAAATTTCCCTTGGAAATCTTTGAAATTTGAATCAAACAATAATGCCCAATCTCTTGGTTTGATTTTCTCTCTTTGATATAATTTTCATGCCATCTAGATCTCTGTTGTTGAACTAGATTAGTTCTTTGGATTGCACCTTGTCTTATCTCATCAAGTTCATTTAGTTGATCCATTCTTTGTTTGTGTGCTTCTGAAAGATCAAGGCCCAATTTTACTATTGTCTTGAAAGTTTTCACTGGAAACTCAATAGGAAACATGACTTGTTTTCAATAGACAAGCTCATAAGGAGTATGTTCTGTAGTATTTATCTATGTGGTACGATATGCCCATAAAGCTTATGGAAGATTTTCTGCCCAATCTCTTCTATGCAAGTGCACAGTTTTGGTGAGAATTGCTTCAATGATTTTATTGGTGGACTCCACTTGTCCATTTGCTTGAGGATGATATGGAGTAGACTTTCAACGTTTGATTTTGTATTCCTCCATTGTATTTTGAACCAACTTGAATGTAAATTGAGTACCTTGATCTGTTACAATTCCTCTTGGAACACCAAATTGAGTAAGGCTATCCTAAAAAAGAAATGAAACTACAACATTTTCAGTAGCAGAAAGAAGTGCTTTAGCTTCTACCCATTTTGTAACATAATCAGTGGAAACAAGAGTGTACCTTTTTTGTTTCAAAGGTAGATTGATTGGACCAACAAAATCCAGATCCCGTTTTTCAAAAGGCTCAATAAGTATGTGAGGTTGTAGAGGCATCTCATCAAAAGGAATTAGTTTCCCCATCCTTTGACAACTATCACATCTCTTAACATGCTCTCTGGCATCCTTAAAAAGGGAAGGCCAGTAGTATCCTAAGAGAAGGACTTTGCAAGAGGTTCTTTTGTTAGCGAAGTGTCCTCCACATGGCTCATCGTGACAAACTTTCAATATCTCTGGTACTTCATCTTCTCTCACACACCTTCGAATGATCAGATTTGGACCTGTTTTATACAATTCTTCATTTATCCATGAATAAGATGCACTAATTTGAATTACCTTCTTTTTCTCTCGAGGAGACAAGTATGATGGTAATTTTCCTGTAGCCAAATAGTTAGAAATATTTGCAAACCATGGAGATTTAGTAGATACTACAAAAAGATATTCATCAGGAAAATTATCTTCTACAGGCATATCATTGTTATCATTTTGAATTATTGTTAAATAAATTCAAGAGTTGTGTTTTGCTTTCCATGTTGATCTAGAATAGTAATATTAAAATTTTGTAGCAATAATAACCATCTAGTGATTCTGCAACTAGTGATTGATTTATTCATCAAGCATCTAATTGTAGAATGATCAGTATGTACAAAAGTTTCATAGCCAGTAATATAATGTCTGAATTTATTGATGGCAAGAACAATAACTAAAAACTCCTTTTCTGTGACAGTGTAATTTAACTCTGCCAGAGCCAAATTTTTACTTGTGTAATAAATGGCATATGGAGTTAAGTCTTTTTTTCCTAGTACAGCTCCTAAAGTTGTATCTAAAGCTTTAGTTGAGATATGAAAAGGTAATTTCCAATTTGGTCCTCTAATAATGGGTGCTTCAAAGATTTTATATTTTAATGACTCAAAGGCCTTTTGGCAATCAGAATCCCAATTGAATTCACAATCTTTCGTGAGTAGCTTGAAAAGTGAAGATGCATTTTTTGTAAAGTTTTGTATAAGTCTTCTATAATAGCGAGTGAAACCAATAAAACTTCTAACATCTCGTTGACAGGTTGGAATTGATAATTTAGAAATAAATTCTATTTTAGATGTGTCCAATCTAATTCCATATCCTGAAATATGGTGTCCTAGAAAAATTCCCTCAGTAAACATCATAAAACATTTTTCATGGCTTAATGAGAGATTTGCCTCTTTACATCTAGTGATAAATTTTTCTAAATTTTCAAGAGCTTCCTTAAAAGAATTTCCATAAACTGTAAAATCGTCCATATACACTTCCACACAATCATGAATTAGATCAAAAAAATGCCTAATACTACTCTTTAGAATGGCGCAGGAGCATTACATAATCCAAAGGGAAGTACTTGGTAAGCATAAGTTCCCCATGGGAAGGTAAAGGTGGTTTTCTCTTGGTCTTCCGGGGCTACTTGGATTTGGTTATACCCAATAAAACCATCTAAAAATGAAAAATATTTATTTCTTGCCAATGTATCTAAAACTTTATCTATGAAAGGAAGTGGAAAGTGATATTTTAAAGTGGCTTTATTCAATTCTCCATAGTCAATACACACTCTCCATTTTACATTCTTTTTAGGGACAATTACTAAGGGTGAAACCCACTGACTGTCTGATATTGGAAAGATGAAATTGAAATTCAACAGTTTTTGTAGTTCTTCCTTAACAATCTCTCTTAAATTTGGATTCTTTCTTCTTTGAGGTTGTCAAACTAGTTTGACATTTTATTCAATGTAGATATGACATTTACAAGTATTAAGATCAATTCCTTTCATGTCAATATATTCCCATGCATAAGCAGATGAATGTTCTTGTAACATCTTCATTAATTCCTTCTTTTGAAATTCTTCCAAATTATTATTGCTATTCAAAGTTTTTCCCATAAATATTTCAATGATAGAATTACCAAATTTTTCCATAGAGTGCAAGGATAGTTGACGAGATGATAAATATTCAATATTGTATTGTTCTTGAAAACTCTAACTAGATTCACAATATAATGATTTTCCATTAAATTCAAAATTTTATCTTCTTCATCTAATTGTAAAGTAGCAAAGATTGGTCTTATATCAAAGTCATCATCTATCCATTCTTCATTTTCAACCTCTACTGTTGTTTTTGCTGGTGGATATAGTGTGAATTTCTTTGTTGAACTTCCATCATAAATGAACATATCACCAGATCTACAACTTATGAAAGCATCGACTAGCTAGCCATGGTCTTCCTAGAATCAATGGATGCCCTCCTAAGTTATTCTTGAGTGTTAAAATCATAAATTCAACAGGATATTCCCAAGAATCTAAGGATACATATATGTCTTCTAGTACACCATCAGGTTTGATTATAGATCTATTTGTCAATTGTAATCGTGTAGGTGTATATTGAAGATTATAAAGTTTTAATTGATTCGTAGTTTGTTTACTCATGATATTTATGGTTTCTCCTAGATCAATCAATGTATTTGGGATCTCTATACCATTGATGTGTGTTTTCACAATGGGGCTTCCTGGATCAAGATATTATTGAATTGTTGTTTTACCCATCATGATATCTGCAATTTTTCCAACAAGTTGGATTCTTTTGATTTCTTTTCTCTTTCTTCCTTGTTTTTTTATGCTCAAGTCCCTAATTGTCTTTGCGAAAATTAGTATTTCCTTAATAGTTTGAAGCAAAGGAATCTTTATGCAAACATTCTTCAGTTCATCTAACATGTCATAATCAGGCAATAAATTTTGTTTCTCTACTCCTTCATCAATTTTCAATCTTTCATGGAAGGGTGGTTTTGAAACAGATATCGAAGGTTGTTCCATAATAGGAGTTGAGTTATTTGGATGTGTTGAAATAACTTGTTTTTGAGTTTCTTCTTTTTTATAATTAAGAGACTTTTCTTCTTCATGGATCTTTTCTTTTTCACTTTCCTGAATAACAACTGAGGGGGGTTTTTTTTCTAATATTCTATGAGATCTAAGTTGAAGATTATTTAGATCTAGTAGAGTTATCATGTAGGTTTGAAAATTTTGTCCTTCCATACTGTAAACTAGTTGTGAATTTTTATTATTATTTGGATTTTGAAGTGGTTGGGCAGGCAATTGATTTGGTCTTTGAGGAAATGGTAATGAAAGTTGTGGATTCACATTGTGAGGTTGAGTTTGTTGAACAGGTTGAGGATAATATTATGGAGGAAAAATAGGATATGATTGTTGAAATTGTGGATATTGAGGATATTGAGGATATTGAGGGAATTTTCCATAAGGATTTTGCCAACCTTGTGACCAAGGTTGTGGCCAAGATTGCCAAGGCATTGGAGCATTCCAATTACTTTGAAAATATTGTGAAAATGGTTGAGGATTAAAACCTTGCGCTGTATTTCGCTGTGGATTCTGCCAAGGTCTTTTAGCAATAAAACATAGAGGGTCTACCTAATTTGGTACTCCTTGATAAACAACTTTAAGACCTGGTATTAAGGGACATTATTTTTTATAATGATTTTCCGCACAAATAACACAAGTTTCTATACTTTTTAAATCAAGAGGATATTCTCTCAAGGCATGTTTCTTTCTGCACTTAGGACAGAAAATCTACAATGTAGAATTTTCAGCATTTTGCTTATTTTGTATTTTAAGGGTGTCAATTTGTTCACTAAGACTCCCTAAAATATATGTTTTAAAGTTATCAAGCAAATTTCCTAATTCTGCTCTACTTACTGTCCTAGTTGCAGATTTATTAATCCTTGATAGAAGAGGATCTCTTGGATTTTTCCCAATTCTTGCTTTGCCGGTTGATATGTGTATGCACAATTCAAAAATTTCTCCTAGTGATAACTAAGAAATGTCTCCTTTACCCATTAGATTGAGAAGATCAATCCATTCATCTCTAATTTATTTTAATAAGAGAGATTTCAAAGTTTCTTCATCTAGATTACTCATTTTTTCCCATTTTACATTGTAAGCAAATCTTTCAACGAAATAATCATGATTTGCATCTTCTTTTTGTATCATTTTAAAGACTTCATCTTTAATGTTATGGGGCATAAAGTAATCCTTATATTTCTCTAAGAATGCAGTTTTCATTTGTTCACGTGTTCTTATGGAGTTTATTCGTAAACCCATAAACC
The DNA here is from genome assembly GCA_000404065.3 of Pinus taeda. Lineage (NCBI taxonomy): Eukaryota > Viridiplantae > Streptophyta > Pinopsida > Pinales > Pinaceae > Pinus > Pinus taeda. The sequence goes on from APFE031155091.1 coordinate 199,664, forward strand.
ATTTTAATGCTGCATCCTTAAGGGTTGCGGGGAATAATTTCAAATTTTGAGCATCATGTAGATAATCATATGATCTACACAAGACTTCAAATTCATATAGAAATGTCTCAAGGTATTTGCTCCTTAATCCATGAAAGTTTGGAAGGATAGAGGGTGAGATATTTTTCATTGTGACAGTTGTATCTTCATCGAGGATTGGAAATCCAAAAGGTTCTGGATTTACATTCTCTCCTCTTCCTCTTCCTCCATCTCTTACTTCTCCTCTTCCTTGTCCTCCTCCTCCTCTTCCTCCTCCAATTCTAGGTTGTTCACCATTCAAATTATGTACCTCTCCTTCCCCTTCTCCAACCATTGTAGATTCTTCATAACTAATATAGGGTTCTGATTCTAGCGAAGAATGGGTTTTCAATCTCATCTAGTTCCTCTGGTTCTTCTATTAATGGTTTGAAGTAGGTTTCTTGTTCCTCTTCTTCAATAGGAACTTCCAACTCTTGAGCTATAAGTTGTTTTTGGTTGAAGATCGGAAAATTATTCCAGTTGATGGGGATGTGGGATGTTCTTTGATTACAACTTTTGTTGATGAATTGGAGAATCTTTAGGTTGGATCTCATATCTTAATACCTCAGGAAGTCTGTGTTGGCTTGCTATGGATGGAATTCGAGTTTATGTGGGTGGTGTGGCACTACGAGGTCGTGGTGGAGTGGGTGATGATGTTAGAATTAAGCTCTTTCCTCTACCTACAAATCTACCTGTAGAGCCTCTTTCCCTATGCATATCATGTTTTTTTGTTTTGTTTTGTTTTGTTTTGTTTTGTCTTTTTTGTTTTTAATAAAAAAATCAAGACTTCTATTACACTTCCCCGACAACGATGCCAAAATGTTTAGTCAACTTAATTGGCTTAAATTGCTTACATAAATTATCAACCGGAGTTGGTAAACTTATGAAGTGCAAGTGCACTATATATGCTTGAAGCCTTTTGAGTTTATTAAGATAATGATTGTGGATGATTTGTTTTAGGATTTTCTTTGTTCCTATGTTCCTAATGAAAACTAAAGATTTACAATACAATCAAATCCTGAAAAGGCAAGGCAAGCTATAATGATCTTCTCTAACTGACTATTGTTAGTTACTATGTAAAATGATAAAAACAGAGCTATCTAAACTAATGTTCTAGAAAGATAATTACTTCTACTCCAAAAATAATTACTTTTATTCAAAGATAAAATTTATATACCAATCTAGATTAAGATCTACACACTGAAATTAACAATCTTAATTGAAATAATAAAACAAAAGCAGAAAGAATGTGATCTAAACAAACATAACTATTTATGAAAGGAAGGAGATTTATATATACAATCCTATTTTATAAAGCATGTAAATGATTTGAAATCGACAGAAAACAAATGCAAAACTGTAGGCAAATAATTACAAAGAAATGAAACTACAATAATGCAATTCTAGAAAAATAACGAAATGAACTGAACTGAATACTAAGCAAATAAATGAACCTCGATTATCTAGGACCCTCCACAAAACAACAAGTTTATAACTCTATCTCAACAGCTAACTGCGCATGATATTCATGAGAATACTTCTTCAATTAAAAAGGAAACAGAGTCATGGAACTTCAAACTGTCAATTAGAAATTACATATATGTATGCGCGTCTCGTTTTCTTGTTTTCTATATATATATATTATATATATATATATAATATATATATATATATATATATATATATATATATAATATATATAGCATTCACGCCCAACAGTTTTGAGATTTTCCTGCCTTAAAAAGTTAAAGACATCCTAATCTAAATGTTAATTCGATAATGGAAATTATAACGCTTCTCGATGATTTTCTATTTGGAAAGCAAATTGGAGAGTTGTGATTGATTTGAACTCTTGCTACTCGGTTCATCCACGTGTTGACCTGCTTCTTTGAATATGCCACTAGTCAATTTCCTTGATGATTTGGCTCGAACGAATAGGAGGAGATCAATTCCTATCTGCCCATGTGCTTCTTTGCTTGGCTCACATTTTGGAATTCGGAAAACCATGGAGGTGGCTGTGGAATCATAAAGCAGTTGCAGATTCGTGTTAATTTCATAGCTATTAGAATCTTTAACTAAATAATAAGGCACATTAACAAGTATGAAAAATAAGACATCTAAGTACCTTACCATGTCAAAATATCTTATTTTACTGTTTATTGGAGTTGATAGTAGTGATGAAAAGAGGAAAAATGGATGGAAATGATGTCAAAAATAGAACAATCATGAGACTATACATGCTTGAGACATTAAATAAACTCAAACTGCTAGCAAATCACAAGAAGTGTGAATTTTCACATCAATCATTGGTGTATTTGGGGTATGTGCTAAATGGAGGAGAGTCGAAGATAGATCCTACCAAGATGGAGGCCATCATGGAATGGACAATGCCTATTGTTTCTAAAGTTGAGTTTTGGTTGGGAAACATAGTACCTAAGGAAATTATATCCTCACAACAACACCACTCCATGCCATAACAACAAGTGGTAAGAGTTTTTAGTTGGGAAGTGGTTAGCATCATGCCTATGGGGAGTTAAAGAAGAAGATCAGTCAAGCATCAACTATGGCATTACCAAACTTGCAACAACCTTTTTAAGTGGAGATAAATGTGATTGGGTATGTTATTGGAGTAATATTGATGCAGGGAGGAAGGTCTGTATGCTACCATTATGAAGTATTTATGGGGTAGTTCTTATCTACCATACCTACGACCAAGAACTCTATGCCCTTGTGCAATATGTGAAGAAGTGGAAGTGTTATCTGATGGGAAAGGAGATATTAATCCACATAGATCACTAGCCACTACGGTACCTACAAACCTAGAGTAGCTACAAAAGACCATACATTAAAAGTGGACGGGGTTTCTATAGTAGTTTCAATAAGTGATTAAGTATAAGAAGGGCGACATAAACAAGTTGGTCGACATGCTTTCAAGGCCACCCATGTCAAATATCACAACTTTGGGAACTCTGATGCACATGGAGCCATTCACCCATGATGCATACAAAGGGGAATATTCAGAGGACGAGAACTTCAAGGAGGTGTTTCAGTAATTACAAACCCAGAGTCATGTGCACGATGGTGATAACACAGTTGACTACCATCTCTAAGACGAGTTATTTTCCAAGATGGATAAGTTATGTCTTCCTAAAGGTGAATAATTGTAGTTGATTAGAGAGGATCACACCTCCAAGGTTGCATGGCAGTTTGTTGTAGGGCAGACAATCACCAACTTGTAAAGGTATCTATATTGGTACAAGATGCAAGAAAATGTACCTAGGTTCATAAGAGGATGCATGCTTTGTTGAACCATCAAGCCTACTAAGAGGAAACAGGGTCTATTATCAGGAATGATTTGAAATGATCAAGAAGTGATCCAGATTAATCCAAAATGGATTAATGGCCAATAATTCAAAGTCATCAGAATCGAGGGAAAGCAGTGCCATTGTGTAAAGCTTGGAAAAACGATTCCAATTCAACTTGAATGGGTGAAATATGACTTCGTGTGAAGAATTTATGAAAAGTCAAAATTTTCAGGGAAACTCCAAAAAGTCAAAGTCAAAGGGTCAACGAATGGTTCCAGAGGTCAAATTCAACATATGGTTCTGTATCATGGTTCCACAGCTCAGGGTTCAGGGTTGCCATGTGGAATCACCAAATGGCGACAAGTGGCAGACAACGATTTGAGCAAATGGACCAACATGATGTTGAAAAGTGGCACTAACTAGGCGACAATTGGCCCTACCATAGGGTAACACGTTGCAATGTCTCGGTTGGTAAAAAAATTGTTAAATAGATCGGATGGGATTTGATCCCATGACCTCCACATTACAAATCTGATGCCTTACCATTGGGCTACGCTAGTGGCTTGTTGAATAACCTCCGCTGATTATATTTATTGTGGCTATGATATGGATTGGCATAAAAAAAAGGTAGAGCTCACCATATCTAACCTTCACCATACCTCTGCTCCAACTATTATATCCAATCTCCTTCCAAATTCAATGTCATCCACAACATATCATATATTATGGATCGAGTGTTAATACATGGCAACGTAACAAATGGTGTTGGATACATAATATTGTTTGGAGGGATAAGGTTTGTAATGTGATATGGTGGTTTGGAGGGGTAAGGTTTACATTGAATGGGAGGGAGGGGGTAGTGGGTAAAGCTAGACCCATGCAACCAAATCTTAAAAAGAAAAAAAAATATTATCTAATACCACATCGTATTACAACATACCGACAGGGATTTCGGGATTCGACTGCTCGACCTCTCACATTTTATTATAAAATTATGCCACTGGGCCAACGAACGTAGATTTGTATGTTTATGTAGCAAGCAAAGTTTTTATTTAGAGAGGGTAGCAAGACAACCAAACTTTGGAGAGACATTCCAAGAAAAACAGGAAGCCTTTTTCAAATCTAAAAGTTGCTACAGGATTCAGAGACAGAGCAGAACACAACAAAGTTAGTTTGGATTGTAGTTAAAGTATTTTTATATGTATTTTTTATGGATTTCGAAAAATTTGACTCAAAAGGCCTCCCCATTAAAGACCGGGCCCGAAGAGGTAGGCTTGAAGATAGACGAACTTCGTTATCAACTTGTTGTGTCATTTTCTCTTATGTGGTTTGTTCTTAATGTTTATTTTCTGCTAATTTTCCTTTCAAGTTGCCTATGTCTTTTAAATTGATCTTTGTTTAACGGTGATTTTAAATTCATGCAAACATTTTTCTAAATTTAATGAACAAGTATCAATTTCGATCAGGGTTTCAGATCAATCGGTATCACAGCGGGTTATTGATAGTTTGGTTTAAGTGTGAATGATCACCAAGTGAAGAAGCATTTGTGAAAGTAGAAATGGCGAAAAGCTTGAAACGATAAAGGCTACAAGAGTTGGAGGACGTTAATCACAGTATTCAACTGAAAAATGTAGAGCTCAGGAAATTGCTCAAAGCTGCAAAAGATAAGAAGCGAACATTGCGTCTCAAATTGCAAAAGGTCAAAAAAGAGAAAGTTGTAAAAAAATCTGTTACAACTCTTGTAATTAGAAATGACGAGATGTGTGTACATTCAAAGAATACGTCATACTTTCCAGGCACTCAAGATGAAATTGGGGATACCTCCTATGCGCCAACGATGCAAGAAGATCGGCAAGAATCTTGTTTTGGCAGTAAGGCATGCGAGATGTCAGGTGGAAGAATAAACAAAGAATCTTCACACCATGCATGCACCAAAGACGATCATCCAAGGTGTAAGAAAGTTACTTGTTCAAGCATTCCTTTTGATTTTAGGAAGATTGGCGATGTGAAGAGTTTATGGCATAGGAAACCATGCACTTTTGTAGGTTATTTAACCATTGTGTTGCCAAGTGCTGGAAGAGAAGAAATTTGTACAGGAAGATGATGACCATGAGGAAGGAGGAAAAGTATGAAGAAGTATTCTAAGTTTTTGTGATGAGAAGAAAGATTTGAGATGATCTTTCTCGTACTGCAAGAAATATGGCCATGACAGAGAACACTGCTAGAAGCTACACCCTAAACAAAAGCCTAATAAGTTCCATGATTAGAAAAGGAAGTGAAAGGGAAAGCGGGAAGTCGATCGAGAAACACAACAGAATCATGGACTTGACTCCGAACATGAGACTCGCATTTTAGCAGTGGGAATGGGAAGTGAAATCTTCCTGCTCATGTCTACAAAAGTGAGCAAAGTAGCTGATCTAAAGCAAGAAAGTGAGATGGTTGCAGTAGGAAGATTTGACCATGCTATGCTTCAGGAGACAAAAATACTACGGCATGAGGTGTTGTCATGTAGATCTGGCAAGAAGGGTAAACATATTAGTTTTTTTACATTAGCATTTTTTTATTATCGTTATTGATGTGTTGTACATGGGCTTTGGCGAAAGAAATGGAAAAGAAAGATGTGGAAACATGAAAACAACTAATAATGTGTTTTTAGTTGTGATGTAAGTTTTGCAATTGATTTTGATGAGACAGGTGCACATGAAAAAATGGCTTGGTGATACAGGACAGGTGGAGAAACACTGTCTGCACGTAAAAACCAAGTAAAGTCTTTTGGTAGTCTAAAAGGTCTTAATGGGGAGGAATGATCAAGAATGATTCGAAATGATCAAGAAGTGATCCAGATTAATCCAAAAGGGATTAATGTCTAAAGATTCAAAGTCATCATAATTGAGAAAAAGCAATGTCATTGCTTAGAGCTCGAAAAAATGGTTCCAATGCAACTTGAATATGCGAAATATGACTTCCTATGAAGAAGTTATATGAAGTCAAAGTTTTTAGGGGAAACTCCAAAATGTCAAAGTCAACTAGTCAAAGTCAAAGGGCTAATGCATGGTTATGGAGGTCAAATTCCATGTATGGTTCCGTATCATGGTTCCACAACCCAGGGTTCAGGTCCACCACGTGGAATCACTAGATGGTGACAAGTGGCAGATAACGATTGGAGTAGATGGACCAATATGATGTTGACAAGTGGCACTGACTCGGCTACAATTGACGCTACCAGAGGGAAACACATGGCCTTTCTCAGTTGGTAAAAGATATTTTAAATGGACCAAATGGGATTCAATCCCATGACCTCCACATTACATATCTAACACCTTACTGTTGGGCCACATTAGTGCCTTGTTAAATAACCTCTTTCGATTATATTTATTGTGGTTATGGTATGGATTGACATAAAAAAAAAGGTGGAGCCCGCTATATCTAATCTTTGTCGTACCCTCTGTTAGTGTCGGTCTTAAGCCCTCCATCAGTGATCAATTGCTCTTTGCATATGCATATGTAGGTGTCTCATCAGCATCAGTTTTGCATCCCATTAGGCATGCCATAACATTGATGGTGGAGCTGGTCTTGTTCCCTTCTTGGCTTTGCTGGAATCAGGTCATATCACCATATCATGTGAAAAACTTGTGTCTCACTTATTGTAGTTTTGTCTTGTGTAAATCCCAAGTCTAGGTCTAGGGTTTCCTAGGTTTAGGGTTTCGGTCAAAATCATTTCAAAGTCATGAGTCTGAAGTCCAATGGTCTCCAGCAAGCCAGAAGGAGGTATGTAACCATGTTCCTTAATATTTTTCATCAGCTGCAGCTCATTAATACCTTGGTTTAAAAAACTTGTTTTTTTAAACTCAAGGTCATGTGAAACGGAAAAAATAAGGAAAATCTTCATAAATCTTCAGAATACCGGCAATACCCTGGCTTCCTCATCAGTATCCATCAGAGAATTTATCTGCAAAAAGAACCAAGTGAAAACAATAAAAAAAAAATCAATTCCAGGCAAAGTGAAAATTAAACAAATAGTGTTAAAGCAAATGCCAAAACATGCAACATTTGAAAGTGGGTTTAATGTTTTAATATTTTTTGTTAAAGTGGACCTATAAAGACCCTAAATCTCTCTTTGTGGCCTCATTATACCATTGTGAACTTGCAAGACACAAAGAGAAATCAAAACAAGGCGATTTTGGTCCGATTTCTGTTATTTCTGGAGGAGCGACCGATAGAACAGGAGTGCGACTTGTTGGGCGAAGTGCGACGGGTCAGAGCCACTTCCTCTGTGTATTTCCAGAACTGGTGCGACGGGTTAGGCCAGAGCGAGTAGAGCCAGAGGTGCGACCGGTAGAGCAAATTTTGCCTGTTTTTGACCAATTCGGCCAGTTGAGCACAGTTTTCACTTGGATTGACTATTTGAGCATGTAATTGATGGATTTTTGTGTACATTTGATGGCATTAGATACTTTTACTCTTCTTTACCTCTTCTATAAGCTTCTTTGATGTAATTAGTGAATATTTAATGCATGGATAGGCTTCCTAAGTTTTAGAGGCAAGTTGTTGAGCTGGCCTATTATCTAGTGATTGATTTAGAAATTGTTGTAACAGCTCCTAGGAAGCTGAGCTTGACCC
>APFE031155091.1:211139-256425 GCA_000404065.3 Pinus taeda
GTGGATTATTATGTTGATGGTGTGCTTCCTACTGTTATTGTAAGTGTGTTTTTGTGTTCCATTCCTTAATCTTTTGCTGCTATTTAAACAAAAGAAGTGATAAAGTTTGAATTCATGCATGCCATGCTCAGCTTTCAATTTTGTTTAAATTTTATGTTTTCCACCGTCTAGAGAGGATTCAAATTCATTGTTTGCCCTCTTTAGCTTTTCTTCTTTCCTCCTTGATCATCTTTTTCAACTAAAGGCATCAGCATAGATTCCTACCTTGCCCCAAAGATCACCTGCAGAAACTGTGCTCAATCCCCGCACCCTGAATTGCACTCCCTCCAATTACCACCAAAAATCCAAAAACTCTAAACCAATCCCCCATATCAGTTTACTAGCCTAAAATCCTTGTTCCTAATTGGTTAACTCATCCTATTGACAAAATCCATCGAGTTTTGACCTGAGAGAGCCTTCTCATACCTCGTAGGGCTAGCTACGAGGTGAAATGGTTTGATGTAGCCTTGAGAGTTTGTCTATCTCAGCCTAGGTAAATTCCAAGCGCTAACACCCTCGATCCAACTATTATATCCAACCTCCCGCCAAATTCAACGTCATCCACAACATATCATATATTATGGATTAGGTGTTAACATGTGCTAACGTAATAAATGGTGGTGGATGTGTAAAATTGTTTGGAGGGATAAGGTCTGTAATGTGATATGGTGGTTTAGAGGGATAAGGATTACGTTGAATAGGGGGGAGCAAGCAGTGGGTAAGGCTAGTCCCTCACCACCAAATCTTTAAAAAAAATATTTTAGTATTATCTAATACCATATCGTATCACAACAAACCAGTGGAGAGGTCGAGCTTTAACCTCCCGGCCTCTCACATTTTATTTTAAAATTATACCATTACACCAAGGAAGGCATAGTTGTATGTTTATGCAGTAAGAGGAATTTTTATGAGACAACCAAACTTTGGGGAGACATTCCAGGCAAACCAGGAAGCCTTTTTTAAATCTGAAAGTGGCTACAAGATCCAGAGACAAAGCATAACACAGTAGAGTCAGTTTGGATTGTAGTTAAAGTATTTTTATATGTACTTTTGATGGATTTTGAAAACTTTGAATAGAAATGCCTCCCCATCAAAGACCCGACCCGGATAGGTAGGCTTGAAGATAGTCAAACTCCTTTATCAATGTGTTGGTGTCATTTTCTCTTGTGTGGTTTGTTCTTAATGTTTATTTGTTGTTAGTTTTCCTTTCATGTTGCCCGTGTATTTTAAATTGAGCTTTGTTTAGCGGCGATTCTAAATTCATGCAAACACTTTTTAAAAGTTAATGAACCAATATCAATTTCGATCAGGATTTCATATCAATCTATATCATCCCTTACATCTACACACTCATCCATGGAAAATCATTTCCATGGAATTTATGGGAGCTTTACAAACAATCAGGAGGGGACATGACTACATGTTCATGGTAGTTGACAGGTTCAACAAGACGTGTGTTCTGATGCCTTGTAAAAAAACCATCAGTGGGGAAAAAGCAACAAACTTTTCGTTGGATGGGTCTAGGTGCACTTTGGGATACTAAGGAGCACCATTTCGGTTAGGGACGTAGTATTTCTTAGTGCATTTTGGACTACATTGTGGCAGAAGATGGAAATGAAGTTGAAGAGTTCTACAACATTCCATCCATAAATAGATGGGTTGTTAATTTTAGTTAACAATGGTATGTTCCATCTTAGCACAATTTACTTCAATATTCCTAGAGAAGCCCAATAAAAAATTCCAATTTCTAATAGAAATCAAAATAATCAAATTAGAATGCTAAAAGCAGATAAAACATCAAACAAACTGCAGAAGACAAGCCAAGACAATAGGACACAAGATTTGGCGGATGCCAGGTAAAAACCCCAATGTGAGGAAAACCCTTGATCAACTCTTCTTATTATTAAATCAAAATTTCAGCAAAGAAAGAGAGTACAAAAGTCAAATTGACTTGCCCAATACAAATTAAAAACAACCCTATAAATTTATATAGTCAACTACAGTCAAACTTCAGTCCTAACCAGAAAGTCAATGCTAGTAAAAACAACCCTATAAATTTATATAGTCAACTACAGTCAAACTTTAGCCCTAACCAAAAAGTCAATGTGAGTAAAAACAACAATAATTCTTCCTTGAAGCAACTCAGTCTTCCTTGGTCAAACTCGACCTAATCAGGAGGTCAATTTCAACCCAAAATAACTCGGTCAAAGCAGAGAGAATATTGATGTAATTTTCTATGGTCAAACAACAATCAACCTTGAAGTCAATGCAGGTCAAGCAACCTAGAAATTCTTGATTTTTGTGCCCAGCAATGCGGCCTTGAAAAATTGAATATTTGACCCAAAAATTGAAGTCAAACTCAGTCAAAAATGTCTTGGTCAGTGCTTTTTAAACCTGTCCCTAAAGTCTGATATTCAGCCTGTAATTTCTGCCCATGAAATTTGTTGTCTTAGCGAAACGTGTGAGAGAGAGAGGCTTCCCAAGAGCTGTACGAACCAATCTGATGAAGAGACAGAAGAATGTGTGAGTTATGGATCTCCATATGAGATGTGAGGTATCTTGTATATATACACTTCATTGTGGGTGAAGAGACACATCCATTGGGCTTCTTGAGCCTACATAATGATGAAGTTGACCTAAGCATTTTGCACATGTGTGGGCATAAATTCAAAATCACACTTCTACTTGTCCAAATGAGTTGGTCTTTATATCAATCTTGGTCCTCTCGAAAAGAGGAATCCAATGCAATCATCATCTCCATCAAATGAGTTGTCCTGAGGTGGAATTTGGCCCTAGTTTCCAATTTTAACACTCCCTCTCAACTAGGGAGAATACCACCTTCCAATCCATCTGTCATCATCATGCCATCTTGTCATCATGTACCATATTTGTCATCTCATATCTACTCTGTTGAACCATGAAGTAATAATGAAGAAGAATCGATCGAGAGTGAGTCACAAGACCTTACCACTCTCCACTGGCAAAAATCAGTCTAGAAGTAAAACCTTAAATGATCCTAGATCAAGTTGTCGAACACCATGCATCCCAGACATAGTGTTATGGTCCCTATCCATGTTTCCCAACTCATTGGTCAAATGAGAGGTACTTCCCATGAGTCCCAGACTATATAGGTAGGATGTATACTGGGGCATTAGTAGGAGAAGGTGAACCACTCATTCTGATCATATGCCATAGGAGAAGGTGAACCACTCATCCTATGCATATGTCAATCATAGGGGAAGGTGAACCACTCACCATAAACTCATGTCTAGTAGGGGAAGGTGAACCACTCACCCTACACTCATGTCTAGTAGGGGAAGGTGAACCACTCACCCTAAACACATGTCACCATGGGGTATCACAGGGGAAGGTGAATCACTCACCTTATACACAACGCAGCATATAGGGGAAGGTGAACCATTCACCCTATGGTCACTCATAGCTCCAAGAAGTACCCCAAGCCCCAAGATCTCCCAGAGCTCAATGTCCAACTCAAGCAGGACCCTCATGGGAGGGTATTTCCATGACTCCAAGTCTCTCTAGGAAGGTTAAGAATTTCACCTTTCCCAAAAACTTCATGAGGATATCTACGACCTGCTCATCAGCCCCGATGAGTTGGACCCATATTTCTCCTCATTGTGCCATATCCTGGATAAAGTGGTAGATGATATCAATTTTCTTGGAGCAGTCGTAGAATACAATATTCTTTGAAAGACGAATCCCACTTTCGTTGTCATAGAAGAACACAGTGGTATCCAACATGTGCTCAAATATCTCACTGAAGAGCTTCCTCAATCAAACATCTTCACAACAAGCCATATTAGCTGCAATGTATTTGGCCTCGGCGGTCCTTAGTGCAATTGATTTCTGCTTCCTAATCATCCAATAAATTGAAGCAAATCCCAATGAGAAGAAACATCCAGATGTGCTCTTACGATCCACCACACTGCTAGCCCAGTCATCATCTGTATATCCAAGCAGTCTCAAATTTCCGAGAGTATATCTCAGTCCATAATAGATTGTGCCATAGAGATTCTTAGCAGCAATCTAATGTATGTGATGAGACTTGACCATAAATTGACTTTACGTGTTCACAATGAAGTATATGTCAGGATGGGAGTTTACCAAGAACATCAGGGCCCCCACATGTTGTCTATATTCAGAAGGGTTCGCCAATTTGGGCCCAACAGCTCTTCCACATAGCTTCTTGAAGTTCAGTTCCATCAGAGTCCATCCCACATCTCTTATGCAACTTCACAATGTATTTTCCTTGAGAAAGGAAAATTTCTCCTGGCTTTTTCCAAACCTCCAAGCCTAGGAAGCAGTGCATCAGTCCTAGGTTCTTCATCTCAAACTCAGAAGCCAACTACCTCCTGCATTGATAAATGATAGGGTCTGCACCTATCAGAAAGATATCATCCACATAAAGGACTAGAATGAGAGTCCTATCATTCTGAACCTTGAAACATAGGTTAAGGTCAACATCGCTCCTTGTAAATCCCAGCTTCATAAAATAGTTATTAATCCTCTCATACCAAGCCCTGGGTGCTTGCATCAATCCATAGAGGGCTCTCTTCAACCTACATATGTGTATACTTCGATCCTGAACTTTGAACCCCTTAGATTGTTCCAAGTAGACTTCTTCCTTAAGCAAGCCATGCAAGAAAGCAGTCTTAACATCCATTTGGTGTAGGCTCCATCCTTGAGAGGCAGCAAGAGCTACAATTGAACGAATAGTGGTATATCAAGCAACTTGTGCAAATATCTCATCATAGTACACCGCTTCCTTTTGAGATAAGCCTCAATCAATTCCCATCGGCTCCATGCTTGATTTTGTAAAGCCCTTTAGATGTGACCACAGAATTGTCCTTGGGTCTAGGAACCACATCTCAGACATCATTCTTCATGATGGATTCGTACTGGTCATTCATCGCATCCTTACATACTTAATGTTTCACGGCTTCTTCAAGCGTACAAGTCTCATATTGAACAATGGTACTCATGGCAGCAAGGTATCCTTGATAACTAGTGGGCTTCTTACTTTTACGAAATGTCCCCCTTGGAGCAATATGCTTTTTAGCATCTTCGAGATTGTCTTTAAGCCACAACGGTCTTTTCCTTCAGATAGAGGGATCACTAGGAGGTGGATCAATGGGATCAATTGGGCCTTCAACATTGGGCATAGGCTCATCGAACAGAGGTTATTTCTACTTTCCTGTAGCATCATCACTTTCTTTTCCTGGAATGGGGAGATCTTTGGCTTTCCCAAGAGCATTGTCTTCAACAAATGTAACATCATGGCTTACTTCCACATCTCATTGACTAGACACATAAATTCTATATGCCTTTGAGTTTTCACTGTAGCTCACAAAATTTCCTTTCTTCTTTCATGCTACCAACTTGTTTCTCTTATCTTTAGGCATGTGAAAATATATAGGACAACCAAATATTCTAAGATGACAAACATGAGGTTTCTTACTAGTGCAACCCTCTTCAGGAGTCTTGAAATTCAATGCTTGATGTGGATGCCTATTTTGAACATATACAACAATATTTGCAACTTCTCTCCATAAGAACTTCGGTAGACCTAGATCATGAAGCATGGCAGAAGTGGATTCTGTGATCATACTATTCTTTCTTTCAAAAACTCCATTTTGCTCGGGACTGTATGCAACAATTGTCTCCCTCTTAATGCTAGCTTCTCTACAATAGTCATTGAATTCATTTGATTCATATTCGGTCCCATTGTCAGTCCTCAATATTTTGATCTTGTAACCGGTTTGATTCTCCACCAAGGCTTTGAAAGCATGGAATCATTTGAATACTTCATCCTTCTTCTATAAGAAATAGATCCATGTTTTGCGAGAGAATCCATCCACAAAGATATCATAATATAAGTATCCTCCTAATGATGTTACGAGCAACATACCAGATAGGTCATAATGGACTAGTTGAAGAATATCATATGTTTGCCTTTCGCTTGACGGGAACAGTCCCCTTGTAAGTTTCCCAACTGCACAACCCTGACAAACACCTTCATGATTAATGTTGAAATTAGGCATACCTGTGACTATCTTCCTTACCCCAGGTAACGTTTTGTAATGAAGGTGGGAAAATATTCGGTGCCACAATTCGAATTGAAGAGAAGTGTCGCAAGACATGGATCCCAAAAGACTTCCTCCAACTTGATAAAGACCATCAACCCTAAATACAAGTGTAAATGCATCTTTGGGGTTTCTTTTCCAAAGACGTACCTTTCCATCAACGAATGCTACGTTGAAGCCTTTATCTTCCATCACAGAAATAGATAGCAGGTTCTTCTTCAAATCGGGCACATACAATACGTATTTTATATGGATGGTTTGACCTTGATTCAAGTGAAGGGTGATGGTACCTATTCCTTTCATGGGATAGGTGGCATTATTGCCAAGTATGATTTGCAAGTTAGTATTATTTTTAACCAAATTTTAGAGGGCCTCTTTGTACCGAGCGAAGTGCCTTGAGGCTCCACTATCAATCAACCAATGATTCATTGCATCCGGAGGAGAGGCAATAGATAAAGCGGAAATACGATAAAAATCATTTTTTTTTCTACAACATTACTTTACTCATACCTGAAATTACTTGATATTTTGGAAGGATGATCATTTCCATATCGGGCAGCGGGAGCATTCCTCTTTCCTTTGTTGTTGAACTTGTTGTTCCTTTTATTTCCATTGTGTTTGTAGTTGTTGTGGTTGTGGTTGTCATCATCCCTTAGAGTATCCTTCTTGTGAGGAAAATCTCTAACATAGTGGCCAAACCTGTTGCAATTGAAGCATCTTCCTTTTCTTCGTTCTTTGAATCCTGACTTAAATCCTTGACCTTGTTTCCTTCGACCAACATTGTTCTTCCTTTTAGCATGAGTAGAGAAAGTAGTAGGATCATTTCGATTTGACGGCTTATCTCTCTCCATCATCTTTATTTCTTCTTGACTGCATCTAGCCAATAATTCATCAAAACCTAGAATCCTTTCATTATTGAGGATTGTGGTGTTGAACACATCCCATGCTATTATAAGGTCTCCAAGTACAATAAGAGTGAGCTCCCCATCACCAACAAATTATCCAATAGATAGGATATCATTCTTGATTTCAGTAATCCTCATGAAGTAGGATTGAATGGACTCTCCTCTATCCATATTGATGTCTTTCAACTTGTTCTTGAGAAAGAGGACTTGATTTGCAATGTTTACTTTGAACATACCAACCAACTTGTCATACATCTCCTTAGATGTTTCCAAGTCATAAATATACGCAACCAAAGGATTGTGAATGGAATCTACAATAATTTTCTTAGCTTTGACCTAACCTTTCTTGTACTTTGTTTTGCAGCAGTGGGTGCATTTGAAGGAGGCTCCACCACTCTTCCCTTTACATAAGTCCATAGCATCATTCTCTTCCAAAGTCAAATCCAAAGTCATCTTCCATGCATGATAGCCAGATTTTTCCTTGAGCTTATCCTTAGATTTGAAGTATGATGTAGTCGTCATTGAAGCTATACCAACATTATTTTCCAAATTCTTTCCTTAATGATTGATTTTCTCACTCTTGCTTGGGCTTTGTCTTAACCTTGCTGTGATACCATGTTAATTTTAATTAACAATGGTATGTTCTATGCTTAGCACAATTTTGCTTCAATGTTCCTATAGAAACCCAATAACAATTTCCAATTTCCAATAGCAATCACAATAATCACATTGACAATAAAATCAAATAGAACATAAAACAAACTGCAAAAGACAAGCCAAGACAAGAGGACACCAGAATTGGTGGATGCTAGTGAAAAACCCCAATGTGGGGAAAACCCTTTGATCAACTCTTCTTGTTATTAAATCAAAATTTAGCAAAGACAGAGAGTAAAAAAGTCAAATTGACTTGCCCAATACAAAGTCAAAACAACCGTGTAAATTTTCGCAGTCAACTACAATTAAAATTCAACCCTAACTAGAAAGTATACATTGGTTAAAACAACAACAATTCTTCCTTGAAGCAACTTGATCTTCCTAGGTCAAACTCGGCCTAATAAGGAGGCTATTTTCACCCAAAAATAGCTTGGCCAAAGTCGGTCAAAGGAGAGAGAAGACTGTTGTAATTTTATGTAGTCAAATAACAGTAAACCCTAAATTCAACACAGGTCAACCAGCCTAGAAATCCTCAATATTTGTGCCCAACAATGCGGCCTTGAAATTCAAATCTTTGACCCAAAAATTGAAGTAAAACTCAAGCCTTGGTTAACGCTGGTCAAACCTATCCCTGGAGTCTGAAATTTGGCCTATAATTTCCACCCATAAATTATGTTTTCCTAGTCACGCGTGAGAGAGAGAGAGGCTTCCCAGGAGCTATAAGAACCAATTTGATGAAGAGAGAGAAGAATGTGTGAGTGATGGATTCCCAAATGAGGTTTGAAGTCTCTTGTATGTATACAATTCGTTGTTGGTGAAGATACACATCCATTAGGCTTCTTGTGCCTATATAATGATGAAGCCGACTTGATCATTTTACTCACATGTGGGAATAAATTCAAAATCACACTTCTGCTTGTAAAAATGACATGATCTTTATATCAAGCTTCGACCTCTCGAAAAGAGGAATCTAATGCAATCATCATCTCCATCAAATGAGTTGTCCCAAGGTGGAATTTGGCTCTAGTTGCCAATTTTAAATGGGTAAACAAAAGTATTCAACAAGATTTTGGTGCAACTTTTGAGGGGTTACAATTAGAAGCATTCAAAGACTTGTGATGAAAATTGGAATATATGCAACACTCATATAATAGAGAAGTCCAAACTTCTACTATTAAGTCCCCATTTGAAACTTGTTTTGAATATTTACGACCTTCCCCTTTGGATATTGCATATGAGCAGTAAGGAGGATCTTACAAGGAATTCATTGAGGGTTAAAAATATTGTTGAGAATATCAAGCAAATCCATATACAGGTATAGGAGACATTACATAATTCATAGGAAATGTATAAGGTTAGGCATGATAAACACATAATAGAGAATTCATTTAAGGTGGGAGACAAAGTATGGTTACAACTTAACAAGGAGAGGCTAGAGGATCTTGGTAAGAAAATTAAGGCTTCCTGATATGGTCCCTTTGAGATATTAGGAAAGGTGGGAGATAACACCTACAATCTTTCTCCAACCCCTTACATGTGTGTTTACTCAATTGTGAATGTAGAGTATCTAAAGATCTATGAGCCTTCCATGTTATCTCAGGAAGAGGACCATATCCTACCTTTTATGGAGTATTTGACACTAGATGCTTAGGCAGAGTTGACAAAAGATATTGTTTTTCAAAAGAGGTCTAGAACTACAATATAGGGGAAACATGACCTTTGGAGGATTTGGTTTGAAAGGAAAACATCCAAGCAACGCTAAATGGTACACCCAAGAAAAGGTGGAGGAAAAAGTTTCTCATCTCATTTAGTGGAAGCTTTTGGGGACCAAAAGCCTCCCAAAATGGGGAGGTGTGATCTAGGTTGGATCATTATATTATTTGTCATCCATCTCAATTCTTTTAAAGTGGAAGTGGAGGAATCAGTTCACGTGACCATTTTTGTTGGTGGGAACCTGTTTGGCAAATCAGGGTCTCAAACCTTCCTGGAGCATTTTGAGGCATCAAATGACGTCTTTTAGGGATAAAAATTTGTGTTATTATTATAACAGTTATTTTATCTTATTCTACACACAAACACCTTTCCAACGATGCAAGAATCAACTATATCGGAGTCCATATGCAAAATTTATGCCACTTGGAAGTTGACCTTCTTATTTTTACAACCATATTCTGAGAGGATGCTACGTCAACCCCCATAACTCATGGAAAAGGGGCTAGTCACATGATTATGGTGAAGAAGACTCTATAAGTGTCCCTATTGCAACTCTAGTTAAGAGTTGATGGAGTCAAACCTAACCACTAGTAGGATATCAAGTTGTGATATAAGCAAGCCACTAGGAGTAAAGGGGGTTCCATTCTTTTCAAGTGTATATTGTTCCATAGATAAGCAGAGTAGTTGAGAGGGGTAGGGAGAGAGAACACAGAGAGAATTCATGCACTATAGTAGCCCAAGGGCCACCTGCCATACTTATTTGTACTTGCAGGCATTTTCTATTCAGAGAAAGAGAGTAGAGTGGCCTCACCTTCTAGCTGGGTTTTCTCCTTAAAAGGTTTCCCGAGGATATATGATGCTAGCTGACTGACATCCCTTAAAAATCTCATGTGGACCTATGAGCTTAGGCCACATTTGCATGGAAGTGCTTTTAAAAACCAACTTTCCATAACAAAACACCATCAAACTATCGGAATCCAAAACATTAGAAAACCCATATGTACACTCGATCAATGATCAACAAAGACATGACCTTACAAACCACCAATGAGCGCTTTCTCACTTGGTCGCATAAACCCAAACTTCAAATAGATTTAACCGTGTTGATAACATATCAATTCTGCCTTTTCCACAAACCTTATCGGAAGCGTTCGTTATTTCTTTAGCCTTAATACACTGGGACACAACACTATAATCGATTTTCCTTTACAATTTCGAACCCATTCACTTTATCAGGAACATAGGAAATTCATGGGGAAACCCCGCTCCAATCACGTAAATCAAACTTCAAAATACATAGACCCGCATTCATAAGTCTCGTCGAGTCCGCTCCTTCATATGCCTTATCAGATTAATTCTTTGTCATTGATCTCTTCTCTGGATCCAACGGTTTACACTTCACATGATTTGACCAAACAGTTTGCTCAATCTCAACCGTTCAATCAACCCCGCTTGATCTGACGATTGATATTGATATCAGGTGGATAACTTGCGAGAGTAATAACTGCCCAATAAAGCGGTTTTCTCTCTCTAGTCTCCTGCCATGCATCGGTCGATGAATGGTATCGAGTGACTAGTCCTAAATACCACTTACCATTTTTTGGCTACCCGATAATCCGCTTACTGCTTATGGAAACTGCCTTCCACCGATTAACACCTGCGCTCCTATGTCATCCGATGACCGTAGATTTCCTACCATTGACAGCTCCTCCGGGTTCCTCTTCTGCTAAATCTTAAACTCATCTCCATCGTTCATCTCTTAACTCAGTCCTATGCGACTTAATCTTAGCCGCTTAATTCCTTCGACCTCGTCTGTTGATCTCCAAGATCCAACAGTCACTGTGCATTGATTCGTCTATGCATCTTGGACTTGATCTCGCTTGTATTTGGTGAATTTACGTTTTAACACAGTTCCTCTGCCATTCTCTCTTTCGCAACCACAACTCCATATGTAAACTCTCTATGATATCTTTGATCGACGACTAGGTTTTAAAGCGGTTCAAACACTACTATTAACACTAAGGACCCAAATTATGCTTTGAATGCTACGATCTATGACTTCAGGCACAAATACAGAGAAGAATGTTTAATTTGATCCTCAGGCAAATATACAGAGACAAGCGAAGGGTTTCAAGAGAAATAACACATTCATAAACATAGAATTATTTATTCAATACAATACAGTTACAGGGTCTTGCCCTCTGGCTCGATTATAGTAATAAAGAAATCCCCTGTTTCTTACTTGAAATCCTCGCTCTCTCTTACTCAACTCCAACCTAGCTAACCTCCTTCTCCTAACCTTTAGTTTATCTCTTCAGCTAACCTCGCTAACTCCTGAATTATACAAAAAAACTATATTTATACGAAAGTGGATTCATGAACCAATTTTGATTTAGATCTAGAAATCTCTCTCTCTCTTCTAATGAATCTCTTCAACTCCACTCTTTTCTAAAACAAATGCTACATTAAGCTTTCAAATCCCTCATATCCTATTCAAAACCAAATAAATCTAACTGCTTGCCCTGATCTCTACACAGGGAGGATCAATCAGCCACAATGCCCTTTTCTCATATTTGACAATGAATAAACACTCTCAAACATTTAAATAAATAAAATTAACTATCTCTTATCTTCCAACCCCTTGTTAGTCACAACATGTGATCATTCCATCACATTGCTGACTAGCTCTAAATGCTCCTGCATCAAACTCCCAAAGTTGAAAGTTTTCATGACCTCCTGGTCATGTGTTTCTTCTGCTAATCATCCAATATCCCAAACTTTACTTTGTAACTTGTCATCACTTTCATCATGACGCTAATTTAATTCTTCTGCCATTGTCACTTATGTTCTTCCAGGATTCCAAATCTTATGTTGTTGTTGTCCACTTCCCTTGCTGATACAAATTCCTTTTGTTAATTTCTCTTCCTTGTTGTCCCTCTTCTTAACTGACTTCATCTTCCACAATTTCTCAGCTTCCTCTTTACAATTTGTTCTTAGCTGAACTCCACCGACATTTGTCTTCTATACATTCTCCCTTACCATAGAAATTATGAATTTTTGTCCAATTCCACTTCACTCCTTTCATTTACAACCTGTTGGTTGCATTTTTCAGCTTCCCCTTCACTATCATTAAAGATAATATTTTCCTCTATGTTATCAGGTTCATCTAATAACTTTTCTAGAAAAATGTCATTTCCTTCACATTCAATAAGCATGTCATTTACATATGACTCCTTCTTCCTGTATAAAATAGAATTTCCATCACAATTGTCAGATTCAAAATAATTATGGTTTTCAATCTCCATAGATAATTCTGCCATCAAATCTTTATACTGTCCTTCTGCAAAAGTTATGAAACTGTCATCAAGTTTCATTTCAATACTTTCCTCTGCATTACACAGTGTTCCTTGTTCTGACACAAGACTATCATTCAACAATTCAATAGCTATAATTTCTTGGAGCATATCATTATGAAGTATCCTTTCATCTTCTATACTTATACCATTGCAACAAAATGATGTTGTTTCATCTTCACCTACAACAGAAACAAAATTCTGGTTTTCTAAAGCTTCTTCATGGTTTACAGATTCATAAAAATAATCCACTTTAAAATCACAGAATTCCTGAACTTCTGTATCTGTCAACATCATCATATATTCCTTCACAATTTCCATAATACTTTCATTTTGATTCTCTACTGAAGATACTTCATTCTGTTTATCATCACAAACTTTCATTTGCTTATCTTCAACTTCTTTAATCATAACAATTTCCCTGTCAATACCATCATTCTCAAAATTATTAAATACATGCTCAAAATATCTTTTTGCTTTAGCCATTTCTTCCAGTAATCTCACTTCTTCATCAACATGCATAAGCACATTGTCCAATTGCCATTCATTACCTATCAACCTGAAAACATACACAACATGTCAATTTCAAAAATACAAGGCTCTTCATTTGAAGCTTCAGTGATCAGATCCTCATGCTTCTCTGAACTATTCTGATAGTTCACTAAGTTACTGAGAAATTCTTCCTCAACATCTTTGATTTCTTCCTCATCAAAGAAAACTTTTGGGCTTGCAACTTCTTGACTATGCTTGACAACTTCATCATAAGTTTGTAGAATACCTTCCTATTCTACACAGTTTCTTCCAACACTCATTGACTTAATTTCTTCAACTGAGTTCTCTATGTCAGCTTTTCTTCTCTTCATTTCACAAATCTGCAATGCATTTATTTCCTTTCCTTTTTCCATTTCCCCTTGGTCTTCTATCCCTGCTAAAATTCCTTTTAACATGATCCAATAAGTTTTCACTAAGAGAAGACACAACCATTCAGCCATACCTTTCAATTTCTTCCACCAATTGAAGTCTTGAAAGTCTTTATGCATCTCCTTTTGTGGTTTTATTGTCTCTGCCTCTTTCACCTTTTCATACACAAGTTCAAATTCATTAGGTTGCATACCTGCAATTTTACATTCACAGAAAAAAAATTAATCCCAAAAATATGAGACTCTCATGTCTATGAAGATGCTACCATCACATTCCTCTCATTCTGATCTACATAGATCAGTTCTTCATCACTATCTCCTTCCCCAAAGAGAGATTCTTCCTCTGGTTCACAAATGTATTCTACTCCTTCATCCTCAACTGTTCGGAGTATTAATTTCTCAGCAAACAATTCTCTAACAGGCCATTTAACTCTTTTTCCCACATAAAGTCCTTGTTTCCATTTTTCTCTAATTCCTTTTAGTACCAGCTTCTTCAAACGACTGAGTTTCACCTTCATCTCAGCCAACTCTATGTCCATTTCTTCTTTACCCATTCCTTTGAGTCCAACTACTTCAGCACTCTTTTTCCTCTGTTTCTGACTTTCCTCTGTACCCCTGTCATGACTATCATTAGTCAGTTCCATTTTTTCCTTTGGTGAACTTCCCCTGTTCACTGGTGAGCTGCAACTAGCCCTTTCTTCCATCTATAACAAGTCTCCTTCATGCCTCACCAAACTTCTCTGAGTTTAGCCTTTTGGCATCTATTGGTTCTTTCCTCGAACCTTTCACTGACTAGAAATTCTACCCAACGCCCCCCTTGCTGGAATTTTTATCTTTAAGACAACTCTACCCATAATCACAATTGTGGAGCTACCTTAATAACTTCTACCCAACCACAGTTGGAAGTTGTTCTCAGCTTCTCTTGAACACTCCTTACTCTAGGCTCTGCCTCTTCAATTGCTCACTTCCTTCTTTCATTCAGTAATTTCATTGACTGTTGGGTATTGTCACCTTTACTCATTTGAGAGTTCTTCTTGCTCTATCTTCTTTAACATAGCTCATATGCTATGATGCTGATACAACTCATTCTATCTTTCAGTAATTACACTGCTTCCATTGACCTGCACAATCTTATCTCAAGATACATCAAAGTACCTTTTTTAAACCTGCAATTTTTTTCTTCAAAGATGTCTTAAAACTAATTCCCATTCCATCAGTTAAATCTTTGCCAAATGATTCATCTGTTCACTATTTCATTTAAACTTTTCCATTCAAAAGACTTCATACAGTCAACAACTATTTCCCATTTTACTTTTCATAATGGACTCTTCAGTTTTCAAGATCAATTAAGATTAGATCTGAATTTCAATTATATTTACAATTCATGACAAACACTACAAATTCCTTCTGATAACCTGTTTGTAAGCAAATCCTGTCTTGCTTCTACAAATTCCAAAATTAATTCCTTGTATTGGCTCTCTTTTCAGAGCTATTGAATCCAACCCTTAGTCTAATTGTTCCTTCATCTATCAATATCATTGTCTTCAACAATACTTTAAGCATTCCGCAATCATTCTCAGTTATTCACAAAATTCTTCAAATCATTTAAATGACTTTAGTGTCATAGAAAACCACTCTTCTATTTAACTTTAAATTCTAAACCTTTCACTTCAATTTACCTTTTAAATCAAACCAAGCATTCAATCAACTTACATGGAAATTTCATTTTCCTTAAAGGAAAACATCTTGTCCTTTCAAATTTCAATCCCTTATTGTTCTTCAGACATTCAAAACAAATCTCTGCAAAATTATCAAAATAAGCATTCTTACTAGACCTTCATCAGAAGTTCACTGCTTCCCCATTCTGATCTCAGTGTCCTTTGTAGTCTGATCCCCATCTGTATCAAATTCACTTCAGTGCAATTATACATATGCTGGAATTAAAATTCAATCTCTCAACCAATCTCTACAAAGCACTACTCTAGCTCTAATACCAAAAACTGATGCCAGCTAACTGACATCCCTTAAAAATCCCATGTGGACCTATGAGCTAAGGCCACATTTGCATTAGAAGTGCTATTAAAAACCAACTTTCCATAACAAAACACCATCAAACTATCAGAATCCAAAACATTAGAAAACCCATTTGTACACCCGATCAATGATTAACAAAGACATGACCTTACAAACCACCAATGAGCACTTTCTCACTTGGTCGCATAAACTTGGACTTCAAATAGATTTAACTGTGTTGATAACATATCGATTCTGCCTTTTCAAAAATCCTTATCAGAAGTGTTCATTATTGCTTTAGCCTTAATACACAGGGACACAACACTATAATCGATTTTCCTTTACAATTTCGAACCCACTCACTTTATCGGGAACATAGGAAATACACGGGAAAACCCCGCTCTAATCACGTAAATTGGACTTCAAAATACATAGACTCGCATTCATCAGTCTCATCGAGTCCCCTCCTTCATATGCCTTATCAGATTAATTCTCCGTTGTTGATCTCTTCTCTGATCCAACAGTTTACACTTCACCCAATCTGACCAAACAGTTCGCTCGATCTCAATCGTTCAATCAACCCCGCTTGATCTGACGGTTGATATTGATATCAGGTGATAACTTGCAAGTGTAATAACCACCCGATAAAGCGGTTTTCTCTCTCCA
Organism: Pinus taeda; assembly: GCA_000404065.3. Classification (NCBI taxonomy): domain Eukaryota; kingdom Viridiplantae; phylum Streptophyta; class Pinopsida; order Pinales; family Pinaceae; genus Pinus; species Pinus taeda. Next base: position 227,507 of record APFE031155091.1, read on the forward strand.
GTCTCCTGCCACACGTCGGTCGATGAATGGTATCGGGTGACCAGTCCTAAATACCACTTACCATTTTTTGGCTGCGCGATAATCCGCTTACTGCTTATGGAAACTGCCTTCCGCCGATTAACGTTTGTGCTCCTATGTCATGCAATGACCATAGATTTCCTACCACTGATGACTCCTCTGGATTCCTCTTCCGCTAAAGCTTAAACTCATCTCCACCGTTCCTCTCTTAACTCAGTCCTATGTGACTTAATCTTAGCCACTCAATTCCTTCGACCTCGTCCGTTGATCTCCAAGATCCAATGGTCACTGTGCATTGATCTGTCTATGCCTCTTGGACTTGACCTCATTTGTATTTGGTGAATTTACGCTTTAACACAGTTCGTCTACCATTCTTTGTTTTGCAACCACAACTCCATATGTAAACTCTATGTGATATCTTTGATCGACGACTGGGTTTTAAAGTAGTTCAAACACTGCTATTAACACTAAGGACCCCAATTATGCTTTGAACACTGCGATCTATGACTTCAGGCATAAATACAGAGAAGAATGCTTAATTTGATCCTCGGGAAAATATACAGAGACAAGTGAATGGTTTCAAGAGAAATAACACATTCATGCACACAAAATTATTTATTCAATACAATACAGTTAGAGGGTCTCGCCCTCTGGCTCGATTACAGCAATAAACAAATCCCTTGCTTCTTACTTGAAATCCTAGCTCTCTCTTACTTGAATCCAACCTAGCTAACCTCCTTCTCCTAACCTTTAGATGATCTCTTCAGCTAACCTCGCTAACTCTTGAATTATACAAAAAGACTATATTTATACAAAAGTGGATTCATGAACCAATTTTGGTTTAGATCCAGAAATCTCTCGCTCTCTCCTGAGGAATCTCTTCAACTCCACTCTTTTCTAAAACAAATGCTAAATTAAGCTTTCAAATCCCTCATATCCTATTCAAAACTAAATAAATGTAACTGCTTGGCTTGATCTCCACACAGGGAGGATCAATCAACCACTATGCCCTTTTCTCATATTTGACAATGAATAAACACCCTCACACATTTAAATAAATAAAATTAACTAATCTCTTATCTTCAAACCCCTTGTTATTCACAACATGTGATCATTCCATCGCATTGTTGACTAGGTATAAATGCTCCTGCATCAATATATCTTTTGTCAAATGTGGTTTGCAATTTTTTATTTCATTGTTGTTTATTTTCTGCCTAAATTTTAATTTTCATGAATAGGAAATAAACACAAATCTAAAGATCCAAAAATATGAAGAGAAATAAATGTATATAGCGTAGATTTCAAATTTTTAAGTATAATTTATTAGATCTATTATGACGAACTATCTAGTGGAATATCCATGAAAATTTACAAATCAAACTATTTTCCATTGGAATAAAAGAAAGGAATATTTTGAGCTATATAAAGATAATTATATGTGGAGATACACTAAAGCTTGAGACTTTATTATCATTCAAAATATTTCCCCTTTTTAAGTTTTTTTGGGCTAAGACTGTGTTTTTTATAGTAGGGGGCATATTGAAAGGTAATATCTGTGTGTGTGTATGTGTGTGTGTGTGTGTGTGGTGAACAACAAAATATTATTAAAGAATGAAGCATTTTCTTGGACTTAACAAGCAACCAAATTCTTTGAAAAACTTAAAGGAGACTATGTGTACAACTCTTATCCTAACCAAACTTAACTTCACAAAAAAAATCTTGTGGAGTGTGATGCCTCGGGCCATGACATTCATGTAGTTTTAATTAAGAAGGAAGACCCCTTGCATTTGAAATTAGTTAGCAATGAAATAACTTGCTCAAACCCATTTATGAGAAATAAATGTTCTCCATACTACATGCAGTTAAAAAATAACATCCCTACCTAATAGGAAGACACTTCAAAATAAAACTATATTATGATAGTTTGGATGACTTCTTGGAGTAATGATTATCTTTAGAAGAGAAACAAAAATGGGTTACAAAGATGCTACTGTTAGACGGACTAATCCCTCTTGCGGACAAGATGGATCTCCCTAAATCTCATATGCAATCTAGTAACAAACAAGAAAATAACTGCTACCTTTCCTTGGCTTAAGATTGATTGAAACAAGTAATATGTGATATCTCACTTACCGATTTAACAAAATTTCTCTCGAATTCCTTTCATTTTCTTCCATAGGTGGTTCTCCTTGATGCTTTAGAGATCGTTCCAACGATTTCCACAGCTTCTCCATGATGTTTCGAAGGAGTTCTGCATAGACAAAAACACACAAAGGATCAAAGCGTCTAGTATATAGAATGAATGATAAATCAAACACTTAACTCAACATATATCATAAATTGAATCAATAACCAATCATAACCTATGTGAGTGATCAAGGAATCCCAGGAACAATATCAAAAGACAAATAATTACGAAATAACAATTTATTTTTATTAAATTAAAGGGAGAACAAACTTACAACCTCAAAGGACTGATGTTACAAGCCTCTTCTCACAATCTCCAACCGTCTACTTAGATGAAAAGCCTTTTATCCATAGTTTTACAACATAAGCCTACCTTCAATTGTCCTCCCCAATCCTCTGACTTGTGTTTGATTTATAGGACATGATGAGGAGGTTTGGGATCCTCTTCCTAAGGGATGAGATCCAAAAATGGTGGGATATGGGATCCTCAAAGAGAGGGAAATAGCTCCATGATGGGAGGGATTAAGCTTGAGTAGTCGTCCATTCAAAGTTGTTAGGTGGGAAAGATTCAACTAACAAATATTATAGACTTTACTTTTTATTTTTTACTTGCATTGTCATATGTGTAGGCCACAATGTAAGACAGAGTGCACTTTTGCGCAACTTCTAATGGTCTCTTTTGCATATGCGTAAAAATTGACTAGGGGACTGCGCAGGAAGCCAAAAATACGTTTTTGGGCCATGAGATCCAGGAATTTCATTCTCTTTGGGATTGTTTGGGTTCTATCTTTATAGGGGGATGCTTTGGAACACTTTGATAGATAACTAAAGATACAAACCGACGGTCTTTTTCTTAATGCGACAAAATGATGTGTAACAACTAGTTTATGATTTTAAAATTATCTACAAAAAACAAAAACATAATTTGGTTGTAGATGCTCTTTCAAGGAATGAAGAAGAAACAAAGGATTTATAATGTGCTATTTCTACTCCATAATCTAAGTGGGTTGAAGAAAGAAGGACCAAATGGAAGTAAGATAAAAAGGTATGCAATATCTTCATTCAATAACTACAAGAACACCCAAGTGCATTATATAAATTTGAGTGGAAGAATGATTTGTTATGATATCAAGAACACTTATATTTATCTAAGAATTCAATAATCATATAAAATTTCCTTTTGGAATTGCACACTTCTCCCATAGGTGGAAATTCAAGGTTTTTGAAAACTTAACACATTATTAAGGAAGATTTTTTCTAGGAAGGTTTTAAAACTGATGTTTAAAATTTTGTGGTTGAATGTATGGTTTATGAATAGAATAAGGAAGAGGTAGTGAGGACCCCAAGTCTGCCACAATCATTATCTATACCAAATTAATGTTACGAAGAGGTTTCAATGGATTTTATTACATATTTACCCATATTTTAAGGAAATAATTTTATTATTGTAGTCGTAGATGAATTGACAAAGGTTGTTCGTTTTTACTATCTTTCTCATTATTTTAAAGAAAGTGTAATGGCAACAAAATCCATGGAAACAATCCAAAAACTACATGGGATCATGAAGTTTTTTTTGTAAGCGAATATATTCACATTATATTAAAAGGGAGAAATTACAGAGTACAGTCAAGAGTGCATTATCTACCTTTGAGGGAGGAAACTAGAGAAGTGGAGCGGAAAAACTCTGCCCGAGCTGGTAGAAACTAGATCCTTGCAGTTTTTTTGTTTGCATTACAAAGCAACTATTGATCAAAATCATGCTTTTGAGAATTGAGATTACATAGTTGTTGCATGAACTAATAAAATGGTGTACTTTGTGCCAAAAAAAGGTGCATAGTCGAGCCAACTAGCCATGGGGCTCTGGGATGTTTGCCTTCGAGGTGATAGAACTAAAGTGACCTGTAGAGAGACAATAATGTAGTGGGAGAACCAACCTGAGATTTTCCATGTCACCGAGAGCTAAATTCTTCCACATTGAATCTACAACATTGCCACACTAGAACCGCATTGCACTTGGTAAGGTCCATGAGCCTGCATGTTGCTTGTGTCCATTGGGTGCTCCCCCAAAATATTAAAGCCCCAAGGGCTGGGGTGAGGAGGATACAAGGGCGCATCAACCACTGAAGGGACGAGAGCCTAGGAAGGAGGGGGATGATTCGTGGGGGCACAAGGAAGGGGCTAGGAGGAGGAGCCAACCGACGGAGAGTGAAAGGCGGAAATAGTTTGGGAAGAAGAGGAGGGAATGTTGGGCGGGAATTCTAAGCACAGGTCTCTACCAAGTTGTTTTAGAGAGGAGACACAATGACTCTGGTCATTAGAGAGTTTATCAATCCAAACAACTGCTTTCATTTTCTCTTGGGATCATTCCTTGAACTAGCATGTACGGAGGTTCATAAGTGCCCAAAGCGTCAAGCGGCCCATGCGCAACTCAATTTCCTCCATAGCCAGGACTTCTTTGTGAATGGAGTCAAGGATCCCACTATAAAACATGGTGGTGATGGTGGAAACATCGAAATTGATAGGAGGGAACCCACGACCTCTCTCTCGGTCGAGGTGCCTGCCTCTTTCCCTATCCCAATTCATGGTCACGCAGAGCAAGATTGCAAGCACGATGCCAAAAATTTTACTGAAGCGAATTTCGGAAGGAGAGTGCAGGCTAGCAAGAGGAATGAAAATGGGGATGGAGAGATTAATAGCGAGCCGTGAAAATGGAGGGATATAATATGAGGGTAGTTGGCTCGCAGGAGGGGGAGTAAATGACACATGGTGTGGAGGAGGAGTCAAGTGGGAGATGCATGCTACATGCTTTGGAGTGAGACCCTAGGTTCGAGGTGTCACCTAGATCCAAGGAAGGAATCATGAATATTACTGTAAGTGGTATAGATCCAATCTTCATTGGAAATTCTTCAATTGAATTGTTTTTTTGTTTGGGTACTGTTTTAGCTCACAGTTCATATTACAATCCTTAATTTGATGTGTTACGTGGACTTATCCCTCTTACGGACAAGATCGATCTCCCTAGAGTTAAAAGAACCCTAGTAACAAGCAAACAGGGACTACTAACTTTCTCTAGACTCTGAATGGCTGAAAGCAAATATAATGATAGAGGCCTCTTACTAATTTGATGAAATGATGGATGAATTCCCCTTCAAAGCTTTCAACGATTCACTCCTCGATCCTTTAGATATCCTCTCGTCGCTCCCTGTGGCTTCTCCATACTATCCTAAAAGAGATCTACATAGATAGATACAAACATGAAATCAAAACATCTAGCATATAACCAAAGAGATAAATGGACTAATTAACCAATTATATATCATAAATTGATCAATATGCAATCACAATCTATGTAGGTGATCAAGAAATCCTACAAATTAAATCAACAAAGATGTAATTGAGAAAGAACAATTGCTTTTCTATTCATAAACTAGAGAAAAGCCTTACAACCATATAGCCTTGATGTTGCAAGCCCCTTCTACAATCTCCAACCCTCTCCCTTACAAGAATAGCCTTTCAACCAAATCTCAACAACATAAACCTACTTCCAACAGTCCTCTCCCATTCCTTCGACCTATAGTAGTTTTATAGGCTAAGATTGGAAGTTTTGGATCCATTCTCCAAGGGATGAGATCCACTAATAGTGGGATAAAGGTTCCATAGAGGAAGGGAGTTGCTCCATGATGGGAGGGATCACCACTAAATAGGCACCCATTCGAAGCTTGTTGGTTGGGAAAGATGCTACCAACAATGCTTCTAGACTTCAATTTTTATTTTTACATTCATTAAGTCATGTTCGCAAGTCACAGTGTAAGACAGTGTTACTTATGCACAGTCTTCTCTGTGTATGCGAAAAAATCAAATAGGGAACTGCGCAGGTAGCCAATAAAAGGATTTTGTACCATGGGATCCATGAATTCCACTTTCTTTGGGATGATTTAGATTCTCACTTTGCAATGGAATTCTTTTGGGATACATTTATGAATAGAGAAAGATCCAAATCGATGGTCATTTGCCTAATGCGACAAAATTACGTGTAACAAATTGCCCCCCAAAGCGCAAAGTCAGAAGAAATATTTTGATGACTGAAGTACTTTATCATGCTAAGGTTTGGGTTAGAGACTATAGTCGGAGACCTGAAACAATCAAACAAATGTTACAATGCAATATATAATATCATCACAGAGGTAGGCATTCCCATACTCAGAATATAAATGTCTCAAAATATAGTACAAAAATACATTTGAAGAACCATGTAAATATAAGACATAGTATGGACACAACCATCAGTGGATCTATGCTCATAATCATGAATATTTAATAACTCCACACAGCCTGGATGGATGAAACTAGATCCAGGGTCTTGATCTCCATCTCTTGATCTGTCGTACGAATCTAGCCATGCGAGTGAGTGTCTCCTAGTCAAACACGGTAGAAGGAACTTGATTACTGATCAATGATGTCAATTGTTAACAATGGTTCTCAAGGTACTTCCAGTATAATTTATGATGTGTGAATAGATGTGTTAATGTCGAACACTCATAAAATCATTCGATCGAAGGTCAATGATGAGAACTTGTCGTCGAAGGTGAGAAACCTGCCATTAAGGCATGCAAGATTAAGGTACTAAATATTTCTAGACCAACTTCCTAGATAATGAGGTGAAGTTGATAGGAAGCGATCCATCACAGGAGGGCCTATGACACGAAACTCACGTCAAGTTTTGAAGAACAACAGTTTGGAGTAATCCAGGACTGACTCAGGGATGGTCGACACGATTGGAGGTCATGAATAGCAAAGTAATTTGATTGAGGTTGGACTTATCTCGAACATATTAGAGACACGACACAATGACTTGGTAGCATTTGACTCAAAAAATAAAACCTAAACCAACTAAAGACTTTCAATGAGGTATGATCAACTGAGTAGCAAATGGATTTCCCAACCTGTACACAAAAAGTGACGGAGTGTTCTAAGGACACATTAACTAGTTTTTTAATGCAATGTGTAATTTCTAAGGAAGAAACTATGCACATGTGCACTATTCACAAAATTCGGTTGCGCACGGCGCTGAGAGCATGAAAAATAAGATAGAAAATGCCCATATTTTTGCTAATTTTCTCCATGACTACTTCTAATGATATTTTATGTTTATTTGCAAGCTTTTGAACCACAAATATGGACTGGAGAGAACGTGAGCACAAAGAGAAATACATAGATGCTCTAAATGATCCAGCAAACATACAGGCCTTGACAAATTGTGCCTTTTATAAGTTTTTTACCATTCCAGGCATGAAGGCCCAATTAGACTTGCTATAATGGACGGTGGGCAAGTTGAACGTTCAAGAAGAATGTTTCATGGTCGGAGACCATAGACTTTGATCCAGGTGGATATTGGTGGCCACCTGCCAAGTCCACTTAGACCCCCACCATTGTTTTTTTTAGCTTTTCAGTTTCCTTAATTGTAGCACAGTTGACTATTTTTAGCAGTTTTTCGGGTCCTGAACTTCCGAAGCCATTTTGAGGCCCTAAACAACGTTTTTTGGGAAAATTGGGAGCAACATGGGTCCATGGACCATTTTTTCTCTTCCCAAAGTTGTATTTCTCAAATTGATCTTTCTAACGAGATATTGTGCACATCCAAGGGAGATCGTATGTCAAAGTTACGACCTCTGGAAGTTGATGTACCAATTTACCCAAAAGGGGCCCACAGTTTGGCGTTTCATCTTCTAGGCTTAGGTTTTTGGATGTTTAGGGTTTTCCATTGTTTCTAAATAATAAATAGGCCTTCAAGCCTCATTGTAACACAGTTTAGAGGCATGTAGCCGCCACATCTCTTCTCAGAGATAAGCTACCATCGCCCTAGCTGGTTTATTTCCATTGTTTATTGTAAGCATATTTCAGTATTTTACATTAATGAAATGAAGTATTATTTCCATTGCATCTCTGTGTTTATGGTTATCTTTGTAATTGGTTGCGTTCCTGTATAAATCTGGATCAGTGGTATCAGAGGGGTCTGCTTTTTCTCTGTTTTTCTTTGCATGTCCCCAACGAGGTCCGGATATAAAGAATTAGGGCTTGAACTGTTCGAACCTTTGCAAGACCAGCCTCGCAAATCTTGACGACCTCCCACGACGAATGAAAATAAAGACGAGGGGGCAGGAGATCCTATCAAAATCTTGCTCGAAGAAGCCCTTGAGTGACAAACGAACGTGATGATAGACAACTTTGCCTAGATCCTTCACCGACTACCTAGGAGCAACGCATCGACTTCCAACAACTACTTGGGAAATGCCACACCATTTTTTAAGGTACAAGTTAATTTTGAAATCCCATATTCGAGGGTCAGATAGACGCAAATGTTGTCGATAAATGGTTAAATCTGCTAGAGGGTTATTTTTCTGTTCATGATTTTTCCAGTTGGGAAAAGATTATTATTGCTCTTCTCAAAGTAGCCCCCCACATCAGGGATTGGTGGGAAACCTACTGCGAGCAAAAGGATGAAAGTACAGGCTCACTATTTTTAGCCGCACCGACTTGGGATTTATTCTGGGATGCCATCAAGGAGCAGTACTACCATGTCGGAAGCTATGAGGATCAATACATAAAGTGGACCACGTTGTGGCAAGGAAGGCACCAAGACGTGCCGGAGTTTACCAATATTTTCCATACCCTTCGCACAAAGTTGGGTATCAAGGATTCAGAGCAGCATTTGGTACTTAAATACTGCGGCTGCCTGTACAAGTACATCCAGGAAGAAATAGAATTTATGAACATCCCCTCGCTCGACACGACATACCGATATGCTGTCAAGGTTGAGAAAAAGTTTAAATAGAAGAAGCGAGACTTTGGATCTGTGAATCCGAAGCAAGGGAAAGGTGCCCCCAAACTGCAGAACAAAGGACAAATCCAAGGTAAGGCGACCCAAGACAACCCACCAAAGCTGCAAGCAAAGAACAGTTTCGTGAAGCCGAAAAAAGACACAGGAAAGTGGTGTGAGTTCCATAAGAGGTCCACTCACAACATAATTGAGTGTCGGGCCAAGTAGTCACTGGTGGCCAAGCTAAAGGTTTTAGAATCAGATGTATGTTTCGACTCTGAGTCAGAACCCGACAAGGGGAATGACAAAGGGAAGCAGATTATTGATGCAGAGCCCAACACCACCGTTGCCACCACAAAGATCTAGAAGGAGGAACCCGAAGATCCAAAGGAGGAGGAGCATCTCTTTCACTCCCAGATGTGGGTAAAGGGCTCCCCGTTACAGTTCATTGTCGACAGCGGGAACCAAAAGAACCTCATTTTGGCAGATGTCGTGAAGCAGTTGGGCTTACCGACCACAGCACATCCACAACCGTACACCATCGGGTGGCTTCACCAAGGACGGGATCTTTGCGTGAGCCAGCAGTGTCGCCTTCCATACAACATCAATCCCTTCACTGATGAGGTATTGTGTGACATTTCTCCCCTTGAAGTTTGTGATGTATTATTAGGATAGCCATACTTGTGGAAGCGACATGTTGTGTATGAATCAAGGCCCCGTGTTGTTATTGTTACTTTGGGAAATAAGTTGTATAAGATACCGGAGGTAGTACCGCCTACCATCATCTCTTTGATTACTACAAAAAAATGCAGTAAGCTCATTCCAAAACTGGGAAATTTGTTTCCCTAATGATACGCCCTCAAGGAAAGAAGAAAACGGTGGCCATGACCTCTAGACAGGGCCCCTCTGCACGACAACTACAGATGGACAAGGTCGTGGAGGAGTATGAGGACATATTCACCTCCCCCGCAAGGGTTCCTCTGCATTGTCAGGTCAAGCACTCCATCGATCTGACCCAGGTGCATCGCTGCCCAATGGACCAATATATCAGTGCTCCATTCTAGAGAATGATTAAATCAAGAGGTAAATTCAGGATATGTTGTAGATAGGTCACATCCATCCAAGTTCATCACCCTATGGGAGCCCGATCGGGTTGGTACAGAAGAAGGATGGGACTTGGAGACTCTGTATTGACTATCGGGCACTAAACAAGATCATTTTCCGTAATAAGTACCCGATCCCACGAATTGATGACCTCTTGGACCAACTAAAAGGGGAAAAATATTTTAGCAAGATCGAAATGAAGTCAGGATATCACCAGGTACCAATCTAACCTCTGATGTGTGGATGACTGCCTTCAAAGCCAAGGAGGGCCTTTTCGAATGGTTGGTTATGCCTTTCGGATTGATGAATGCTCCTGTAACCTTCATGAGGCTAGTGGTATACTTCGATGACATCCTGATCTTCAGCAAGAGCTGGGAAGAGCACCTCCACCACATCCGATAGGTTCTCCAAACACTGCGGCAACACAAGTTATGTGCCAATCTGGAGAAATGCACTTTTGGCATGACCCAGGTTCAGTATCTAGGACACATTATTGATGAACATGGGGTGCATGTGGATCCAGCCAAGATCCAAGTCATTCAAGATTGGCCATCTCCAACCACTTTGACAGAGCCCCGTAGCTGTCTAGGTCTTGCCAACTTCTACCGCAGGTTCGTGTTGGGATTTTCTCATATCACTTGGCCCTTGAGACAAGTCACTAAGGGAGGAGCGAAATCCAAATTCTATTGGTCTGAATCTCAACATAAGGAATTCACAGAGTTGAAAGATCTCCTCTGCATGGCACCAGTACTCGAATTATTAGACTTGCAACAACCATTTGAGGCCGAGACAGATGCCTCTAACTATGTTATTGGGGCAGTCCTTATTCAACACGGGCATCCAGTGGCATATCACAGTGAGACACTTTCTGACATAGTCCGGAAGTATCCCACTTATGACAAAGAGATGTATTCCATTGTGCAAACCTGCTGATAATGGAAGCATTACATTTTGGGGAAGGAAACGGTCATCCACAGAGACCACCAACCCCTACAGTTTATACAGACCCAAGGGAAATAGCAGAATGATCGCCATCAGAAGTGGTCCACATACCTGCAACAGTTCCATTTGAATATCAAGTATAAGAAGGGTAGCACCAATAATGTTTCAGATTGCCTCAGTTGACCACCGATCATGGCATTAACCACTGTGCTCAACTCTTGTGGGCATGACTTTTGATTGGCTATGTCTCTACAAAAGCGACCTAGAATTCGGCCACACATACCAGACACTCTTGGAGGGTCAGCATGTTCCAGATTTTCACCTCCAGGATGCCCTGTTATACCACCTAGGTCACCTTTGTGTTCCTTCAAGCAAGCGTGCCAAGATGATTTGGGAAGCACACTACAGTCGGGCTGCTGGACATTTCGGGATCGAGAAAACAATGGCAGTACTGCAGAAGTATTTCTATTGGCCGAATCTTCGACAAGATGTCGGAAAGTACATCAGATCATGCACTACCTGTGCCATTTCCAAACCGACCATCAAGAAGCAAGGCCTCTATGCCCCGCTGCCTACCCTTAGTCGACCTTAGGAATCCATCTCCATAGATTACATGTCAGGCCTTCCTTCCACTAAGCATGGGAATGATTGTGTTTTTGTGGTCGTCGACAGGTTCTCAAAAATGGCCATTATGGCTGCATGCAAGAAGAATATCACAGCAGAAGCCACTACTAAACTCTTCTTTGAACGAGTGTGGGTACACTTTGGGATCCCACAGTCTGTCATCTCAGATTGGGACAACAGGTTTCTCAGTACATTTTGGTCCAGTCTCTGGTCGATGCTCGACACCAAACTCACTAAGTCAACAACCTTCCATCCTCAAACTGATGGCCAAATAGAGGTTGTCAATAGGATGATCATACACATTCTGCGCATGTACAACTCAAAGCATCCACGCACATGGGATGAGAGCCTCCCCTATGTTCATTACAGCTACAACCGGGCTCTCCATAGCTTGACTGGCCACAACCCTTTTCAGGTGGGCTTGGGATTCCAGCCACTATGTCCCATTGATGTGGCCATGCCATTTATAGCTACTCACATAGATTCGACTCATGTCTAGTCTGAAACAGATAAGGCAAACAACTTCATTGAGCACATCCAACATATTCGCCAACAACTCCACGACATTCTGGAGAAATCAAATGCCAAGTACAAGTAGTGACGTGATCAACACTGGTTGCCACACAAGTTTTAGGTGGGTAACAAAGTCTGGTTGCATCTGCAAAAGGAACGCCTTACTTGAGCCTATCGAAAACTTGACCACTCTGATATGGTCCTTAAACCATTAATAAGGCTATGGGAGACAATGCATTTGAGCTCAACATTCCCCCATTCCTTGGTCTGTACCCAGTCTTCAATGTGGACTGCCTTCGGCCATACTTTCCACCATTACTAGACACATCCGACATTGCAGAACAACTCACACCCACAGAGTGAAATCCAGATTACATCGAACAAGCTGCAGCCGATCGAATCATGGACACACGGGTCAAGCACACTTGCCAGCAGAATATCCAATTGTTTCGATTTGTCAAAGCAGGCCAACTCCTTCACCAGGGCAAGTGGTTCACTAGGGACCAAGTTCAACAAAATTTTCCTCATCTCATGGAGGAACTCAACGCAATGGGGACCATTGCTTCCTAAGGGGGGAGGAATGATCTAGGTGGATATTGGTGGCCACCTACCAAATCCACTTCGACCCCCACCATTGTTTCTTTCAGCTTTTCAGTTTCCTAAATTGTATCACAATTTACTATTTTTAGCAGTTTTTCGGGTCCTGAACTTTCGAAGCCATTTTGAGGCCCTAAACGACGTCTTTTGGGAAATCTGGGGGCAACATGGGTCCATGGACTGATGTTGCTCTTCCCAAAGTAGCAGTGCTCGGATAGATCTTTCTAACGAGCTATTGTACGCGTCAAACAGAGATCGTATGCCAAAGTTACCACCCCGGGAAGTTGATGTACCAATTTACCCAAATGGGGCCCACAGTTTGGTGTTTCATCTTCTAAGGTTAGGTTTTGGAATGTTAAGGGTTTTCCATTGTTTCTCAACAATAAATAGGCCTTTTGAGCCTCATTGTAACACAGTTCAGAGGCATGTAGCCGCCACATCTCTTCTCAGGGATAAGCTACCATCACCCTAGCTGGTTTATTTTCAACTCTGTTTGTAAGCATATTTCAGTGTTTTCCATTAATGAAATGAAGTACTATTTCCGCTGTGTCTTTGTGTATATGGTTATCTCTGTATTTTGTTGCGTTCCTGTTTAAATCTAGATCATTTCCCTAGATGCATTGATTTCAGTGTAGATGACAATTTTTAATCCTATTTAATAACTGATACTAGATGCATTACTTTTAGTGTAGATGTTGATTTCTACTCTTATTTGATTGCTTGCACTCGATGCATTGGTTTCAATGTAGATATTTATTTCTAATCCTATTTGATCGCTTGCACTAGATGCATTGATTTCAGTGTACATGTCAATCTCTAATCCTATTTAATACCTTACACTAGATGTATTGATTTCAGTGTAGATGTTGATTTCTACTCCTATTTAATTTCTTCCACTAGATGGATTGGTTTTAGTGTAGATATTGATTTCTAATCCTATTTGATTTCTTGCACTAGATGCATTGATTTTAGTGTAGATGTTGATATCTAATCATATTTGATTGTTTGCAATAGATGTATTGATTTCAAAGTAGATGTTGATTTCTAGTTTGATTCAACTAGATGTATGATATACATTAATTTGAAAGTAATTATATTAATAGTGTGCATTGATTTTAATATAAGCACATCTCTTCCCCCTCCATCTATATCTCTATCTCCCATTTTCACCCCATCTTTATCCCTCTATCTCACTGCCCAAACATACACACTCTCTCTCCATACCTATCTATCTATCTCTCTCTCTCCCTCCCTTTCCCCTCCCTCTCTATCTCTTCCCCTTGTCTCTCTCTTTAACACTTATCTCTCCATATCTATCTATTCCTCCATCCCTGTCTTTTCCTCTCTCTTATTCCCTCTCTCTACCACCCCATCTATATCTCTATCTCCCTTGTCTCTCCTTCTAACCCACAAAATGTACACACTCTCTCTTAGTGTAAGCACATAAAATTATTCATGGCATGCATTGACTTCTCTTTTATAGTAATTCAACCATAAATACAATACTTGAATTTTCATCCTAAATAAAATGTTCACTTAGCCAAAATGTTCATTTCCTGAAATTGTAAACTATTTGTAATTGGCTACATTCTTATTATTCCCATTTTCCATAATTCAACACTGTTAATCACTTTACATTCAAACAAGGTAATAGAAAATAACCACCATTGAAAAATATTTGGCATTTAACACTCCATAGGTCACAATGATTGACTTTGCAAAAAACTACTATTAATATTGGAGAGTAATAAAGACAAGGTATGATGTGGTAATGTGCAAATTAAGCTAAAGAAAAATGTCACAACAACATATCAAGATGAATAAAAAACCGCAAACCCCCTTGAAAACAGAGATAATGGAGAATATAAACAAATACCTTCTGCATGTTGGGCATGTTTTGAAGGAAGGAGTATAGCCATTGGAAACACTGTTGGAGTTATCTGGTTGTGGAGTGTGCCAACAATATCTAAAATGCAAATTTAAAATATGGAAGGTCAAAATTCCCTTAGTTTTGCTCAAATGACATGTTGGAAGCAACAACTAGGATTGTCTTTACATTTATAAAGGTGCTAATTTTGATTCTTTGCACATGATTTGGGTTATTTGTCTCCAAGAGTCTAGCACAACAATAAATAAAAACAATCTATGTGAAATGGAGCTTGCTCTTCCTGGCCCTTTCATGAATATGTCAATGCTCTCAAATAAACATTCAAAAAGTAAGGTTGGAGGGGAATCCCTTTTGATTCTAACAAAAAATGCCAATTATTTACATACGATATTATATAGATTGAATATAAACTTCTTGATGGAAAATACATGCCATCAATATCTCAGTTAAGTGCCTTTATAGTAAAACCATATTTTGCAAATTCAAGTGTAACAACTTCAAAGTTTGTTACAATCAATAATTATATGGTGTCTTTTAATGCTTTAGGATAACTTCGTAGGTCATCAAAGAAAAAAATTTCCTTCTACATTAAGATGGCGTGCAATAGGGGGAAATTATATAGACACTGAAGGATCAATGACAATCATAAGTGTGTATATAATGGGGCATAATAATGGAACCTCGAGCTTGTATTGATTTTGCCAAGGTCTCAGAGAAAGATAGGGAAGTGAAATCAAGTAGAGATTATCACAATTAATTAAGGTAGTGAAAAGGTTATGGAAGCAATTTTAGTGATAGCTCCAGTGGTCAATGCTCTTTATGTATATTATGTCCCATCCAAAGCTTAATAGTACTTTCCCTTCAAGTGAAGATTTGATACAGAGGAATGGTTATAATGTATAACAAACATCAACATCTGTAATGCTCCGAAGGAAAAATGGATTCATTTTGGTTGTTAGCACAGGAGATTTGATTCCTAGAAACTATAGAGTTTCAAGTGTGATCTTGATGGAAGAGACAAATATGAAGAATTTGTTGCTACTATTGTATTATTTATTAGTATCTCCATTGCAATATTGAATTAAAAAGTATATCTTTCCAACAATTTCTTTTTATATTTTAAGAAAGTGGAGCCAAGTAGCCAATACACACCCTTGAATACCCAAATAAAAACTACAACAAAAGTCACATATGTTCATGAATGGACAACAATTGTAAATAGGTTTGAAGATTAAGTGAACAATTCAGTTCAACAATTTTATGAGATCTGTAATAATAGGTAACTTGTCATTTTCTTCATTATGAGAAGAAAATATGTTCGAGTAAATAAAGGCGAAGAAGATATGTTTAAAAATTATAGTAATTTTTTGAAGTCTCATTAAGGATATAATATACAGATGACCAAATCATAAAGCAATTCCAAATTTGAAGAGTTTGGAAAATGAAAGTCAATGGCTTATATTACAGTGTTTTTTGCTACAAATCCATGTTGTGTACGCTCACAATTTTTAATTTCATATTCAAAAGATATAATTAGGCTTTGGGGAAACTATATCAATAAACAACTTCAAATTATTGAGTAGAGCATCAATTATCTCCAGATCCATAAAAGCAAGGCACCTAGGGATGACCATTTTTAAAGGGAAGTTTGCAGATTTTAGGGAACAAATTCATCCACTTTATTTTTAAATAATAGGATAATCAACATCTTGTAGATAAAGGACCACATTCCAAATTTCAAGAAGTAAAATAAGCATTCAAAGAATCCATTTCTAGAATTAGAGGCAAAGGACCTTCTAGCAATTCCAAGTTTATTGCAACAAAATAGAGATATTATTTATTTTTAGCTTCTTGTTTAGCATTTAATTCTTAAAAAATTATATATGTTTTCAAATTAATAGTTTATTATATATTGTTTTATTTTCATTGTAAAATGGTTGGCTTTTGATGCCAAAACCCTATCATTTTTGTAAAGACTTCTATTGTAGAATTTTTCATTAAAGGTTTATGGATTTAGTTTGATGACATAATTTGTTCCTTTTGTATGTTTTTCCAATGATTTCATAATTTATTTTTTCATATCTTTGAGGTAATATAAATTTAGGGTAAGGCTAGATGAGGATCAAACACCCTAATAACCTACTGCAAAGTTATCAGCTACACCATGATTACCTAATTGGACAAGTTTTCTAAATTAGTACCTTTGCATCATTAAATTATTGCCTTATTTCATCTCTTAAATATATTTATGTGGGTTACATAAATTCTTCTATATGCATCTTATATTGATTTCATATTCAAGGAGGATATATAATTCTCTAATTTGTCCTCCATTCCTCCATCCACACCTTTCAAACTATGTTTTTCTACCATAGTTGAATGTTGGAACTTTGATAAGACCTCAACATGAGAGGCATTTATTTCGGAGCAAAGATTGGATATTCATCAACAACCATTTATAAAACAAATCATAGATCTATCCATTCTGCTTCATAGGTTGTTGTCCAATGACAATGAAAAACATTTAAAATCCTCGTAATATTGAGGGAGCCCAGTCTCGTTCGAGAGCGAGCTTGAAATTAAATTTTGGTCGAGCTAGTTTCTTAGTGCCGTTTTGTAACCAAGAAATGACTTCGAGAAACATCACAATACACCTTATTAATTCCCATGGACTAAGGGGGATTGGTAGAACTCTTTTGAGCATACACTTGGTTATGTGGAGGTGGTTCCTTCTGTGGCAGAGGTGGTGGAGGCATGGAAGGTTGAGGCTTTGGTGCTAGTGGGGTTGGAGTGCTAGGGTGTGCATAGGGATAATAAGGGTTCCTGAAAACATTTTGATAACCACGTTGAGAACATATGGCCTTGGAATCAACTCATGCGGATGGGGAAATACATATGATGTGATTCTACTTTGGTAATAGTTGACACGTGAAGGATCGGAAGGAGGATAGGTGTATGCGGAACTAGTCCCTCCCTAGGGTTAACCATAACTCATATGAGGTTTAGGATATGTTGATGGTTGATGGTGGGAAAGAGATCGAATGATACTATGAGTGGTATGAGATTCCCCATGCAGAAATGCAGATCTAGTTTGAGTTAGGTTAAGGAGGGTAGTATAAATATGACCTAACTGTGTATAAATCAAATAATATTTCAAGGTCGTCTAGAGGGATTCATCCTTAGTAGGATGGAAGTGAGAGGTGACATATTTACTTATGGGGGCCAAAAGGGTTCGCAAAAACCAATCCAGATATACATGGTCTTCAAACTCGGGGGCTTTACAAAAGCTCCTCCTTCTCAGCCATTCTTGTACATGGTCAAAAACGCAGGTGGAAGAAGTTTGATGAAACGAGCTAAATAGTTCAATAGCAGTGTCATATCAAAGAGGTAATTGGAAATATCAGAAAGACATTGGCAAGAGTCACAAAGGTGGAATGAGAGGCATGTGGTTGGTCCACATACAATTTGGCAACAACTCCAGTTAGAATGCATTAGAAGAGAAAAAGATAAATGGAATCACCAGTAATGGAATTTGATGAACACCACATATGGAAAGAGTGAATATGGTTGGTGGGGTCTTCACCAAGATTACCTTCAAACTTGGGAACGTTTTTGGGAAGTTTGGTGGGCATGGGAGGCCAACTCTGGTTATGGAGAAGGTGATAATTGATGAGTTAGCTTAAATGAGGAAGGCTCAAACCATCCATGTAGGGAATTGTTGATGCCTCGAAAATCGCTGCAACAACATTGCAGGATAATCACCCGGTCCGGACCTTAAAGTAGCTCCTTTTCCGTTTGGTGTGGTGGCTCCGACTGGTTTAACTAGGTCCAGTTACCTTCTCCCTATTGCTATTGGTTTAGAATGTATCTTTAACTACCAATAGACAGGGATATCATATCACTTCTTCTTGCTGATCAGGCAAGAGAATGACCCTTAAGCTGATTTGGGTTCAGCCAAGCCACAACTAAAATTTTTCCTCTTTGAGAAGAGGACTTAAAAGAATGTAGAAATTAATCTAAATGCAAACATATTCTATAATGCAAGTAAAAAGAAACTAATCTTAATCATATCTTAATTAGGCAGATATAGATCTAACCTAACTAAGAGCAAGATAATTAAAGTATTGGGATTTAAATATGTCTTGTTTATAATGAATATCAAGTTAATGAAGTAATTCAATTAACCGATATTATGGATACCAAAACACATTCTATTGCAACCTCTTAACTGAAATAATAAACCAACAACTTTCCCGGAAGTAATTCACAAAAATGATATTGATTATCAAATCAGTAAATCCAATAATTAAACAATAATATGTAGAAATAGTTCACAACCCATTATTATTTAATAAATCAGTTTTATAAAACAGATTTCTGAGTAAATAGTTACTTAGAAATTAGAATTTAATTCATAAGATCAGAGATACATAATAACAACATTGGGACAAATTACCCATATTGACATAAGTGCACAAACATGAATAAAATAACACATTCCTGTTATCATAAAAATGAAACTGATATTTGAAACAGTAGTATTAGAAATACCAATTTATTGCATCTATTTCTCTGACCTTGATCTCCAACAGTCTTTTACATTGCTTGAACTTCTGCTTTCAAAACTAAAGCCACAATAGTGTGAACTCTGCCCCTCATACATAATTCAAGATACAAAGGAAAAAATCCTCACTAATCCCCAGATTTGAGATTTACTCTCCTCCCTCCTACAACTCTAAATTCATATTACATAAGTGCTTTTAGAAGTCTAAAATTGCAGAGGAGAGCAGTGTCTTATTACATTCTGCAATCTATTATTTATAATATTTCCAAAAGTATTTTGAGAGGAGAGTTTGTTGAAGAAAAATCTGTCCAATCCAAATTTATTTGCTCAAAATTCCAATCTTTTAATTGTTGGAGCATTCTCATTGATTAAGATTTTTTCCTCCATCTCCCTTCTACTGCTTTCCTGCAAAAAGAAATCAAAATAAATTAAGATGCAATCAATAAAATCAAAATAGCATTTCTGGCATTTAAAACAAATCCAATCAAATTCAATTAAATAAATAATTCAAAATAAAATATAAGCTCTCTATTGATGCCTGGGATATTTTAATTGGTCAAGGATATCATTGAAGAATGAATCTGTATCTAGAAGAGGCTTGGACAAATGAAAATGCAGAAAATAAAACTCAGAAAATTGATTTTGTTTAAAAATTCGTAGCTCGATCTTCTGTTTGATTTTTAACCCAATAAATGACCAAATCTATTAGTGAAACCTCTCAGAAATGTTCTCTTTGATTTTATCTTTCCAATGAGCCGTCCTAGGCCTCATTTGGCCAAGTAAAACTCAATCTATGAGCTTTCAAAGTTGATGAGTCAAATCTAGCATAATTCTAGAATTTTCTGTTGTTGGGCTAAAAAATCAGAATTTTAATTAAAAATTTAATCCTAAATTAAAATTCTAATTATCTAATAATTAATTCTAATTTATTATTAACTAAACTAATTATCTAATTAACTATTATTAATTAATCTTATCTACCTTAATAATATAATAAACTATTAATAAATAATTAATACTAAATAATAATTAAATATATATATTATTAAGTTATTTAATTTAAAAATTAATAAATAAATACTATTTAATATTAACCTACCACTCCATACCGTTTAACCCATTCGAATGAGTTTGAAAAAAAACTACATAAAGCTTATAACAGACTTGTTTAGATCCTTGAAATTTTGTTTTTTTTTTATTTTATAAATAGCACGGAAATGAGGGCTATCGGGTTTTATAGAAAGGAATACCGATGCGATCCGCTGACGCGAAAATAAGTTTTAATATATTTATTATATTTATATATTAAATTTAATTTTAATTAATAATTATATTTGATATTTAATTAACTTAAGATTTATTTTGGTTTTATTTCATTTTTGTGAGGTTTTTAATTTAGTGATGTTTTATCTAAACTACATCTATTAAAATAAACAATAGCTATTTTGACATTTTGATTTTTCGATATTAGTAGTTTGTTTGAAATATTGGAGTGAATTACTAAAACCTCGTTGCTTCATGATTTGGTTGTATAAAAAAGACGAAAAAATGTTAGTAATAACTAACTAGGGGTTAACCTTTAAAACAAATTCATTATTGAGCTAATTTAATTACAAAAATGGAATACTGTACATTTTATGCATTTTTTAACCCAGACAACATAAATGATTAGACTTCAAAGGAGTGTCGCTTACAAACCAGTTGACCAAATGAGGCGAAACAAGCGTCAATGAGAAGTTTATAAAAATCAATTTTAATAAAGCAATTAAAACAAGAATCCAAAGAAAATGAAAAATTAACAAAAGCGTAGGATAATCAACTAAATAAAAATTCTAAAAGGTGTTTAGCCAAAAAATTTATAGAAAGGGTCCCGATTTTTTGAAGTGAACAAATCGATAATGGGGGAGTTGTGTTTTTACCACAAAAACTGACTAGGGCCATATGTTATCAAAGAGATTACAGATGGTGGAGTAGTTCAGCTCACGAAATTGAATGGAGATCCATTTCCAGGACAGGTAAATGGACGCCAATTGAAGCCATACATCGGGGATCCAGCCTAATGACTACATGATGGTAGCACAGTCCTAACGCTCCAAGCAGCTGTAAGGATGCGCGGGACTATAAACTACACTGCCTGATTTGTAGAGCTTCGCAACAGGGGGTCTATGCGAAACAAGATGGTGTCACAGTACCAGAAGAAGCATGAAGGGAGTTGCGCTATAGGGGGAGAGACCACACAACGCAGCCAGAAAGTAACCGTTACAGTCACTATTCATGATTTGACTGCCAAAAGATGGTTAAGAGGGGGGTGGCATTTAAGGCAATTAAGTTTGTACTTAATAGTGAAATATTTGGAAATTTTCCACCAATTCAACATTTATGGACGAATTTTGGGGGGAATGGTTGAATTTGAATTCGAATTCGCCTATAAATTACACGTGGCAGTCCAGCGGAAAATACTTTGCATCCTTAGAATTTTTGTTTTGTGTTGTCTAGTGCGCATGAATCGCGAGTATTTCGAAGTTCCGATCACAAGCCTTGCCTTCGAAAAGTTGCTAGAGTTAGATCCAAAACTAATTACGAGCATCATGTTAGGACCAGGTCCCGCTGAAACCGCTAGCACTGGAGGCACTATCGCCTCTGAGGGATCTGCCATGGAGGTGATGAGCATGGAGGTTCCAACTGTAGTGCCTATGGCACCGAGGTCACCTAGGCCTACGCTAGTGAGAGAAGTCCCCAAACCTGAGAAGGACAAACAGAAGAAACCCATACCATGTGCGAATCACCGTGGAAGCATGCAGCCACCCAGGCCCAAAGGAAGGAAAAACCGATCATAAAAGAGAAGGGGAAAATGGTGGATTTGGAGGCTGAAGAGGGCATGAAGGATATAGACACCGAGGGGGTGGATCCTATATCCAAGTTGTTAGATTATATCCCTCCGCGCAAGGGAAAAGTGAAGGTCCCTAAGGACCCAGATGTAAGACAAGTCCTCCTCAATGCACCCCTGTTATTGAAGAACCTCACTTTTGAAGGTTCACCCTTGGCGCAGATCCTACATTTGAAGCTAGAGGACTAGGATTTGGCGGATCACAAGCGGTACCCCCACCTTGCTATAGACACCTATATGAAGAGGGTCTTTTACAAAGAATTTGGTGTCACCACATTGGAGCCTGTGGAGTGGATTCGCAGAGTGAACCAGTCGAGGTTATTGAACTTTTTGTGGGTGCCCCACTACCATCGCTCCAATATCAACTTGATTGTCATTAATTAGTTGTTGTGCATGATGCATGACACACGCTTATGGCTAAGCACGTCAATCCCTATCACTGACATGTTGATCCATTAGATCACATTGTTACCGCACTCAATATTGAATCTGGCCAAGGAATTTGGTGGAAAGACGAGCGAGCGTGACCTCACGGAGAAGATGAAGGACAAGTTCAAGCTTGTGAAGAAGTCATGTGGGTACTCTATTACCTTGATCACTGACCCCACGGTAAAGGCTTCCACATAGATCCTTAGTGGAAAGGTTATGAGAAAATGTCACGCGGACGAGGTTCCGGCACCAGTAATCTCCTTCGCTGCATAGTGCGCAAAGGGCATGTAGTTCAACTAGGCATGCTACCTTTATAGTGAGTTCCTCACGAACTGCCGGGAGGTGCAGGACGAGAATAAAACATTCCACTATTTGTGGTTGTTTCTCTCAATTGTGCTCGTCACTTGGGATCTATCAGAGGACAGCTAGTTTCCTCCCGTGGAGAAATATTTACCGGAGGCTACAAAGTTTGCATCTCTCTAGGCCACAAAAGATGTTGCATGGGTCACAGAGACCAAAGTATTTTGGGTACTAATGGAGGTGAGCATTCATATGGACATCAACCAGAAGTCACGCTTGTCAACAACTGTGTTTGAACAGCTTTCAGGGTACACAGAGTTCAAAGATGACTTCCACCATGTATACATCTGGGTGCGGAAGGATCCGTAACAAAAATGGTTCGACCTACCCTACCTCGTTACAAATGATGCTATTGAGGAGGTCATCAACCATTGGCTGATAGATTGGAATTCTCCATCCAATCTGGCCGCAAGGACTAGCAAGTCTGCGGAGAAGAAAAAGAACGAAGCGGCCAAGCAGAAGGTTCAGCAGTTAGTTGAAAAACGAAGGAAAGAGGCCGAGGACAAGGCCTAGGTGGAAGTGGAGAGCGCCACGAAGCAGCAGGACGAACAAGAAGAGCATGGATCCGAGTAGAGTGATAAGTCTCCTTTGCCCCAAACAGAGAAGGAAGAATAGTCAAAGCAAAGCAGCGGTGGTCTGGAGGAGCAAGAGAGCACTCCCTTACAGGTCAAACACTACAAGGAACAAGTAAAGGAAGGGTCGGGGAAGAAATCAAAAGCAACCAAGCCGTCACTGGATCGTATTTCTCTGACTAACAGAAACCTGGATGAGATAGGAAACAAGGTGTGGGATACCATGGCAAAACTGCTATAGTAGTTGGAGCAGAAGCAATAGCAAGTGTTGAACATTGTTCAGAAGGATCTGCATGTGCTACAGATTCAAACGACAAGGATCCAGGTAGGAGAAGGGTAGATCAACATTGCATCAACAAGTTTGGCACTAGGGACCACTCAGCTAGTAAAGATAGTTCTACCACTGGATCTCCAAGCAGTCGTACTGCCAGATGGCTCCTTGAGTGCAGAAATGGCCATTGACAAGACCATAGTGATTTCTTTGAAGAACATCAGCCTCAACCTGGTCGCTCTCCCCAATGAGTTCCTTCACACGCTACAAGCAGGTGTGATAGCAAAGTTTAAAGATCGAGAGCAGCGTGCACTAAGCCTTATAACTTAATACTGAGTAAACAATAAACAAATGTTCACTGAGAAATCAGAGGTCCTGGAGGCACAGAAGAAAAATCAGGTGCAGAACGCCCAACTTGTAGCCTCAGTAGCAGAAGCCTGCATAACAATACCTGAACTACATATATCTGAGGAGGCGCCGGTGGAGGCGAAGATCAGAAAGCTAGCTGCAGGTGTGCATGGCATCAAGAAGGAAGTGGCCCAAGTTCAGTTCGAGTTGAACCTGAAGATAACAGAGTTGGAGTTGAAGTCCCAGCCCTCAACTCCACCAAAGGTAAGGGAACAACGTGAATTCATTGTAAAGGATGGAGTCGCGATAGTGGATGTCGTGGTGGTAGACTGCATTGCGCTTTTTTAGCAGGCAATGGAGGTAGTCACGGCTCTAAAGGAAGATCCCACCCTGCAGACCTTGAATACAGAAGCTCGCAAACTCCAACAATAGTATGAGGAAGTGAGGACAACAACGCGCATTGTTGCTACAACACAATGACTTTCCAAGCTGCAGGAGGCAAAGCAGCTGCTTACACAGGTGGAAGCAGCACAAAAGAAAGAGGCAGTCCTCAAGGCCAGATTGGGGCCTTGGTTGGATGAGGCCTACATCGTCTCCGCCAACATTCAAAATAAATTGGTGAACTTGCAGAGTACGCAGCAGAAAATCCAGCAAGACAGTGCAGGACCAGCCATAGAGCAGCTGGTGGAACAGATCAAGCAGGCAGCCACGCAAAGCGTGACTGAGGTAGCAGTGGAACGAGTAGAGCTGGGGAATCTTTACAGTAATATCTCGCACCAGCAGAGTGACTCGAGGGTGAGTCACGATCTTTGTGTTGGGGGCCTATTAGAATGGGGTCCTCTAGGATCAATTTTGGGTCAAAAGCCCGAGTTTTGGGGCAAAAACCCATTTTTTTGTATAAAGATGTAAAGTTTCTGCAAGTTGTGGTCACGAAGCGCATAGATA
This sequence comes from Pinus taeda, assembly GCA_000404065.3. Classification (NCBI taxonomy): domain Eukaryota; kingdom Viridiplantae; phylum Streptophyta; class Pinopsida; order Pinales; family Pinaceae; genus Pinus; species Pinus taeda. Next base: position 252,573 of record APFE031155091.1, read on the forward strand.
ATTAAAGAGTCATAAAGGGTTTTACCCTTCTTTTATGTAAATTAAATAGGTGTGTCTTAGGATGTCTAAGGCAAGTAATAAAGTTTGGTCTATGGGAAAAGTCTAAAGAGTTAGCGGAGAAGATTAGGAAGAAAGGCTCTGCAACTGTGTGCGCAGAGGCCTAGAGTAGAGTCATAGCTAAGTGTGTGGACCTCTGCAGCTGAGTGCGTAGGGAAGTCTTGAGTCTATAAGCAGAACTGAGTATTAATAAAGAAGATTGTTGCATATACTTGTGTTTATCTCTTTACTTTTGTTTATATGAATGTGCCTTATGTGATAATGGGTTTATGAAATAATGTTGTATCGATGCGCAACTTTACATGACTTATACTATTATATGAATGCAATTACTATTAATTGTTTATGTGAAGATTATTTTGCTATATGTTGAAGTTATCTAACACTTAAGCTTATCTGGATAATTGCTAGGATAAGTGTAATCTTTGATGCACGTAGGTAGATGATTAGTCTTTTCAAGGTTTGCGAAAGACTATCGTAAACCTTCGTGGAGGTTTAGAGGTTGATTAAAGGGAGTTATATCGATAAGCCAGAAAGGCTTATTGATCTGTGCAAAGGCAGCTTTAGGGCATAAAACAACATCAAGCTCATCTTTGGGTGCAAAAACTTGGTTCTAGCATCCCCCCATATTGCTTCAGGTGAGACTTCAGTCTGCACTCCACGGATTGATGTCTAAAGGGCTAGTAGTGTAGGGATTTGTTTGGTGTAACTAACTCTAAACCTGGGTCAGGACCCACTAAGCCAACAGTATCACAAACAAGTTGAGAAAACTAACATGCTTTCAAGAAAACCCACATTAAAAATTACATCTTTGGGAAATTTGATGCAAATGGATCCTTTCACCCATGATAGATAGAGAGAGGCATGAATAGAAGATGTGGACTTTAAGGACATGTTTCAGTAGTTAAAAATCCAAATCCATGTAGAGAATGGAAATAACACAATTGATTATCATCTCTAAAATGAGTTAAACTACATGTTGGATAGACTATACATTCCTAAATTTGAGTGATTGTGGCTAATTAGAAAAGATCACACCTCCAAGGTACATTGGCCCATAATTTAAGAAGATATGGCTTGTTTCATAAGAGGATGTATGCTATATTGTAGTAGTAAGCCTAGTAACATGAAACAAGTTGTATACCATCCCTTACCCATACCCACTCATCCTTGGGAAAAAAAAATCCATGGACTTTGTGGGAGGTTTACCAACAACTAGGAAAAGGGACATGAATAACTATTCATGGTAGTTGAAAATTTCAACTACATGTGCATTCTCATGCCCCATAAAAGACAATTAGCAGGGAATAAGAAACAAACTTGTTCTTTGGACAAGTTTTGGTGCACTTTGGGATATGAAGGAGCATTGTTTTAGATAGGGACACCAATTTTCTCATTGCATTTTGGACTACATTGTGGGAGAAGATCGAGATAAAGTTGAAGAGGTATACAACATTCCATCCACATACATATGGATAAACATATGTAGATAATAAGGCTTTGGTGCAACTTTTGAGGGTTACACTTAGAAGCATTAAAAGCCCTAGGATGGTAATTATACACACACATGCACACACAAATATTTACAACACTCTTATAACATAGTAGTGAGTTGATACTTCTAATAGTAAGTCCAAATTTGAGTCTTGTTTTAGGTATTTTCCACCTTCGCCTTTGGATATTGCACATGGAAAACGAGGAGGAGTTCAGGAGGATCTCATAGGGTATGCTTTAAGGTAAGAGAAATGTGACACACACACAACACTCTTATAATAGAGTAGTCCATGCTTCTACTAATAAGTCCTCTTTTTAAACTTGTTTTGGGTATTTTCCACCTTCACCTTTGGATATTGCATATGGACAACAAGGAGGAGTGGGGGAGGATCTCACAGGAGATAATTTAAGGGAAGAGAAATTTGTTGAAAATATTAGGCAAATCCATATGAAAATACAAGAGACACTAAAGAAGTCATAGGAAAAGTATAAGGCTAGGCATGATCAACATAAAACAAAGAAGTTATTCAAAGAGGGAGACATAGTGTGGTTACAGTTGAACAGGGAGGAGCTACAAGGTTATGGTAAGAAAATAAAGGCTTTGCAATATGGTCCTTTTTAGATACTCTAAAAAATGGGAGATATTTCCCACAAACTCAATCTACCCTTATACATGTGAATTTACTCATTTATGAATGTGTAAAATATGAAACTCTATGAGCCATCCATCATAGATCAAGAAGAGGAGCAGGTCCTAACTTCCATAGAGTACCTAGCTCCAGATACTAAAGAGGAGTTGATAGCGGATACAATTTTGCAAAAGAGGTCTAGAACTAAAAGAAGGGGCACCATGAGTTTTGGTAGTTGAAATAATATTTTTCCAAGCAAGACTAAATGGTACTACTGGGAGAAGGTAGAGGGAATTTTTTCTTACCTCATTCATTAAAATATTTTTGGGACAAAAATCCTCCACAAATTGGGAGGTATGATATGGATTAGATAACTATATAAATTTCTATCCATCTCAATGATTTTAGAGTGGAAAATTAAAGGAATCAACTTATAATATTTGTTTTAGTAACAAGACCCGATTTGGAGAATTGTGGTCTGAAACATTCCAAGGCTAGTTTGAGGCCTTAAATGACATTTTTTCGGGTACAAATTTGTTGCTTAAGAATTGCACATTGTGATGTTATTCAACACATACACACCTTACCAATAGTCCAAGAAAGACACTAATTAGAGTTTAGATGCAAAAATTTATGCCTCCTCAAAGTTGACCTATTGTCATTGGCCACCATAATTCGAGAAGATGCCATGTTAGCCCTCATTGATCATGGAAAAGGGACTAGCTACATGGGGACTATGAAGAAGAATCTAGAAGGTTCAAATTGTCACTCATGTTGAGGGTTGAATGGGTTAAATTTAACCACTAGTTTTATATTAAGTTATGTTATGAATGATCCACTAGGAGGAAAAGGGGTTCCATTCTACTGGAGTGCATTTTTTTCCAAAGTAGAGGAGAGTAGCTAAGAGGGGATAGAGAGAGAGAGTTTAATATAGGGGGTTTATGTTCTATACCATCCCATGGGACACAGGTCTCAAGAAACTCCATTGAGAGTGCCTTCTTCTTTACATTTACATCATTTCCATTCCATGTAGGTTTTAACCCCATACATAAATTACCTGCATACGAATTCTAAAACACAGAAAATAAACAATGCGAGAGCATAACGCATAAAACACATATACACAGAGATTTTCCCCTGGATCCCAAAATCGGGACTACCAGCTTGATTTTTAATTATATGTCCTTTCAATGTTACAATACATATTTATACATGCTGAAACATCTAATACCATGGACCAAAAACCATCGGGTACGAAACCACGGACCGAAAAACCATAGGTAGGTCCGCCCAACCTAATATAGGGTCCAAAAAAAAATTCCCCACGACGCTGCCCCAGACCCCGTAGAGGGGGGTTACTCACCCCCCTCAAACCCCCTTGTGACCCCCCCACTGTGTAATCGATGCAACAAAGGGGAGGCTCTGCCCCCCCTCTAACCCCCCAGTTCACTACGTAGGCTAGTCATGGAAAGAATATAACATAACCCAACATTCTCCTACTTATTGTTTTCTTTCCACAGGGGGCCACAGGAGAGCTTAGTCGTTGATCCATCCCTGAAACGCCCATTGTTTTTCTACACCAAGATAACTTCTTTGAGCTCACAAATTTTGTCAATGCATCTACAGTATTCTTCAAAGTGTCCACCTTTACCAGCAACACCTTTTTGTCTTCT
>APFE031155091.1:261382-310322 GCA_000404065.3 Pinus taeda
CCCCCCCTAAAACCACCCTGTGACCCCCCCATTGCACAATCGACGCAACAAAGGGGGGCTCTGCCCCCTCTCTAGCCCCCCAATTCACTACATAGGCTAGTCATGGAAAGAATATAACACAACCCAACATTCCAGATAAAAGACAACAAAGTAGCCTCACCTTCTAGCTAGGTTTTCCAATAGCATATTTTGGTGTTTATTGTGGTTTTGTGAGGGATTGGTTTTACAAGTTCTCTATTTTTCACATATTGTCTACCACGTGCATAAACAAGAAGACAATTAATAACAAATATGGACTCTAAAAGGATTTAACCCTCATAGTATATATTTTAGATTTATGTTTATTTTTATTAGATTTGTTTTGATGAACAGTCCAGTGGAATATCCACAACAATTTACATATCATATAATCATCAATATTTTCAATTTCTTCCATTTTAATCGAAAGAAACTTATTATTCAAAAATAGTACTCTATTTGTATTTATCATTTCACAGAAATCTCTTAGTACCTCCCATGTATCACTTGATATCTCGAACTCCCTTATATGAGGAATGGTGGTGTATTTGAAAAAAAAATCTCAACGAAACTTTTGTCTTCGTTTTCAAGTTTTCTTTCAATCTTGAACAAAGGCTACAGGAGCAACTAGTTTAGCTCAAGCTCCACTCACAATTTTATAAACCTTGTATTCTTCCATTAATATTGATAAAATAAAACTGATGAAAAAGATAACACCAGAGACAAGAAATTTGGTGGAAAATTCCTCAAGCCATAATATCTTACACATTATCTATATTTCATATTTCAATGATACAAATATATAATGCAATTAAGAAACCATCTCAATTTCTCTCACACTGACACCTCACAAAGAAATAAAGTAGGATGAAACAAATTAGGATCTAGAAACACACTTACGATAAAAATTATATCCCAAGATGTGAAATACATAAATGTGGTATATTAGGATTTTATGATTGTAAATGAGTAAGAGGCTAACATTTACCCCCCTCAATCATAAGTCTGAGCAATAATACCAACAATGCAACATTAATTGGTACCATCTCCAAGTCTTCATGCTAAAGATCATGTGTTGAGCTTCAATGAAGAATTCCCTAAAAAACCACAAAAAATGGATGTCAAAAAATCCAATCTAAAGAGAGTGAACCAAGATAAGTTAATCAACTACAAGTCTAACTTATAAGTTAGAATGCTTGACAACTTAATCTAATGCCAAGCTACGATGCAGAATGATCCATATATCCTTTGATAGGTTGAATGACCATCCAAGTGAACAAAAATGTCCCCAAATTTTCTCTCAACCAACATCCCAATCTTATATCATGTGTATGATTCAACTATAAAACATTGAACCATAACTCTTTTAAAGTTTGCTTACCCATATACTAAATTTTGATGCTTATCTGGCATATTTAGTTATGTTTTCGAAACTTTCAGTGTGACAACTATTTTCAATTTCATAATCAATTCCCCCCTTTTCCAGTTGAAAGGAGAGACCAATTCACTTGATTTTTGAACTCCCCCCTTTAAGGTGTAGGAGAGTTCCTTCAATATACTCCCCCTTTTAGCTGCACGAGAGTACCATCTTCTTTTTAGTATCAACTGCAATATTTGTCTTCACTTGAGATTGAATTCTTGGGTATAACTAATGTAGTCACTTGGTTGTTGATGACCACTCTCAAGGATCAATCCATTTATAGTCAATATTCAATCTTGAAATTTTGTTTCCTTTGGATAATTTATCTAATAGATGATTATTCTTCCCACAATGGTGACAAGGATGGAGATCAAAACAATTACCTTCCACGTGACCAGTGTAATTGCATTGTTTTCACTTTTCTTTCTCCTCATTGGTTTTTGTAGTTTCATTATCCAAAAAAAACACCACCGACAAACTTGATTGGTTTTGAATAATCTAGAATATGAAAGTCATTGTCATCTTTGTCATATCCTAACCCATGTCAATTTTTGTTGCATTGGATTTTTTCCCAAGGTTTAATGATTGAATTGGAAAGAGAAGGCTAAACATGATCATGTAAAACTTCATCATCTTCTACAATTGTAGTTGTATCATTGAGTGGATCTGAATTATCATCTTCATCATTTTCATGATCATTTTATTCCTAAAAAGGAGGATTTTTATGAACCATTATTAGTTCTAAATTCTAAATATTCTTATCGAAGTTCATAATGAAGAAGTTGAATTTGATTTTGAAGAAGATCAACTTGAGCTTAATTTACTTTCAAACAAGATTCCACTGACTGGAGAGTGTTTTTGTGAATAATGATTATGTTTTCTTCAGTGATAACTATCAAATTATTCAATAACTCTAACAATTCAATACTTTGCTCCATTTGAACTCACTCACTTGAACTCCCTTGCTTGAATTTGATTGCTTTATTCACTTGGACTTGCTTTCTCAAATTTCTTGCTCGCTTGTACTCTTGAACTTGCTCGCTTGTACTTCACACTTGCTTTGCTCACTCTCTTGTGATTTTTTGGTTTTTAACTTGCTCACTTGAACTCACTTGCTTGATTTAGTGTCAGGAACCTGAGGGTGTTGGATACCACCAAAAATATACCCAAACTAGTGATTTTTACAATGATTCTTGAGTTTCAACTACTCAAACTTGTCAGCCTTGACTTATAATGATTCAAACAAGTGTCGTGTTCAACCAAGAATGCACCCAGTAATTCCAATTCAACTTGATTTTTCCACTGACGCTTACAAAGAAATTGTTGTAAGTACAATCCAACTTGATTACAAGTTAACTTATGAACATGATGTTTGTGAGCTACAATTGATTTGTTGAATGCTTCTCAATGCATTAAATTCTTAATATTTTATTCCTCCCTTGTTGAAGTAGTTGAAAAATTTGATGCTTGATTATTGTAGATGGGTTTTTTGAGATGGTGTGATGATATTGCAGTTGTATGATGCTTGTGCTTAGTTGTGCTTCAATTCCTTAATTGTATTATTATATGAAAGTAAAATTGCATCTATAGTGTCAAAACCAAACACAAACCATCATAATACAACCACTTCTCCATTGCACACAATAGACAGATGTCCTTAGATCTCCTTATTTGATTTCAGGCAGATCTAGGAAATAAATCCAACACCAAAAAATGATTTCTTTTTTATTATGGTATCCTTCTTGCGAGAACATTACAAATAGAGCCTTCACTTTCACAGAAAAAAATTTAGATTAAAAGCCATGATACTTTGATGGTAATATACTCACTTGACCTCAATACAAGGTGACTTTACATTGATATAACCCTTTACTTTTGAAAAATAAAAAAAGTAATGCATCACTTATTGGGTGTTCTTGTTTTCTTGTGGGCTATGGAAATCTGGGTAAAATGCAACATAAAGGTGATATTTTAGTTCAATAAAAAACAACCAAGTACCTTAAATGAGGTTTTAGGTACGCATTAAATGTTTGGGCTTTGTGGTCACCCCCAACCCAATAATCCCTTTCGAGTTGGAATTTGCATGAGTGGGCATGAATGACATTTTTTCCAAAAAAATATGAACCAATATGAGAGTTTTGCACCTAAATACAGAATAGTAATGATCTTGCAGTCCACAAAACGTATTTTAACTTTTAAATTAAAACCTTAGTGGCACTTTGTTCATCTCATTTATGATTGACTAATTTTAGGAGGTGGATCACAATCTGCAAGAGTCAATAGTCCTCAAGGTTTTAGGCTAGGCAACGTGAATGGTCTCACTTGACTTGTAAACCACCTTGATATCCCTCCATAATACCCCTTTTGGTTTGATGGGGTTCTCCGATATCCTCTTGTTTATCTCTCCCACACTTTAAACCTTAGGTGGTTCAATGAAATCTACTCATTGATTAATAATTGTTGCAAACGCTTATATGTGGTGCATGCCAATCATTGTGGTTCACCCTTTGTTATTTCCATATGGCTTCTTCTCGTTCGATCAATTGAATTTTACACACATGCGTCTCATAGCTCATGTGACCATGCCATAGATCCAACTTAATCTTCCTTGTTTCGACATCCAACAATATTATGTTACTTGCAATTTAAATTTGTGACAGGTGAGAACACACACAACACTCATAACTAAAATATATTTGATCAAAAGTTATATGTGATTCTGAAACAAGGGTGTGATCTTTGTTTAAATTTGACTTTGTGAGCCAACATTACCCTCAAGAAACCACCGCTCCTTAAATCTTCACTAATAGATCTTTATGAACTTTGTTGATAGATAAGACTTCAATTTTACTGACAGGTTGAAAAGATTCTCCCAAAATATCCCAAATCAAGTTATCCTTTGATTTAAGAAATTGAATACTTGCATGGTTGTCATGTTGCTTATTCTCTCAGTTGATACATAAGCACATTTATTTAGAATTGTCATCAATCACCTTGATCTGGTTCAATTTGATTTCAAAGAGAAAAAATAGATTTTGGTGGTAGCAAATCTTGGTATTTGTAGAGATCCAATGACTTCACATTGATTGCATGATGCCCATTGCACCGCTTTTGCTCAATACCCACACTGCACCTCATATTTGTAGTTTAACATCAAGATTTTCCTTGGAAAACTAACATGGAAACATCAAGCCATTAAGAGAAAAGAAACTTTGATACCAGTTGATAAAATATAGCTAATAAAAAAAATATAATACTAGTGATATGAAATTTGGTAGAAAATGTCTCACACATTCTCTATATTTCATCTTTGAATGATACAAATATATAATATAACTATGAAACCACCTCAATTGCTCTCACCTTTGACACCTCACAAAAAGATAAAGCAGGAGGAGACAAAATAGGATCTAGAAACACATTTAGGATAAACACTATATCCTAGGATGTGAAATACATAAAGGTGTTATATTAGGACTTTATGATTGTATATAAGTAAGAGACCATCAAATTTCTAATCTTAAACTCCCAATTTACCTAATTCATCCCATCTAAATTATTCGTTTCATTTAAATAAGAAATGTGAAGTTTGAAATGACAAATAAACAATTGGGTAAGTAAAGTATCAACAACTTAATACTTTTCAAACTTCTTAGCGATTCTTTGTTCAAGTAATAACACTATACTAACCACTAAACTAGTCGATTGCAAAACAAATGTAAATGAAAAAATTATATATTTTCCATAATGTATGTTTTCTTTCCAGGTTAAGAGCTTTGCTTTTCTTTATAGGTGACCTCAATAAATGATGCTTCATTCTTCTTCAACTATTAAGATCATTTAATGATAGTTGCAATATTTCACAATACAACCTTTCCACTTGTCAATAAGTAACCACACTTTTTTATTCGATTAAAGGAAACTCCAAGTTTATAAGAAACTCTAATTAGCAATTGGTTCCTTCTATCCTCTAGCAGAAACGAGATTGGTTTTCTTCCCTTCTCAGAGCATAGTCATGTATACTTCTCAACAATACAACTTCCGCACTACCTTTCTCACACACCACTACAAAGTCATATGTTGTTGGGTATGAGCTTTACTCTTCTCCAAGGTATTTTCTCCAATGCCATGCCTCACATCTTAGCTTTGAAACCAAAACAATGCATCAAAAAATAATAACAAAATAAAAGTATCATGCTCACTATGGATTTATGAATCAATATAAATAGGATAATTAGAAAACCTGTGGCTACTAAAAATATTGATGCACCACTTATAATTCTCAATCAAATTTATTATTAACACTTGCAACTCAAGCACTTATTGTCAACAGTATAAGTAGTTGTTAGCTTACTAATAACTTATGGACACTCCATTTCTTCATTGTTTTTAACAGTTTTAATGACATTTTGCCCTAAAATCAATATGTACTTTGAAGAAAAATAATAATGGATATTCAAATTAAAGTAATGCCATTCATTCTGATTTATCAATATAAATGCCAAAAATATAAAAGCACCAATCACTTTAATTAACTCATACAATAATACTTTTTTATAGCCACCTCTCACATGGGATGTTTAATTCTTTGAATTTATATTGTAATAATATGTTATCACAATTTTAGTTGATAGTTTTTAAAAGTGCTCACAGTTTCAGCATCAACGTTGGTCTATAGAAAGTAGTATTAAAACGCTGACAAGTAGAGTGTCAGCTATTGTAAGATTGAAAATTAAACTGTGACAGCTGGAAAATCAACGCCAAATGCAAAATTCAAAATTTGTATGTCCAAAGGAAAGCGTTGATGGAACACACATTAGCAAATGAACAAAGAGCTATCAAGCAAGTGCTAATAAATCAGATGGTGATATGACATGATGGGTATCCAAGTTCCGCCGCCTAGAGGAAAAGTTTGTTAAAAAGTTATGATTGAACAAAATATTTTATTGTAAGCACCAGACAAGTTGATTATACGATTTATCCATTGCCACACTCTAAAATCATTTAATTTAAATGGTAAAACCCGTATGTATGTTAACCTATTGTATTATTTTATCCGCCAAAGTAAAACAATTGTTATCCCACATTATTGTAATCAAATCCCACTCCCACCTAGGTTGCATGTGTTTATGGATGGTGGAAGTTATGATACAAACTCAACAGTCAAAGGGTTTGGAGATGCGAAGGTATCACTAGACCCTATTTTTCAAGAACTCGCAAGGAAAAAGCTCATGGACAACTGGTGATGAGAAACCTCATCAGTTCGACTTGGGCATCAAAACAACAAATGGAGGAGATTCATTTAGTTTTCCAGGAAGATCATTCCAAATTCAACACTCTCAACTAATCAAGATTTCTTTGCAACCAATTCTAGCTTTTGTTCATATTTATTTATTATTTGATTTTGTTATGAGTTATATTATTTTATTTTTTATTTTGAAAAAGATATTTTATTCAAAAGTAGGCCTTATAATTTGATTATTTATTGAACAATCTGTAACAATTGAAGGGTTGGTTTTTTATCAGAAACTTATTATGCTCTGTATATTTTCTGAAAGTTTAATAAAGGAAGACTAATTTTGCAATAGGGATTCTTGTGTTGAGAGATTTGGATATGTGTTTTCTCGTTTCTATTTTCCTTTTATGTTGTCATATGTATGTTCTTCTATGACTGATAAGAGTAAATAAACATAAATCATATTTACCGTGCTTTGTTTATATGATCAGCCATTCACAAATTTCTGACTTATGCTCTATAGAATTCATCCTTTTAGTGTTCTTATAAGTATACCATCTCCTTCTTATTTTGCATTCCATTAAAACAGTTTTAAATCTCAGAATATCTCAGCTACCCTGCCTACGTGAAGTTTTTAGTTTGCTTCCTTGTTAAACCAATTTTTTTACTCAATGCCCAATGGAAATCTATCAAACCTTACCACAATTTTGAAGCCTTATTACAACAGATCTAATCATTGTGTTAAATACATAACCAGTCATTTGACTGAGTTATAGAAGGAACCCCCTTCAGATTAAAAGGGATAAATTTCAATTCAAAATATTGGTTAAAGTTTACCTTAATTCTTTCCCTATATAACCGAGGTTTTTGCTAAATGATAACATAAACCATAGTGAATAAATTAGTGTATGGAATTCTATGTTAATAAAAAAAAGACAAATTATTATTCATGATTTAACAAAAGATAAATTAAAAAAATAAAAATATTAATAAGATAAATTAATCATTATAAAAATAATGTAAAATTTAATGAATATATATGTTTCGAAAATTTTAACTAAACCACTATTTTGAATATCTTTATTAACATGATATTATTTTTTTAATTTAATGATTATGCTAAAGATATTATGAATTTAAAATATTTATTAAGACATCTATATTAAAAAAAAATTATAAAATATTTTAATTTTATTTTAAGTATAATTTTTTAAAATTGATATTAATTTAAATTTTAGAAAATTTTGAGTTTTTTTTCATAATAATATTTAACCATTTTATTTCTTCCCATCCCAAAAAATAACATTAAAACTTTTTATGAATAAATAATTGTTTGAAAATAGCAACAAGAAATGATAAAAATAGAATTTAGAATATTCCAATTTTAATTTGTCCTTGAATTAAAATTGTGAATTAAATTCGAATTTAGTCTCACCAGCTGCTTGGAATTAATTAATTAATTCAGTATGGATTGATTAGTTGGAGAAATTCAGGTTAGAAGTCTTTATGAAGTCATGCAACAGTTATCCCTAAATTAAGGAGATTATCCCTTAATTAAGGAGATAAAATTGAGTTATATTTGAGTTGTAATTAGATAGCTCAGTTTACTGAGTTAAATCCAGTTAAATTAGTTCCAAACTGGTTGAGGAACTAATTGTGAGTTATCAGTCAGTTGATGCATGCATGCACTCAACTAGTGTACTCCAGATAATTGAAGATTCCCTCATCAGAAACTCATGCATGTCTATTCAGAGAAAGACCCAGTTGAGCTAAATCTCAAGGACAGGTTACTATCAGTTGCATGTGTTTTCCTATAAATGAAACTCATCCATGCAGTCAAGGTAAGGTTCCTTGAGCATTGCACAGTTCTAGCAAGGTGTAGGATCAATGTGATTGATCAGTCTTCCACTTGGTAACAAGAGGATCACCCAAAGAAATTGCGCAAGGAAATAGAGCTTGGAGGGTAGAGGAGAAGACTTGTGAGAAGATTTTTTTGCCTGTGAGCATCCAAGAGGATTGTACAGAGAGCTGGCTAGCTATGAGACCTAAGGATTTGTATAATTCCGATGTATTTCCACCTTGTATGATAATACAGATAGTGGGGTTTTTAGCTGAGGCTTTCCCTATAGTATTCTTCTCTGTTTCATGTGTATTGATTCTTCATCTCTGTTATATGTGTTTTGTTTGATCTTGCTCAAATCGATTAAGCTTCTGCAAGTTTGATTGTAGAAGTAGATTAAGTATTTTTCTTTAGTATATTGCATTAACAGTTTAATCTACAGTGAGAATTTCTACATGGTATCAGAGAAAAGGTGATCAGAGCTGTGAACAGTATACTGAGAAGGGAAATTTGAAGTTTGAAGTTCTTGGTTGCAAGTGAAAAATCAAATTCTTATCACACCTCAAAGTTCACCAGTGGCATTCAATGGCTTGAGACTCGAGTATGCTCTGGATGGCAACTCGAATTACATAGCATGGAAGGATCGCATGGAAGCGGTATTAGAAGAAAATGGTTTGAAGGATTTCATTGATCAAGGAATCCCCAAGCCAGCTGCAGCTAATGCACGTGACTTGGTTGAATGGAAGAAGTACGTGGCAAAGGCGAGAAGGATTCTTTTGGAGGGAGTTCAAGACCATATTGTCTCAAGTCTCCATGGGAGGGATAATCCATTTTCAATGTGGAAGACATTGAAGGACTTATATCAGAATAGTAGTGACCAGAGGAAACTGGCGCTCAAGGATAAGCTTCGGAAAATCAAGTGTGAGAAGGGCGACACTATTTCTACATATCTGAACAAGCTCACCACCTGCAAATATGAGCTTGGTAGTGTGGGAATAATGACATCCGATGATGATATGGAAAGCCTCGCTCTCCTTGGCCTTCCAAAGAACTAGAACAACTACCAAGACTCTGTGAATGGAAGGGAGAAACTGCCGGATTGGGAACGATTATGGTCAGATCTCATATAGGAGGAGATCAGGAGGAGCACACAAGATGGTTCTTCATCCAAGGATGATGATGAAGAAAATCTGGCCTTAGCAAGTAAGGCAAAGAAAGGGAAGGGAAAGCCATCCCATTCTAAATTGAATTCTTCTCATGGAGGGAAGAAGGGTGACAATTCTAAAGTGAGATGCTTTAATTGTCACGAGATGGGTCATTATGCGATTAATTTCCCATCAAAGAAGTCCAAGAAGGGATCCTCAGAAGGATCGAAAGGTGAGGCATTAGCCTCTCAGTTCGAAATGGACTTCACCCTCATCACATTCATGGTGTTATCGATGATGGGTTGTGGTTGGTATCTTGACAGTGGAGCCTCATTCCACATGACCAGCGATAAAAGTTTATTCAGTACCTTGGATGAGAAAGACCTCAATATTCACATAGAGATGGGTGACGATGAAAAGTTTAGTGTTTCAAGAGTGGGCATGGTTGCTTTTCAGAGGGAGCATGAAGCTACTATTACCTTGACAGATGTGAAGGACGTGTTTGGACTGAAGAAGAACTTGGTTATGGGTTGCGATGTTGGAGACTAGAGGCTACAATGTTGTCTTTAGTAAGGGAAAGGTTTTCCTTAGACACATCACCACGAGACAGGTGAAACAGATTAGTTCACGAGTTAAGAACATGTATGCTCTTGAGGTTTAAGATGCATGTAAAGCCTTGAGGAGCAAGAAAAATGTTAGAGACTTGGTGGTTGAGAGGGAGAGTATATTACCTCTCAACATGCAGTCCTAGAAGAAGTCTCAGACAATTGTGGAGGAGCCATTATTGGAGAAGTGGGCAGAGGGATCACATGCAGCCTACCTCCAGGTGTGAGGTGAGGCAATGTGAAGTGATCGTCCCAAGAAGGCTGAAATTGGACAGGGTCCATTGAGAGGTTTTATCTAATGGATCTTACCTTGCTACGGAAGCCCAAAGTACATAGTAGCAGGAGGAATCAGTGGGATTGATGCAATCAGAGATCAAAGTGATAGAGGCTAGAGCAGTCAGATACTGAAGAGCGCAGAGAAGGACTGACAATAGTGCAGAAAGGTTGAGTCAGAAGAAGCACAGAGTTTTCAGTTGACAAAGGAAATAGCAGTCAAAGACTTTGATGACAGATGCATCATACTGATTCAAGTTGGATGTTTTTTTGTTTTCTGGAGATTGCCGAAGCAACAATAGTAGAGAGAAGTGTTGCATGCAAAACATTCCAAAGGTTCAGGATCGGGATCAAGTTGAATTCCTTTCTTGTTGAGAGGGAGTGTTGAAAATAGCAACAAGAAATGATAAAAATAGAATCCATAATATTCCAATTTTAATTTGTCATTGAATTAAAATTGTGAATTAAATTCGAATTTAGTCTCACCAGCTGCTTGGAATTAATTAACTAATTTAGTATGGATTAATTAGTTGCATAAATTCAAGTTAGAAGTCATTCTAAAGTCATGCAACAATTATCCCTTAAATTAAGGAGATTATCCCTTAATTAAGGAGATAAGATTGAGTTATATTTGAGTTGTAATTAGTTAGCTCAGTTTACTGAGTTAAGTCCAATTAAATTAGTTCCAAACTGCTTGAGGAACTAATTTTGATTTATGAGTCAGTTGATGCATGCATGCACTCAACTAGTGTACTCCATATAACTAAAGATTTCCTCATCAGAAACCCATGCATGTCTATTCAGAGAAAGACCTAGTTGAGCTAAATGTCAAGGACAGGTTACTATCAGTTGCATGTGTTTTCCTATAAAGGAAACTCATCCATGCAGTCAAGATAAGGTTCCTTGAGGATTGCACAGTTCTGACAAGGTGTAGGATCAATGTGAGTGATCAATCTTCCATTTGGTAATAGGAGGATCACCCAGAGAAACTACGCAAGGAAATAGGAGCTTGGAGGGCAAAGGAGAAGGCTTGTGAGAAGCTTTGTTTGCCTGTGAGCATCTAGGGGGACTGTACTAAGGGCTGGCTAGCTGTGAGAGCTAAGGATTTGTATAATTTTGATGTATTTCCACCTTGTATGATAATACAGATAGTGGGGTTTGTAGTTGAGGCTTTCCCCAGAGTATTTTTTATGTTTCATGTGCATTGATTCCTCTTCTTTTGGTTATATGTGTTTAGCTAGATCTTTCTCAAATCATTTAAGCTTCTACAAATTGATTGCAGAAGTAGGTTAAAGTATTTTTCTTTGGTTATATTGCATTATTAGATTAATCTACAGTTAGAATTTCAACATATACATTAAAAAGCATTTATTTAAAATAAATTATATAAAAAAAATTAAAATGTGAATATTTAGGTTAAAATGTGTAAGCTTTATTTTATAGTTGTTATTTTAAAAAGAAGTATTGTTTAAGTGTGACTTTTTGGAGTTTTCGTCAGATTTCTAGCCAGAATCTGGCAAAAAAAATTGTGGCAAATTCTTGATTTGTATTATTTTAATTGGTTTTTTTACTACATATAAGGATTCAACACCTTCAAAAACCCTTGGAGCACTTTGATTGTGAAGAGTTTACCTTTCAAACTTGTGATTTTAATGAGTTCCTACCAGATTCTAGACAAATTAGATTGGAAAATAAACCAGAAAACTTTCTAAAAAGCCGCACTCAAAGACTACTCATTTTAAAAATGAGTAAAATTCATTAAAGTTTAAACACTTTAAAATATATATAAATCCTTAAAATTTTCCTAATTTAAATCATATTCATTCTTAATATTTTTTCACTAAGTTAGTATCTTCTATTATCAAAAGCAAGTTGCATGTGTCTATGGTCTGTGCTTGCTAGTGATTCACTCAAGACACCACATCACTAACAAAACAATGACTATTTGTCCACAAAAGCATATTATTCAAAAAATTGATAGATTTGTCCATAGCATTTTGCCTATACCATGCTACTACGCTAAACATCGAATTCCAATGTTAACAAGTCTGATAGAAACTAAAAACAAAGTAAATAGAGAGAAGACAAACATAATATAAACTAAGAAGAGCTGGAAGCATACACCTCAATAGGAATGAGATCTACAAGATTGTGATTGCTTAGACCAGTGCCTAGAAGCCCATTAGCTTATATACTCATCAACCTACTATTCATCTATTTCATTTGTAGAACTAAAAGACCATAAGTATTTCATTCTTGGCATTGTTCCTATTAAGCAAAACACAACCCTGAAGCAACTACATGCATTAAAAAATATTTTAAAAAAATGTGTAAGTATTTGTTTTTCTTGCCACAAGTGTGGCCCATCTCAGGAACACATGTTGCAACTACAACCACAACCTCTAAGTCAAACAAACATCACCATTCACAAACAATGTCATCCTCTAGTTCCTATAATTAATCCTTTGTCCCTTGTAAGAGGCTCTCCTGGTATATCTGTGATGAAGACTCCACTCTCATCCATGCTCGAGTGCCTCTTGATGAACTTGACCACCACTACCCCTCCTACAACAAGCCTATTGTCACACCATCATTTCCATTGAAAAAAATTGTAACATGATCAACCCAAGAGAGAGAGAGAAAAACTATGTGGGATGAAGATTAAGGATTTACATGCAATGAGCCCCACCCCCAGGTCTCACCAAGGAAACCAAAGAAAATATCGTTGAACCACTGACAAGGGAAAGGAGACTCACTATAGTTCTCCTTTGAGAGAGCCTCACATAAGACTTACGAACAAGTCAAAAAAATTGATAATGAATACCATCATACTGAAAAATCATATCACCATTATCATTGTGAACCAACACTCAACAATAACTAACTAAAACATGTGAAGATCTCAACTTGTATGCAAACTTAGCTCAAATGCGAAAATTGCCAACATAGCAACCATAAACTACCAAACGTATCTCCACATCATAGTGAGGTAAGCAAGTGCACCATCCTCAGTCATTAGATGGGGCGACAACATCCTCACCATTAGGGTTGGAATTTGATAGGTAAAATGCCCGTCACAAGGGATTTTTCTTGTATTTGACGTTGAAGCATTTTGCCTAACCGTGTTCTCTAATGTGTTCTAAAATTTACAAAATGTATTTTTGATGATTTATTATTTTCTGAAAAATGTTACTAATACTCTATATCAAGTTGTGTTCCATTTTGGTTGGGATCGGTCATAGTGTCACTTGTGGAAACCATTCTACATTGGTGAGGACTCGATTCTATGACAAAGAGGAATTATGGAGGGCATAAGCTAAAGGAAAACAATTTGCACCTTTATCGACAACCACTTTCAATCAATTATAACTTGATCGATCACCATCAATTGCTTATTCCCAGCTACATTCTCGAGAATTAAACTCCTCCAAACATTGTTATCATCCATTATCGTTTGGATGGTGATATAGCTTCCACGGATGTCCATCTAGCTAGCTTATACATACATCCATCTCTAGAATTGAATGCAAATTGTACATACAATGTTTAATGCATTCTCCGACTCTCATTCAAAATTACAATAGAGATGTTCAATTGTTGGTACTTCAACATTTCTCCCACATCCCCTGTTTCTCATCGAAGTGAACACAAGTACTAAAATGAGGCTGACCATTTTCAACTAAAAAAGGTTTTTGTCACTAGGGAATAGATTCTACACTCTAGCTTCTCCTCATACTAAACTATTTTCATGATTTTTGCTTTTGGATCAAACCAAGAGTACCTCATCAAGATTTTGATACTTGTTGAGCTCATTGCTAATTTTATAGCCATTATTGGGAGCTCATCAAAGCTAACAACCTTTGTCTATGACTTCACAGTGAAGGTAATTTCTATCTTCATATAAATTTATTTATTTGAATTACTTTCTTTAATATTATCATCTGTAAACCCATTTGCATAAGAGATCATGAATCAATAGTGTTAACTTTTATGCAAGACATCAAGGGTAATGATGTGGATCTCCACGTTGTGTAATGTGTTTTCTCATCTTTCTATTTCCCGTCATCTTCTCATCTATTGTTGGTAGATTAGGAGGTAAGCCACTCATTCTAAATCCTACATTTATCAAAGGAAAATTTTTATGTTCATTTAATTTGTATTTTTCGGTCGGTCGTGTTGGGATTCCTTACTAATTCCTTTGGGAGATCGGATCGGTTGTGTTTAGATTCCTTTAGGTTTCAATCTATCACATATTTAACATCTTCGCTTTTCACATTGAATGCCTCTAGATTGTGGTGGTTGGTTGCCTTGTGATTTCGTTCTAAACTTTAACAACATTTACTTAAGAGTAATTTTGAATGTGACTAGCTTCTTATCTATCTTGGCAAACCTCTCATATTTTAATCAAATTATGAAGTTATTGTAAATATATCTACTCTAATTGAAAAACACATCAACTATTGTAGATCTCTCTAGGAATCACGTATTTAGAATTACTAAAAATAGATTGCAAACTCATTGTCTGCGGTATTTCGACCAAATACAATATAAATAGCCTCGACTAATGGACAAATTATCTATCTTATGAAATCTCTTATTTTTAAATATATTTTGAAAGTTGTTTTTAATATATCTAATCCCTTTGAAAAACACATCAATTGTTGTAGATTTCTCTAGTAATCACCTATTTAGAATACTCATTGTTTGTAGTGTTTTGACCAAATCAAATATAAGTAGCCTTAATTAATGGACAAAGTTAATAAGTATGGACGTTCAAATTTTCATGGCCGGAAACTCTTTTCGTAGTTTGATAATAAAAAAATTGAATTTGCCTATAATGGTAATTTTTCTAATTATATCAAGAGGCATATTTATTTGGGAATAGGGCTTCCAAATTTTTTCTCACAAGTAATGATCTAATTTTTAGTTCGTGCTTCATAATCATTTTTTTTCATGATCATGTTCTTCCATCCAATAGACTAAGTGACTCGTTCAGCCTAATTACCAAAAAAACACTTATGTTTTTTTTACTCTCTCTAAGCTACCTCCTCATATGTAAAGGTAATAATGAGAATACAATAATGTGTTCACTCTTATGGCATGCTTAGGTAATCTATATCATGTTATTCTATGTTTTGGTGAAGACAATATTTGTCATTTTTTTCCAAAGACATCAACAACATTTGATCTACAATAAATCATTATATGATGTAAAGATTTTGTGCCACTACTCTGCTTTATGGCACGTTTTAGTCTAAAATCATCCAGTATCATTAATTACTTAAACCAACCCATAACAAATTGTTCTATGATGGAGAGCTACTTTACTTCTCTACTCTGCGTTAAAGTGATTTTTAATTTAAAATCAACCAGTCATTCTTCTTATTTGTTTCAAGTTTAAAATTATAACAAGATTTCCAAAGTAGGCCGAATTGCATGGTCTTTTCTATGAGGGATTGTGTAATTTTTGTGAACAAGACTTATACTCAAGTTCTTTTAATCTTTGACGATTAATTTTAATTTTAATTTGATTGTTAATTTGGTTATTGAGAAATTTTGATATGAAAAATATATTTTAAAGTAGAAAATACATTATCATTATTAATTATAAAGGAATATTAAGTTTCGGGATTCAATAAGTTATTAATGTGTTATGGTTATTTGGTTTTTTTTTTTTATGATAAATACTTGAAATTTTTTAACATAATTGTGTTTTTTTGTGAGATGAAACTTTATATTACTCAAAAATCAGATGTCCAAAATACAATGATCGACTTTTTCACCCTGAGGATTTGATATTCCTTACTATGCACCCCACACCAAAACCAAGGTTGAGCCTCCCTTTCAAAATAAGATTCGAAGATCATACATAATAGTAAGATAAACCCATTGTAACCAGAAAAGACATGCAATCCTGGTGTAAGAACCTTACACATCACAGGAAAAACAATGACGACTGAGACCATGCCACCAGAATTATTAAATAACTAGTCATGCAACTAACAAAGAACATAGGCTTAGATTTAAAAAGACTCAAAACATCATAACCATACCCTAGGTTAACATGATTATACATTCATAAATATCAAATAACTAGCCACCCATTGTAATAGACACATAGGCCTATCCAATGTAGAACTACTAACAACACAACCAAGACAAATAAAACAAAGACAGTGTAACACCCTCCTCCCACATTTACCCAAGTAACCGGCCAACTGAGGTAAAATTGTGATGAGACGTTATTGTGATATGATTTGCCCTCCTAAGTCATGTTAAGGAAGTGGAACCAGCGGAAACACACCATACAAACCTTCAACATTAGCAATAAGACTCCTAGGAACCATCCCAACCTTTCTACTAATGAGCCCTTGAGTCCCACTAAATTTTTAAGTTATTAAACCTATGGACGCTCCCATCCTATGGGCATGCTAGCATCCAGAGAGCTCTGGATACTCCCACAAGTCTGCTTACCTACATCCAGGGACTATTTCTAGCAAACTTGTGCCAGAGTGCAAGTAATTTAAGCACTTTTCAATCCTAGAATTCCGGCCACTGCCTAAAACTTGTTGTAACTTATGGAATCCATTAAACACATGATAACAAGACTAATAAACCAAAGAATAACTCTAGGACTACGCCTAACCATCCCCAACCAGGATTGACATTCTATGAAACACTTGCTTCAATGCAATCTACATGTGTAAACAACATATCTAACCATAGGGGTCTCAAACTTATCTGATATTCACTATGAGGCATTGTTTCCTTATCACTTTAGCTACATTGTCATATATTAGGTCATAGATACGTTCTTCCTTCAACTACAAGTAAAATCTTGATGAGAGGCATACAAATCCACTATCATAATACATGCTTATAACCAGCATACTAACCACAGAAATACCAAGGAAACAACAGCCATATAAGCCACATATAAGCCAGTAGAATACTCATGAAATAAAAGGAGAAATCACCCCATATTAATGATGCAAAAGAAAAACTGGCATGGGACTACCACATTCCACCTGACCATAGACATGGTTGACCCAAATATCTCTTCAACTAGTCACCACCGTGCCATATTCCAAGCATGAATGTGGGATATCACAAAACACATCAATCCAAAACCATGTAGGGCTTCCGGAGGCCAACCACCTAAACTCATCAAATAGTGATTCCACCACATAGTTTGACATCACAAAACCATCACCATATTGGTCTCTACCCAAGCCTTCCAAGGCTCCAGAGTGTTTGTTCCAACCAATGCTTCTAGGACTAGTAACTCAACCCACAATTGTCACCAGGATTCCAGAGCGTTTGTCCAACCAAGGTTTCCAAGACTAGTAAATCAACCCACCAATGGCTTCCGAAGTGTTTGTCCAACCAAGGCTTCTAGGACTAGTAACTCAACCCAAGTTTTTACAAGGATTCTAGAGCATTTGTCCAACCAGGGCTTCCAGGAACTAATAACTCAACCCAAGCTAAAGGAAACATGAGAACCAACCAAATCAAAACAAGGAAATAAACCCACAATCTCCATGGCTATCCAGGAAATGGCAACGCTAGGTAATCCACTGTCAATCCAGACAATCCTCCATGTCAATGACAGATCATGACCAAGAAATCACATGCATGTGCCATACATGTCAAAACTAGTGAGGAAAACATACATGTAACTCAGTACCTACAAGAAAAACCCATTGTATTTGTTGATCCAAATGTCCTCTTGCACTTTCTTGCTCTTCCTTTTCCTTCTTGCTCCAAAACGCCAAGCATGCCACACTCCTCCAAGAGTGATACAAGAGTGATCTAAAATGGGGCACTAAAGGCTTCTTGTCAACTTACAAGAACCTCTCCCACTCCAAAGCTTAGACAATTTCCAAGATCTATGCTTGTGTTTTCCTTTAATTGTTAATTTCTTTAAGTTGATTTGCTTAAACTGATATAAACACATATAACAACAAATAATGCAAATAATAACCAACACACATAACAGAAATATAATTAGGAGTTCACCCAATCCTCTTGGGCTACGTCTCCATGAGCTCTAGTCAACTCAACTAGGTTCTTTGGGATTATGGCTTAAATTCTTTTACAAGTTCCACACTCAAATCCATAGGTTTACAACTAAACCAATGGGCTTATAATTCCATCTTTATCCCTGGGTGTTTGGCTCTCTAGCTCTCGGCTCTCGACCCTCAGCTCTTGGCTCTCAGCTCTTGGCTCTAGCTCTCGGCTCTGGCTCTCGGCTCTCAGCTCTCAGCTCTCAGCTCTGGCTTTCAGCTCTAGCTCTAGCTCTCGACTCTCGCTCTCCGCTCTTGGCTCTTGGCTCTTAGCTCTCAGCTCTGGCTCTTGGATCTTGTCGCTCTGCCCCTATCAAGATTCTAGCTCTGAAGCTCTCTGGATTTCTGGCTCTGCAACTCTGCTGCACTCAGCTCTCTGAGGAATCACCCCTTTGCCATCACCCCCAACATCTGGTGGCTTCTCTGGCTTTCTTGAGCTCTCTGTGTTATCTCTTGGCCTCTGCGAATCCTTTGTTAATTGTGTTCTTTGTAATTTTTGTAACACATCAGTTATAGTCCGCCTCCATCATCGAAGACCAACTGTTTCATTACAATAAGTAGTTTTCCATTGAAATGAACTAGTGGGCATGGGCAACCCAGTCGTTTGGCCTTCCTGTGTAGAAATCTTGAATTAGGCATATAACGAAAATACACAGGCGAAACTCACGAAAACACATCTTGAGTCATTTAGCCAGAACTCAAATGGTATGAAATCGCGCTTATAATCCCATTGGGTCTACCTTTGGTCGCATTATCGCAATTGCACAGGCAGGAGCCCCAACTCCATGGACTTAACACAACAGTGATGAGATATTCCCTGTTAAATCTCCACCGTCAAATCAAGCTCATGATCCAACGGTCAGGATGCGATCGTGTCATCGCTCATTGCATTATCGTCAGTCGCTTGTCGCATGTATAAATGGCCCTTTGTATTTGTTGCGATTCGATCGCCGATCGTCAATCAGCGCTATTGGCCCATCGCAATCGCTTTATCCAACAGCCTGAGGCTAGTACCACGTCTGATGCATTGTTCCGATGCAATATATAGATATCGTCGATTTGTCAATCGCCAACCTGCTTCATTGCAATCGCAATTAGCTCTGCTGGGGGTTCCGATATCGCATGCAGGCCTTCCTCCGATGCAATATATCAGGGGTCCTGAAGGCCTTTGGTCTAAGTCCTCCCTTGGAACCTTTCCAATGCAACATTTCCTTAGGGAACATATATTCTCCATTAAGTCCCATTTATAAGAAATTGCCTCCTTTTCTAAGGATAATGGGAAAATTTCTTTTTACAATAACTCCTTCATCCGAAGTCCGTTGTAGCCCATTCAAATTGTGTTCGGTTCAGAATGAAGAGATCTATACAATGAGACTATTTCCAAGAGCATCCTTTGACTTTCATTTTCCTCTGTGAGAAAGATTTATAGACTTATAAGTCTATTCTAGACCCATTTTGGATCACACCTTCCCACTAAAAAGCTTTTGGACACCAAAAGACTGATATACTGATCTGAATAGTAAATAAGAGTACATCACCCTCTTCTTTTAGCCTCCATGCACTTGCCTTGCATAGTGCCTCTGAACCAAAGCATTTAAACACTTTCCTTCCTGGGTGTGCTTTTCCTCCTGGGAAGAACTGTTTTCCTCCTTGACTTCATGCAAAACTCCTGTTGAGAAGCTTACAGAAGGTAGTTTGAACTTCTCTTCCTTGATCATTGATCCAAGGTGGCTCAAACAAATGTGAAGTTACATCTTCTTCATGAAAATTTACATTTTTACTGTTTGACATTTTGTCAACAACAACAGAATTACAAACAACCATTGGATGGCCTAAACTTCTGCTTCAACAAAAGAAACAGATTTTCACATTATTGTGAATTACCTCGAGGTCTTTATATTTGTATACAAATGATGGACTAGATAACAAGCCAACAAAACATGCCTTTAAAACAATTGACCCTTCAAGTCAAGCATGTTGAAAAATAACTTTAGGATTATTTTTCAAAGATGAAACACTTCATCATTATCTCCATCTTGGAGACCAAATCAACTTTTCCCAAGTCAATATTGCATGACATGCATGTTTACAACAAAGTAATCAACCCTTCAAGTTAATCAGACATATATGTTCAAATACAAGGAAATCATTAGCATCCTTGTTTTCATTCACATCATTCTCATGCATGCATTTCATCCTTCAACTTTCACTTAAGTACACTGTACATTCGAAGCTGACATGAACATAATGTTGCAGCATTAAAGTGAGTCTCCTACTCAACTTTTCCATTCACATTCTTGGTAAAAACCTGCAACGTGCATCTCATTAACAAAGAAATGCAAATAGATGCATTATATATATAGACATGCAATCTTAATTGGATAAGAATTCTAACCGTTTCTTACCAATCCATTACAAAGGTGCTACCTTTGTCTGCACACCAACATCAACATGTGAATCATCTTGAAACACATCATTCATGGAATATTTCTTTCAATTCCTACCATTCTTTCTTTCCACCTTCTTCAAATTTCGTGGAAGCATTGTCGGATTCAAAGTTCAACATTTTGCAACAATATGTCCTTGCTTATGGCAGTAAGTGCAATGCATGTGCATCTCTTTGACAGCATGATTTTCCTTGTCCAATGGACCTTTGGCTTCTTGCTTATTTTTCCTTCAAAAGGTTCTTGTATGTGGCCATTCTCTTCCAACATCTAGAAACATTATGGTTATGCAAATCACAAAAGGAACACGCAATTCTTTTCCAATGCTTATATGGAAATTTACCATGCTAAACATAATAAAAAGGAATATGGTTAAAACCAGATTTATAACTTCCTCTTTCACCTTTATTACCTTCATGAGGAGGTGAATTGAATGAAGAAGTAGCTCCCTTTGGAACACCATCAATCTCTTCAATGTTGTTAGAGTTTCCACAACTCTTTGGTTCAAGTGTATGCTGATATACACCTTCTTTCTGCAAAGTATGCTTCACACTATTGCATTCCCCAATAATACAATCTTCACACTCTTGAGGTTGAAGACCTGAAATGAAACCCCTTCTTGGAACTATTTCAATTTTCTTCATGGTAGCTTTGGAACTTCCTCCATAAGATTGTCCATAGCCAAGACCCAAATACTTAGGCATTTCCTCAACCATTATTGGCTCAAAAATACCATGTGCATGCTTGCCCAATCCTTTTCCTCCATAGCCCATCTTGGACATTAACTTGGAACCTACGCTCCGGTATGTTTTTCAAAAGAACCAACATAAACATTTTTAGAGGAATTTGAAGAAAAACTAGAATTGTTTACCTCTTCTTCAAGATGATACTTGAATAAGGTTGCTTTGGCAACAAAGAGATGTGTCTCCAACTCATGCATCCTTTCTAGGTTCATATTTTCAATATGAAGTTGTCTCTCCATTTCCAGCAATTTCTCAGAAAGCAACTGCTTCTCTTCCTTCATGGAATTCAACTGCTCTCATAGTATAATGCTCTTCCTAGAATCCTCATACATTTCTCTCAACATATCCATCATGGTGAACAAGTCTTGCTTCATGTCTTTATCACAGAATCTTGTGATGAAGGAGGGTTTTGAGGACTCACTTATAGAAGTTTTCATTATGGAAATGAACAAAAGAACTTAAAAACAAGATTAACAAAAATCTTATTCAAGCAACCTTTTGCAACAAAACTCTTGTGCTTCAAGGATTGCTTTGAGGTCCTTTGGAATAAGAAGAATGCATTCATCTCTTCTTCCTTCTTGTCCTCTCCTGGAATTAACTAACAGTAGCTTTCCCTTCACCTCTGCAAACTCAAACAATAGTCAGTTTACAAACAATCAAACAATTAATCCTTGACTGTTTAAACACCTTTCAAGTTAAGCAAGCAAATAGATTTCTTTGTTAATCAAGCATCCTGCTTTGATCAATCAAGCATCATGATACCACTTGCTTAATGATACCACCTACTCTAGTATAACTTGCTCTGATATAACTAGTTTTGATACCACCTTCTTTGAAGGTGGGGTTAATCAACCTGGTGCTCTGATACCACCTTATCTGAAATGGGGCACTAAAGGCTTCTTGTCAACTTACAAGAACCTCTCCCATCCAAAACTTAAACAATTTCCAAGATCTATGATTATGATTGATAATTTACAAAATTAAAGAACTGGAAATTGTGTTTTCCTTTAACTATTAAGTTCTTTAAGTTGATTTTCTTAAACTAATGTAAAAACATATAACAGCAAATAATGCAAATAATAACCAACACACATAACAGCAATATAATTAGGAGTTCACCCAAACCTCTTGGGCTATGTCTCCATGAGCTCTAGTCAACTCAACTAGGCTCTTTGGGATTATGGCTTAAATTCTTTTACAAGTTCCACACTAAACTCCATAGTTTGACAACTGAACCAATGGGCCTAGAATGCCATCTTTATCCCTCGCTGTTTGGCTCTCTAGCTCTTGGCTCTCGGCTCTCGGCTCTTAGCTCTCGGCTCTCAGCTCTGGCTCTAGGCTCTGGCTCTCGGCTCTAGCTCTCGGCTCTCGGCTCTTGGCTCTCAGCTCTCGCTCTCAGCTCTCGCTCTCGGCTCTCGCTCTTGCCCTGGCTCTCGGCTCTGGCACTCAGCTCTCGCTCTCAACTCTCGCTCTTGGCTCTCTTCTCTTGGATCTTGGCTTTGGCTCTTGGCTCTTGTGGCTCTGCCTCTATCAAGCTTCTAGCTCTGTATCTCTCTAGATTTCTGTCTTTGCAACTCTGCTGCGCTCAGCTCTCTGAGGAATCACTCCTTTGCCATCACCCCCAACCTCTGATGGCTTCTCTGGCTTTCTCGATCTCTCTGTGTTATCTCTCGGCCTCTATGAATCCTTTGTTAATTTTATTCTCTGTGCTTTTTGTAACACATCAGTTACAGTCCGCTTCCATCATCGAAGACCGATTGTTTCATTACAAGAAGCAGTTTTCCATTGAAATGAACTGGCGGGCACGAGCAACCCGGTAGTTTGGCCTTCCTATGTAGAAATCTCGAATTAGGCATATAACGGAAATACACAGGCGAAATTCACTAAAAGACAATATGAGTCATTTAGCCATAACTCAAATTGTATGAAATCGCGCTTATAATCCCATTGGGTCCACCTTTGGTTGCAATATCGCAATCACATGGGCGGGAGACCCAAGTCCATGGACTTAACACAACAGCGATGCGACATTCCCCATTAAATCTCCACCGTCTGATCAAGCTCGTGATCCAACGGTCAGGATGTGATCGCGTCATCGCTCATCGCACTATCGCAAGTTGCTTGTCGCATGTATAAATAGCCCTTTGTATTTGTTGCGATTCGATCGTCGATCACCAATTGGCGCTATTGGCCCATCGCAATCGCTTTTTCCAACGACCAAAGGCCTGTACCACGTCTGTTGCATTTTTCCGATGCGATATACAGATATCACCGATTCACTAATCACCAACCCGCTTCATCGCAATCGCAATTAGCTCTACCCAGGGTTCCGATATCGCATGCAGGCCTTCCTCCGATGCGATGTATCAGAGATTGCTTATCAAGGGTCCTTAAGGCCTTTGGTCTAAGTCCTCCCTTGGAAAATTTCTGATGTGACATTTCCTTAAGGAACGCATATTCTCCATTAAGTCCCATTTACAAGAAATTGCCTCCTTTTCCAAGGATAATGGGCAAATTTGTTTTTACAATAAATCCTTCATCCAAAGTCTGTTTTAGCCCATTCAAATTGTGTCATATTCAGAATGAAGAGATCTATGCAATGAGACTATTTCCAAGAGCATCCTTTGACTTTCATTTTCCTCTATGAGAAATATTATTAGACTTAGAAGTCTATTCTAGATCCATTTTGGATCAAAGAGTATGAGAGAGAATAGAAGAGAGCTCCATCAAAATTGAACTTGCCAAGCTTACACTAACCAAGACTGCCCACTGATCCTCAAAAGCTTTTTTATCAATGAGGCCACTATTTTCTTCATTTTCCATTATTTTCCTTCAATTTCCTCCTCACATGCAACCTATGACCTAAAACTATCATTGTTGAGGCCATCATGGAATGCTAACGAAAGTGTGTGGGAACCTGGTTTTGTCGGAGGAGAACGGAAACGTCAAGGCAATGGTTGTAATCTCTTCTTGATTCAATATATATACAACTATCGATTTATTTCCTACATAGTGTGTCATCTTACATGTTTATGGATTAATGTTTCTTGACTTGTTAAGTAGGTTGAATTACAATTTGTCTATTATCATGGTTGTTGTTTGTTGTTATCTACTTGTTTCAGGTGTTCGAAGAAGGAAACGAGAAATAGTTGGAACGAGCAAGCAAGGTCATCATCAAACAGGATAATCGTACTAAGAGGTAGGCCCTCTTAATTGGTCCTAACCTAAGGAAACCTTCCATATAATGTATCTGTTGGGGCTAGACCCATTATCGAGCAAAAGGAATTGTTTGTGTCCACACTCATAATTTTACTTCACCACAATGACCCTGCTAGAGAACCAATCCTTCTGTTTGTTTGTTTGGGATTTCGTGGTTTTCTGTGAACTTTTATAGTTCCACTTTTTCCCTTTGGTTCTATTTGTTTTCCTTTACTTACTGGTCTATGTTTGAAATTCATAGTAGCAAGTCTGGTCCCAGCTTTAAAAAATATATTTTTTTTTCTTGGCTTCCTCGCTTAGCGCACTTAATTCGCTAATAGTCATGTCGATCAGCATGAGATGCTGAGAAACAGTAGCATCGACCCCCTTCTGGCGCTTGTTGTCAGTTAGGCAGTCATGCCGATGCCTGTAAGTGAAGATTAGGGTTTATCCCAAATCTTCGACAGTGTGTTTTTCTCTCATGATTTCGACCCCGTAAACCTTTTAGATTGTTTTCTCCCTGACTAGAAAGTTGTTTTTCATTTGGTTTGTTTGCTTGTTGATTTTTTGTCTTTCCACTTGATTTCTTGGGTCATTGGATGGTTAGTGGCACTATTCCATCTAGATTTTCATCCGTTCAGCTGATTGTGAACTCAGTGAGTCGAGTTGTTCATGCATTTACCCCTTGCATTTCGTTAGCGGTCCTGCTACGTCTTTGACCCCCATTACACAAGTTTGAAAAGTCTTCGTTTGCTTGTCTAAATGTTTCTTTTCCAGAATGGATCATATTTCTTGTCTTGTTTTTGGTAAAGTTGGTCTTTCATTAGTCTGAAAGAGATTCTCTTTTCGTATTTTCATTTGCTGGAAGAGCTCATTGTCTCAAAAACTTTTTCATTGAAGTATTGTATGCGAAAATTTATTTCCATGAAAAGTATAACTTTCTAGTTTGTTGCGTCAGTATGCTATGGTAGTTAGCATAATTGAAGACTAGGATTGAATTGGCATTTGAAAAGAAAAACAACTCTCTTTTCTTTTGAAATGACTGTTAGGAATGTACTTGTCAGGAAATTAGGAATTGGAATGTATTTTTCATTAGTTTATTTTCTCAAAAAGTGAAGTAGTGAAGAATCATTTTGCTTTCAGTTTCTTGATTGTTTTCATTTGATTGTGTGTTTTCTACCCTCTATAGTGTAGATAATTCATCGAATTGAAAGGGTCTTGTCTCATTTAGTTTCATTTATGGCTTTTCAAGTCACACCACTAAGGCTTGAAAACTAAGACATAACTCAAGATAAACTTTAGAACGAACTCAATTAACCTAAGGCGCATTTGAAATCTAACGATCACATCTAGAAGGTCTAGGCCAGAGACGTGTTCCGGCATCTTTAAACCTAGCAGTTGTCATTAGCTTTGACACTAGACAGCGCTAGTACGTATTTTTGCTCCGCATACCGTCAAGTATATAACGGGAGACCCCTCTAGGCTACAATATTTTATACATAGGAAGCCGATTCGGCCACCTTGGAAATGTGATACACCGAACAAAACATTCGAGGAGATTGCCTGCCCGTACTTCTCGGTTCGACGGGAGGTATTCTGCAGTTCATTGTTTCCTAGTAATCCTTTTTACCTAGACCATCCAAAGCAGTCATTTGATCTTTTTGACTCATTAAACTTAAAAGATCATTCAAGTGCTTGTCCTTTCGAGCTTGTTTCCAATCAAAAGTGATAGAGTCATATTTGTTTCTTTCTCAACTCTTAAAACATGAAAGAGAACCAGTCTATTTATGCGTCTTAAAAATTTGATTGCCCACGATCTTATAACATCCTGTTAGACTTTCTAGACCAAATCGTGGGTTTCCCTTAAACAACTTTTTAAAGCCTTGAAGTTTATCTCTCTCTTTTCCTGTTAACTAAGACAAGGTCATCGTGGTTGAACCACCTGGTTCACCTAGTTCCTCTTCCTCTCCTCCATCTGAAAGATTGCCTGAGGATCCATTTCCTAAATTACCATAGTCACTCGAGGACTAAGGTGTTGAACTCGGAATTGTTTTGAGCATTCAACCTTTGTCATCTCATCCTCGACCTACTTTAGATACTGGGTCACCTTCTTATTTTGGCCCAGAATCTCCAGAAAATCCCGTTCAAACTCCTGGGAGTTCGCCGATGTTAAATTTTGGTATGTTCTATGCTAGAGCAATTTATTTAAATTTTCCTGGTTATATTTTCCAGATTAGCAATCACATCAGCATTAAAGCAAATTGCAGATAGAACGTAAATATAAATCGCAGAAGACAATCCAAGACAAGAGGACACAAGATGTGGCGCCAGCCAAGGACAAACCCCACAATGTGGGGAAACCCTTGATCAATTCTTCTTTTATGATCTTCAAGGTTCAACAGAGAAAGAGAGAGATATAGTACATTTACAATAGAATTCAACACTTTGACTTATCTAGATAAGAGCATAGATCATCTCTAAGAAGATGATACATGAGATCAGTTGAACACATATTGCTTTAACTAATTCTCCAAGGTGACTCCTTCACCTATCGTAGTGTTTCATTTCATCATCATGTTGCACCTCACCACGCTGCACCATGTTGCACCCATCATCACTGTGCTGCATCTTATCACGCTTCATTAATCATTATTGTACCCATCACTGTACTGCATTATGTGACTTTTTTGGCAGTTCTGGCTTTTCCGGCTTTTCCGAATTTTCTGGCTTTTCGGCAATTCCGTCTTTTCCGATAGTTCCAACTTTTCTGGCAGTTTCAGCTTTTCCGGCAATTTCGGCTTTTCCGACTTTTTCGGTAGTTCCGGATTTTCCAGTTTTTCTGGTAGTGCTGGCTTTTCTGGTAGTTCCGAATTTTCCAACTGTTCCAACTTTTCTGGAAGTTCCAACTTTTCCGGCAGTTCCAGCTTTTCCAGCAGTTCTGGCTTTTCTGACATTTCTGGCTTTTCTGGCTTTTCCAGATTTTCCGGTAGTTCCGGCGTTTCTTTCTTTTTGAGCAACGTAGAGCTTATTCTCCCATGACTACATGTAGATCTAGGGCATGTTATCTAGGGCACCCTAGGGCACTCCCTCTAGCTCTCATCTTCATCAAACCCAAAACAGGATGAAGTGACATCACAAGAGTGAGTGTGTGTGTAACAAATGACTTCAAGTCCTCTTCTATTTATACTAAAACATAGAGGTTGAATAGACATGACTGTTGGACTTCTGAGCCTACATAAGTTGTTGGCTGACTTGACAATTTGTCCATAATCAAAATAAATTCATATCTTCATAAATACTTATTGGAATCGGATGATCTTTAGATCAATCCTACAGCTCTCGATAAGAGGGATCCAATAAAAATATCAGCTACCATAAATAAGATGACCCACATGGAATTTGGCCCTATTTTCCAATTTTAACACTCCCTCTCAACTAGGGAGAACTCCATCCACTGATCCATATGTCCGGTTGTACTATCTTTACTATCAGTGCCCTGCACTGCTCTACCCAGCTCTGCTCAACTCTGATTAGCTCTGTTAGCTCTGCTCAACTCTATTGGCTCTACTTTGCTCTGCTGGCTCTGTTCTACTTTGCTCAGCTTTGTTGGCTCTGCTCTGTTTTGCTCACCTCTGCTAGCTCTGCTATGCTCTGCTCAGCTTTGTTGGCTCTACTCAACTCTGTTGGCTTTGCTCTACTCAACTATGAATAAGAAGAATTGATCGAGAATGTCTCATACCATTCTCCACTGACCCGAAGTTAGTCTCAAAGTGCATACCACTGGTCCCAGATCAGTCTCAACCAACCCAAAGTCAGCGTCATAGTGGGTACCACTCCTACCACTGGTCCCAGACCAGTCCTCCACTGACCTGAAGTCAGTCTAAGAGTACGTACCACTAGTCCCAAACCAGTCTCAACCGACCTAAAGTCAACGTCATAGTAGGTACAACTCCTACCACTGATCCCAGACTAGTATCATTGATCCCAGATCAATGAAGGTCATCCTAGCATAGGGAGTATGATAGATACAACGATGCATCCAATGATACTGTTATGGTCCCTATCCTCATTTCCTTACTCATTGATCAGATGAGAGGTACTTCCCATGAGTCCCAGATGGCATGGGTAGGATGCCTCGACAGGAGAACTTAATCAATCTTGTCCTCACAGGAGAACTAATCATCCTACTACACAATCGCCATGGAGAACACATCATCCAGGCCTCACAAGAGAGCTAATCATCCTGCTACATAATCATCATGGAGAACACATCATCTAGACATCACAGGAGAACTAATCATCTTGCTACATAGTCGTCATGGAGAACACATCATCCAGACCTCACAGGTGAATTAATCATCTTGCTACACAATCGTCATGGAGAACATATTATCTAGAGCGAATCATCTTGTCCCACAATAGAGCGAATCATCTTGTCCCACAAGAGAGCGAATCATCTTGTCCCACAAGAGAGCGAATCATCTTGTTCATAGGAGAGCAAATCATCCTATCCACAGGAGAGCGAATCATCTTGTCCCACAAGAGAGCGAATCATATTGTCCCACAAGAGAGCGAATCATCTTGTTCATAAGAGAGCGAATCATCTTGTCCATAGGAGAGTGAATCATCCTGTCCCACAAGAGAGCGAATCATCTTGTCCCAGTGCGCACCACCAGGGGAGGGTGAGTCACCCTGTGGTCGTATGTTGCTCCAGTAAGAACCGCAAGCCCCAATAGCTCCCAAAGCTCAATGTATGCAACATGCAGGACCCTTGTACAAGGGTCTCATGATGACTCCAAGTCGTTCGAGAAAATCACAAATTTCATCTTTCCCCCGGGGCTTAAACAAAGTGTAGCGACCTGTACATCATTTCATAGCGATGGAGCTTCCTTGCTCATAGACTTACCATATCCCAGATAAGGTAGTATTCGATGTATATCTGCGGGGGCAATTGTCGAATATGAGATTCCTCAATAATCAAATCCCACCTTTGATTGTTACAAAGAATCACAGTGGTATTCATCATGTGTACAAATAGCTCACTGAAGAGCTCCCCCAACCAGGCAGCTTCATATGAGATCATACTTGTAGTGATGTATCCAGTCTCATTAGTGCTTATAACAATCGACTTCTGCTTCCTACTCATCCATGATATCGAAGCAGAATCCAAAGAGAACCAGCATGGAGAAGTGCTCTAGTGTTCCTCCACATTATCTGCCCAGTCAACATTCAAATAATCATGCAGTTTCATATTTCCGGTAATGTATCTCAATTCATGAGAGATTGTGCCCCGAAGATATCTCAGAAGATTCTTGGCACCAATCCAGTGAGGCTCAACCAAATATGAGCTCACCATGCTAACTGAAAAACATATGTCCGTCCAGAAGTTCACCAAGAACATCAACACAAATGAGTTTATGAGACTCAGAGGCATTTCCCAAATCTAGTTCGACATCACTACCGTATAACTTTTGAAAGTTAAGGTCCTCGAGGTAGTCACAGGCTTGCAATTTATGATTTCACATCCGAAATCCAACTCCCTCTTACTTCTGCAAGTAAGAGGGTCTGCATAGGTCATCCTCATAAGGTGCTGGTATGAGAGGTCTATCATCCACAACCTTTGGATGGTTTGGATCCGTTTCACTCCTAGTGAATCTCAGCTTTATCAGACGGCTATCAATCCTCTCATACTATGCCCAGGGTGTTTTGCTTCAAGCCATAGAGGGCTTTCTTCCTCCTGCATATGCGAGATTCCTGATTATCAATCTCAAACTCCTCGGGTTGTTCCAAACCTATGGACCTACTACTTGAGGGGAATGGTCCCCTTGTAATATTTTCCTTCGGTACATCAGACATGTAATATCATGCTCTCTTTTGAATTCAGGCATCCCTGTCACCATCTGACTCATAGACCTTCGGCATTATGTGTCAGTGGACATGGTCCCCAGTGGACTTCCTGCAACTAAACTCAAAAACATCTTTGAAAATTCTATTTCAAACGTACCTTTCCATTAATGAGTGCCACCCTAAAACCTTCGACTTTCATTGCTGAAATGGACACCATTTTCTTCTTACGATCAGGTACTAAAAAGAGATTCTGTAATTGAATCAAGTTACCCTCATTCAATTGAGAGGTCACATTCCCTACACCCTTTTCAAGATAGGTGGCATCGACTCCAAGTATAATCCCACGATTGTTTCCATCTCTACCAAATTATAGAGTGCACCCTTTTATCCGATGAAGTGCCTTGAAGCACTACAATCAATAAGCTAGATTCCCAAAGAATCTGAAAGAGAGGGCCAATATAAGATAATGCTTCTTTATCTTATCAGAAACAAAATTTGATTCTTCAGACCAGGGGTTCCTTGCTTTCTGTGAAGAGTCGACTATTTCCTTGATGACATGCATTACCAATCATTCCTTTGATCATTGAAGATGCCCATGTTTTTATCATCATAAAGTGATGTGTCACTTCCATTTGGACACTCCTTCGCATAATGGCCGAACTAGTTATCTGCCTTTCCTTCCATCCTGAGATCCGGTCTTCCAATGAAGTGATCTTTAGGCAGGCCATATTCCACTGCGTCATTTTGATGATATTCTCTACTTCGACTTCACCCTTAGTGAATGAGAAGAGGGATGATGATCCCATTGATCCTTTTGTCCTGTCTCAACCATCTTTGGTGATTTCTCTTTCACTCTTGCTTGGGTATTGTCTTCACCTCAGCTCTAATACCATGTTAAATTTTGGTATGTTCTATGCTAGAAAAATTTATTTAAATTTTCCCGGTTATCTTTTCCAGATTAGCAATCACATCAGCATTAAAGTAAACTATAGATAGAACATAAATATAAATTGCAGAAGACAAGCCGAGACAAGAGGAGACAAGATGTGGCACCAGCCAGGGACAAACCCCACAATGTGGGGAAACCCTTGATCAATTCTTCTTTTATGTTCTTCAAATTTCAACAGAGAAAGAGGAGAGATATTACATTTACAATAGAAGTCAACACTTTGACTTATCTAGATAAGAGCATAGATCATCTATAAGAAGATGATACATGAGATCAGTTGAAGACATGCTGCTTCAACTAATTCTCTAAGGTAACTCCTTCACCTATCATTGTGTTGCATTTCGTCATCATGTTGCACCTCACTGCGTTGCACCATGCTGCACCCATCATCACTATGTTGCATCTCATCACAATTCATTAATCATGACTATACCCATCACTGTATTGCATTATGTGACTTTTTCGGCAGTTCTGGCATTTCCGGCTTTTCTGGCTTTTCTGACTTTTCGGCAATTCCGTCTTTTCAATAGTTATGACTTTTCCGACAGTTCCACCTTTTCCGACTTTTCTGGAAATTCCAGTAGTTCCAGCTTTTCCGGAAGTTCCGAATTTTCCGGCAATTCCGGTTTTTCCGACAGTTCCAGCTTTTCCAGCAGTTCCGAATTTTCCAGCTTTTCTGGATTTTCCTACAGTTTCGGCTTTTCCGACAGTTCCGGATTTTCCGGCAATTCTGGCTTTTCTAGCTTTTCCAGCTTTTTTGGCAACATAGAGCATATTCTCCCATGACTGCATTTAGATCTAGGGTAGCATATACCCTAGGGTACTCCCTCTAGCTCTCACCTTCATCAAACCCAAAATAGGATGAAGTGAGATCACAAGAGTGAGTGTGTGTGTAACGAATGACTTCAAGTCCTCTTCTATTTATATTAAAACGTAGAGGTTCAATAGACATGACTATTGGGCTTCTGAGCCTATATAAGTTGCTGGCTGACTTGACAATTTGTCCATAATCAAAATAAATTCATATCTTCATAAATACTTATCGGATCGAATGATCTTATGATCAATCCTACACCTCTCAATGAGAGGGATCCAACAAAAATATTAGCTACCATAAATAAGATGACCCACATGGAGTTTGGCCCTAGTTGCCAATTTTAACAGCCAACCACTAACGGTAAGCTTGGACTGGTTATCTATCCTTTGAATCCTTTGTTTGACCTTGTTGTGATATCACCACAGCGTCCGTACAGTCTGTATGATCAGTCGGGTGTTCCTTTGGAATTATCCCCTCGTACCTCTTCGATCGTTCGCTGTCATTTGTTCCCAGATATGGAACCCGAAGGTGATGCTCTAGTCACCTCTCCATATGAGTCAGAAGTTTCTACTCCACACACTGTCAAGGAGGAAGAGCATCCTTTTCCTCCTGAAGGTTTCCCCTATGCAGGGAGCATTCCCATCAGTGTGCATCAGGAATTGCTGCCTAATTATGTATCCTTGGCACAATTGGTTTTAGGTACACCTAGTGCCTCATCGCTTTACCATAACCTTGTTTGGGCGTTTAGGGCCATGCCTACTACAGGGTCGTCCATTGCGAAATCGACCTCCCAATAGGCCATTACCTCAGTCCCAGTGCAACCCACCGTTCTGAACCCTCTTGTATTGTCCATCCCAGTTACCCATCTGGTTCAACCAACGGTCTCTGTGAGTTCCTCAATCCCTCCGGTCAGTGGCCAAGTTGTGCCACTACCTAGGGGGCAGAGTCTGAATGTTTCTATGGTGTTAAGTGCCACCAGTGTGAGTAGCTCACAAGCTCACATGCTTGGCATGAACCAACCTTCTTCTGGCATTATTCAAAACCTTGTTGGTCCTGCTAGATCGAGCAATGTCCAGTACCAACAGGTTCAAAATCCCATTGGTCCGTATGGGTCAAGCAATTTCCAGTATCAGTAGCCTTATGAGGCTCAGGTTCAATACCAAACTCCTTATGTTCCATATGGTTCTCAAGGAATGGTTAATCCACCTTACATCCTTAAGTATGGGCAATACGTTCAGCCTGGCTCATCCACTTTCCAGGGTGGATATGGCTAGATTCTGTTCGGAAATTTTCTAGGCACTGTTCAAGTACCCTTGCAATAGTACAAACAACCTCTACAGCAACAAGGGCAACCTTTGTTGCAGCAAGGGCCATCCACGCAACAGCAAGGGCAAATAGTCCCGCAGCAAGGTCAACTGCAACAACCCCAGGGGAAACCCTTGTAATAGTTGTAGCACACTGTGTAGCAGCAGATGTAGTATCCTCTGCAAACCTCCCAGCCCATGTCTTCGCAGGGATAACCTCTACAGCCCCAAGGACAACTTTTACAGCCACAAGGCCAACCCTTGCAGCAGCAAAACCAACTCGAGCAGCAACAACCCTTATATACATATTAGTA
Organism: Pinus taeda; assembly: GCA_000404065.3. Lineage (NCBI taxonomy): Eukaryota > Viridiplantae > Streptophyta > Pinopsida > Pinales > Pinaceae > Pinus > Pinus taeda. The sequence goes on from APFE031155091.1 coordinate 295,602, forward strand.
GGGTCAACCCTTGCAAGGGCAAAGCCAGGGTCAAGTCCTGCAGCAGCAGGCCCAAAATCCTAATGTCCTAGATCAACAGGTCTAGAATTCTTTTGGCCAAGGGAAATAGGTACAGAACCCTAATGTTCTCAGACAATAGGTCCAAAATCCTTTTAGCCAAGGGAAGCAGGTACAAAATCCCTATGTCTAAGGGCACCAGGTCCAAAATCCTCTTATTCAGGGGATACAGGTTCACTACCCATATGTTCAGGGAAAGCAAGTACAATACCCATTATGTCTAAGGTCAACAGGCTCAACAGCCTCTTAACCTATATGTTTCTTATCAACAACCTATGACTAGACAGTTCCAAGGTATTCAAGGTCAAAATCCTCCTTGTGGCCAAGGTAACCCACAATGGGGGCAGAATCAAATGCCATATGGCCAAAATCCCCCATTGTGGGGCCAAAATCCTTACCAGCAGGGATGGGCTCCTCCGGTTGGACCCGCTTACCGACCTCCAATGCCTTTTAATACTCAATTACCATTCTTGGCCACACTAGAGTTTCCAGATGTGTCTCACCTTACGAATGATCCAATTCTTCATTCACCATACTGGCCTCTGGTTCTATCCAAGATCCCGAGTGATTGTCCTAAGTTTGATGGGAAAGCAAAAGAAGATCCTCAAGACAACGTGATGACATATCACCTTTGGTGTTCTTCAAATTCTTACGTTGATGATTCAATTCGTCTCCATCTTTTCCAATGAACCATCACAGGTGCTGCAGACAAGTGGTACATCGAGCTTCCTCAAATTACTTACCATGACTTTAACTCTTTATCCATGGCTTTCCTCACGCATTCCTAGATGTTGGTTCACTATGAAACTGGCACCTATTTGCTCACATCTCTTAAGCAAGATACTGCGAAACACATCTCCGATCACATCCATGAATGGAGACAATGTCACCATATCAAATTCGAGATTGATGATCATTTGCTCACCGAATGGTTCACTAAGTCATTCATGGCTCCAGTTGCTTGCGATATAGCTATGGGTGGGTGCATTACTGAAGAACAAGCCATTGCTCATGCCCAGTACTTAGATCTAGTTTGCTCTCAGTCTGGCACTTTGCATGAGTTATCACTCGATACTCTGCGACCATCATCCGATCCCACGGCATCAAAGTCGCAAGCTACACCTCCTGTTGATGGAGTCATTGGTTTAGTGTCCCAAACCCCTACTAAACCTTCTTCTAAACAAAAGTTGGTCCCAAACACTGTTTCCAATAGTTCTTCCCAGAGTCCACCTAGCCCTGGTAAAACCTCAGAGGTACATGTTGTCCAGTCTACCACAGTGGACAAATCCTTGAAAGGTAAGAAGAAAGGCAAAGGCAAGGGTAAATCTGATGCCCCAAAATAGGGTCCTCCTAAACCGTCTGCTGGTGAGTCTTCACAATGGAAACCTAAGTATCCTTGCCTCATTTGTGAGGAGGATCATTATACCAAGAATTGTCCCCAACAATCCGAAGTTAGTCATTTGCTAAAAGGGACCCTAGTTGTCCTAAAAGAGCCATTTTTGTCTCAACAGACCCAAATGGTAGACCAACCTCAATCCTTTGCTTCCTCAGGATCTCAAGTGTTCGTGATGAGTATGCCTATTAATGTGGCTACTAGATCAAAATATTACCAAACTCCTGCTCCGACAACTGGGAAAGAGAAAGAAGCCACCCCTTCTTCTTCTACCCCGAGTTCTAGCCCTCTTCATATCAAGCACCCTAACCCTAATTTCTTTATTTGTCCACCCTCTCGAGGTGTGCTAAGGAAATCCTTGTACAGTCCCAATGCTCGAGCCACTCAGCACTATAATATTGTTGAGGATTTGGCTCAGGCGCCATCAACTATGTCGGCTCTCGAGGTGCTCCAAAGCTGCCCATCACAGCGGAAATATTTGATGCTGGCTATCGAGGGTATTGATCCTACCAATTCCGATTTGATATGTTTTGATCTAGAGAACCATGTTCCGCACTTGCTTCATTAGATTGCCTTTCTCATTCAGGTAATCATCAATGAAAAGACCATCCACACGAATGTCGTCGATGAAGGTGCTTCCACCTACATCATGTCAATCGCATGTTAGAAGGCCACTAGTTCTCCTACTTTGAACCAATCCCCGAACACTTTGGAATATTTTGATGGGAGCGATTCGTGACCCTTTGGTGTCTTCCCTAACCTTGTCATTACTCTAGAGGGAAAAACAGTTCAAGTCGAGTTAGAGATTGTTGGCGCTAAGTTCACTTATAATCTTCTACTCGGCCGGAGCTGGACCCATGCCATGCATGTTGTAGCCTCCTCCCTAATCCGTGTGATTTGTTTTCCCCATCAAGGGAAGATTGTCACTGTCAACTAGTTGTCCTTCTTTGCCTCTTCCTCCTCAAATGGCAATGTTCCATACATCAAGCACACTGGTGCTCCCTATGAGAATGTGGGTGAAGGTTTTTTAAAGATTCTGCCTTAATGGGAATTTTTCTCACTCCCACCTCCTCATGTTGCCTCTGTCAACATGATCTCAGTCAAATCTGACCCTTGGGTCATACCTTCACTAGATCTTGTTGATACCTGGGGTGAGGTTATGCCGCTTAGTCCTGCCGAAATCAACTACGTGGAAATTGTTTCGGCCTCAAGTTCTGCATCCTCTGATTCTTCTATTTTGAATACCTCTCTCAATATGTATTCTCAATCCCCATGGCTTGGCACTTTGGAATCTCTTGATCCCTTAGCTGAGACTTTTCCTGCTGACGAAGTTATTACATCTCGAGGAACCACCTTGGAACAATACTCATCATCGTTCCTCGTTCCTGCCTAGACCAGCGATCATGTCTACATGTTTTGAGAAGTTCTCTTCTCACTTGCCTATTTACATGTCAGTTTATCCTGACGTGGTCAAGATATTTCAACTGAGGGCACCTTTATCCCGTCATGGATTCAGGATTTTTCTCCCTCCCTGAGCTTTTACTGATTTCCCATTATTGCAATGGGATTTCCATCTAACTCGTAATCCTCCCTCGGCTAGGGGGCGTGTGGACAAAGCCTTATATGAGTTCTACTCTATTATTTGGCCGAGTCAATTCTTACTCGTCATTACAACGGTAAAAATCTGGTGTTCATCTGTGTTGATCGATTACCCGAGTCCAAGCATAGACTCTCTCAAGAAGTACTATGCTTAGGTCATCTTGCATCGTTACTTATGTATATTAATGTGTCATTCATTTTTGTGCAGTGTGGTTTGGTGTGTTAGTTTTCAAGCAACTTTCTTGTTTACTATGTTTTCTCTACTTTGCAGATGTATGTGACTCCCCACATCAATTTCGCTCATGGTGCTTTCCGTAGTACCCAGAACCTATCATCCACAGCATGGGAAATTTATGACCCTCACGGTGAGTTGATTGTTCTTCAAGGTATCTATTTAGGTTGCACAACTAACAACATTGTTGATATAGTGTCGTCATCAAAGTGTTGTCAGAAGCCATTTCTCTTGACATTCGAGAGTTGGTTGTCAACCTGGATCCACAGCTTGTCATCCTTCAACTCAATGGGAAATATTTTTTCAAAAACCCTCAAATATTGAGATTGTATCTCTGTCTTCATCTACTGGAAAGGCAGTTTGATTATATTACATATCATCATATTCCTAGATGCATGAATACATTGACAGATGCATTAGCTAATTATGTGTTGGATAGACATTTAAGAAACATGTGGAAATATAAAACAAATCATTTGTACCATAGTAAGTAAGAAAATACAACATATATATATATATATATATATGGTGATAATGTTTTATACATTAAAACCCCAAAAAATAATATGTGTGTCCAAAATAACATCGGTGGTTCACAAGCCTCATATATTTATGGCACACAGGCCTCAAAAATGTAAATGCTGGACTTAGGAGCTAATCAGTGTGGTGATCGTGGTAGCATGACATGGCTCATGCAACACGAGTCAACAATCGACGATTCTGATACGATACTCTCACCGTGTGTCTTTGGTACTGGCGAGGAATGTCTCCCCCCTGATCATACTCTGGGATACCATGAGTCAACCCCTCAAGGTTCCTCACAATCTCCTCCTTGTTGTCACTGCCCTCATGATAAGGAGCGATAGCATCAAACTGGCAGGCGACGCGCCTGGCTATTGGGGACATCCCAGCAGGACGCTTTGGTCCAACATCTGCATTAACAAAGAGAAATGTTATAAACACATATATATCAACAAACAATTAAAAAATTACAAGATTAAAAATTTATTTTTTACCTTGATCGTCAAAATCCTCTCCATCTAGTACTGCCATGTCTAGATCTCCACGAAAGTGAGTGCCACTTTATGGCCAATCCTCCATGATGACCAGCTGTCATCGTAACCATGAAAATAAGGCAGGCATATATGACATGCGCTGGCCCCTAATGATCCTAGGCATCAAACAACTCCAACGGGCCATCTACAGGTCACATGGCATGGGAGGATCTACCTCAGTCAATTGATACTAGAACAGCGGCACTTGTTCTAAGAAAAAGGTCACTAGGTCAGATCTAAAGCAAAATTGCTTCAAATTCCCCACCTTAGCTTTGGTCAGCTGGTGTTTTATGTTGATCTTCATGGATTCCACCCAATTGAATATATTCGATGTTGTGCAGTCGATGGCATATAGGAATTTCGACTTGTTAGTCTCATGCATTGCCTGGGACCCCACCACTTTGTTGATAGTCAATAGTAGCACTCTTAGTGTCAAATATTGGACGGTGGCAATCTCAATCTTACCACTCTTGGATTTGAGGGCTTCAGGGAAATGTTCAGTAAGCAACATGGATATACTTTCCCCAATCAGTCGTGGCCCATATAAGTTGACTGATTCCCCTCTCCGGGAAAGTCCTGTGATGAAATATGTGTCTGAAGCTTCTAACTCTAGCTCCTGGTCACCAACGACAAATATTTCCCAATTTATGTCCTAGAGACTAATCAGGTACCAAAGCAGCTCAGGTTGGGCCCGTATCCCTAGTATGAGAAATAATTTGAGGAGCCCATAGTCCCTCAAAGCGTTTAGGCAATTTGGATCATTCAGTGCCTGGGCGTCCACATCCTTGTGCTCACGTTCTTTCTAGTCTACCATTTTCGGTGATTCTTTCCTGCAAAAACCATAGATTTAAGTCAATAATAATTTTTGGCCCATAAATTTCAAATTCTAATGGTGGTTTTGAGGGAAAATTGGTTTTTTCCCTATTCACAGTGTCGGTGCACCTATTTTAAAAACAGTTGCATTGATGGCACGATAGGCTGCTTTAATTACCCTCGGTCGGTGTGACTTCCAGGCAAGACTTTTGACAAATCCCCCCTCAAAAATCCAAAAAATGGTTACAAACAGGAATAAATGGTATGAAAATGAAGCTTAGGGCTTTGTCTCTTCCCTATAACTGACGGCTCGACGAATGACCTCTTGGATCTCCCGCAATATGCTCCAGAACAATTAGGGAAAAAGTGAGTAAAAAGTCTTTCACAGCAAGGTAAAATAGTAAATGGTAAAAAATATTTACTTTTCCTCCCTTTTATTTAGTTTTTCATGAAATATTAGGTTTTGTAAATATTTTGACCTATTTTGCCTCAAGAATTGGATAATTCACTTTACCTTTCTATGCAGCGACAGGTGATGGATGTTCGACGATGATGTCGAGTCATGTTTCAGCTCTTTGCTCGACTCATAAAACTCATATGAAAAGATTGTCAATTATTTTTCCCTTTTGACTCATAAAAGAGAATAAAATGGGGGGTCTGCTTTCAAGCTCTTTTCCGACCCTTTAAAAACAAAAAGATAGTCGAGCCCTTGTCATTTCAAACTCATTAACAGATGCAAAATGTCGTGCACCCAGTATAAGTTTACCCCTTTTTCGAGTTGGGATGCACTATTTACAAAAAAGGTACTCCTTGACTGAAATGGTCAAGCGGTTCTCTCAAGTATCATTTTCTATCTTTTTGGGCTCGAGAGACACAAATTTATGAAAAGGGACCATGTGGAGTCTTCCTTTCTGTGCCTTTTTCAAAATCTCTAAACATGAAAAAGATATCGAGTTACACCTTTGTCAGACTCGTTAAAATATCAAATGACATCAAATTCGTCACCATGACGAACAGGAGCTTCTCCTTCGTGGGGCTCATTAAACTTACTAGGTTGGATTCATCCGAAGGATGTACTTACAATGCAAGAATATGTTATCCCCTTCAAGCTTGTGATTAAAAAATAATTGGGGTAACTGCTAGAAATGGTGCAGGGGAATTTGGAAATCTAATCAGTTGTGTCAGTAGCTCACTCTTGAACATGACACTTTTTGCTTCGTATCGAGTTGGGATATCCTCCTTTGTAACGTTGACCTTCCTGGGCTGGTCTATTCATTTTTTCCTTCCATTTTATCTCTGCCACATCGTTATGACCACCGATCCTATGGATCTAAAAGCTGCCAAACTTCCAGTTGTGTCACCAATATGTTCAAGAGTTGTCCTTCTACAGTTACACTTACCTCTGATTCTTTGTATCATCCAAAGTAATTTTTCATCCCTTTGTCTCGTTTCGAATATGTGGTATACATTATGGCCCTCCTTCAACACGGTCGCTTTCTGTCGACTTCAACTCATTATTCGGGAAGTTGACCTAGAGACTCCCTTCCGGTACCTTAGAGCTTGCATGCCCTAATGGCAAGTTCTTCACACTTGACGACAAGTTCACATCATTGGCTTTCGATCGAGTAATTTCACGAGTGTTCGACTTTAGTTCCTCTATTCACATTCTGTGGATTGTGTTGATAGTACCTTGAGGACCATTGTCATTATTGTGGTTTATCTCGTTCTTGTTAACAATTTACATATTGACTGGTAATCAAGAAACTTTTTAGCATGTTCGACATCAACACATATATTCACATGCTAGAATTTGTACTTTGATCGGGTCATGTTGGAGTGCAAGACCCTAGACTCAAATCACAAGATTCTAGGTTGCGAAGTGATGTAGCATGATTATGTTGCATGTCTCTTTCAGATGGATGGCTGCGACCATACCATGATTTATCATATGTGATCCTTTGCATTATTGGATGGTTGCGCCCATGCCTGGATCCAATTATATGATCATTCTCTGGGTGGTTGCATCCATACCATGATTCATGTATCATTTGACAGAGTTTTCAGTTATGTATATGTATATGTACTTGCTTACAGGTTTTCCAATGATAGATTTTGGGTTCCCACACTGATTCATAAAGTGTTTCATCCCTCACTCTAGTTTGGCCTTCACGCTTTAGGGGGCATCTGTTACATATCATTTTCTCAATGTCCCTATGCTCCCCATTCCTTGATCCTAGAGGACCTCTACAGTGAACCCTACATACTTTCCCTTCATGAAGAAGCGCTCACTGTGTCCCTCTTCATGAGCAGAACAATTCACTTTTGCACCATTTTCCCAAAATCTTTTGTTTTTCCAAGATTACAAGACCAGCTCTAATGACCCTTGTCCTCCTCGTGCCAATATGCAAGGATTAACACTATCCCTAGCACCAACCGGAGTGACTGATCTTTGTTCCAGTCATGTCGATCCTCTTATGGAAAGTTTTTTAAATAAGGAGTCGAAGTTTCCAACTCTAGAAGCTTCGTAACAAAATTCTGGTAAATGGTTTGGCCAGATGGGGTCGAGGATGTCAGTTTGGGCTTCTTTCCCCTATAAGGATGGAAATACCTCAAGAGATAATACCTTCTCCCATGAGAAGAGGATCCATATCCTATCCGTTCATGCTATATAAACCTTCCTTTTCCCAAGCACAAGTTATTGTTAATGTTGGTGTGTTAGTGCTAATTAAGTTTGGAGTAAACTACAAGCTATTCATATTTGTAGCTCTCTAGTTATGTGAGGGAGAAGTGTGAATTTGGTTTAGTGTGAATTCTAAAGGGAAGAGCCTTAAAACTATCATTGTTGAGACCATCATGGAATGCTAACGGAAGTGTGTGGGAACCTGGTTTTGTCGGAGAAGAATGGCAATGTCAAGATGATGGTTGTAATCTCTTCTTGATTCAATATATATGCAACTATCGATTGATTTCCTACATAGTGTGTCATCTTACATGTTTATGGATTAATGTTTCTTAACTTGTTAAGTAGGTTGAATTACAATTTGTCTATTACCATGGTTGTTGTTTGTTGTTGTTTACTTGTTTCAGGTGTTGGAAGAAGGAAATGAGAGATAGTTGGAGTGAGAAAGCAAGTTCATTATCAAACGAGATAAGCGTATTAAGAGGTAGGCCCTCTTAATTGGTTCTAACCTAAGGAATTCCTCCATAGAATGTATCGGTTGTGGCTAGACCCATTATCGAGCTAGAGGAATTGTTTGTGTCCGCACTCATAATTTTACTTCACCACAATAACACAACAAATACACATGTCATGATACCACAACTACACAATGCACATACATATTACTGCATGTACACAATACAACATGTACGACATGCACAAAATACCACATGTACAACATGTACACAGGACCACCTATACACAACACCACCTACACAATGTGTACACCGCAGCACATGTATCCGGCACCAGCATGGGGGCTTCACTGGGGGAGAAATACCATACCATGTGGGTTCATATTGGGGGATATATATTGATGTAAAAATGACATAATATATTGGGGGATATATAAGGGTAAAGGGTTTTTATATTGGCAAGTATAAAAAATGGAGCTCAAAGTTAAAGAAAAAATATAAACGGGTATAAAAAATGTTAATGAATAAATGGATACCTACAATATCTAGTGGAAGTAAGGATTTTTTAAATTGGTAATGTGTATTATGTTCGTATTGGTAGGGGGTTAAATAATGTGATTTCTAGAGGTATTTTCCAATATGTAGTCAAATTAAGGGTATTGTTTAATATGCCACGAACACACGTGATATGTCTAAGGTTCATTGAGTGAAGCCCTTGTGGACACCAGCCGCACAATGTATACACAACGCCACATGTACATCGTACCACTTGTACAATGTGTACACAATTCCATACGTACACAACACCACGTGCACAACATGAACACGACACCACATGTACACAACACCATATGCACGACATGTACACAGTTCCACCTACACACAGCACCATATGTACAACATGTACATGGCGCCACATGCTTACAATACCACTTATACAATCATGCACACAACACCATATGTACATAGCACCATATGTACAACGTGCACACAACACCACATATCCATCATGCGCATAGTACAATATGTACACAACACTGCATATCCAACATGTACATAGCACCATCTATACCCAACACTGCATATGCAACATTCAGAAAACACTATCAGTACCACTATGTACATAGTATTACATAATGTAGCTCCCTTCCAGGAGAGACTGGAAAACGAGAGAGAGTTGTATCTCTCTGCAGGTTGCAGCTTACGTACTGGTAAAGGACTGCACCAATACAAAATCATTGTAAAAGAAGTTTCTATTTGAAAGAAGATAGATACATATTGGAGCAGGTGGTTTTCACCCACATTGGGTTTCCACCTTATATCTAGTGTTCTTTGGTGTGACTATCTGTTTTTCTTGTTTCATGCTCATTATTATATGATACTGACATACAAGTTAATGATCAATATTTGAAGATTAAATTAAGTATCAATCAGGAAGACATATTCAAAAGAATTTGATAATACTGATTCACCCCCCCTCTCAATATTGTTTCCAACAATTGGTATCAGAGCAAGTCCTTCTGAAGAAGCTTGATCGCTTGAAGGAAAATCTTTCATCATGAGCAACTACGAGAGGGAAGCATCAATCAGGCCACCGGTTTTTGATGGGAAAAACTTCGTATATTGGAAGGTAAGAGTTACTGCCTATCTTCAATCTTTGGGTACAGAAGTCTGGGATATCATAGATACAGGGTATACTTTTCCTTCAGCAACTCCCACAGATCCGGCTGAGAAGAAGAAATATGAAACAAATGCAAAGGCAGTCAATACTCTATTGGGATGTCTATCGCAATCAGAATTTGTCAAAGTTATGTAGTATAAATCTGCAAAGGAAATATGGGACAAGATTTTTCTAAGCTATGAAGGAGATGATCAGGTAAAACGAGCAAAACTTCAAACCCTCAAAATTCAGTATGAAAATCTCAGGATGTACAATGATGAAAGTGTGGCTAACTATTTTCTACGTGTAGATAAGATTGTTAATTGTATGAAAAATTTAGGTGAAGAAGTAAAAGAGGCTGTTGTGGTTGAAAAAGTTCTAAGATCTTTGTCCCCTAGGTTTGAATCTAAAGTTTCTGCAATAGAAGAACAGGAGAATCTTCAAAACCTTAAAATGTCACAGCTGCATGGAATTCTAACAGCTTATGAAATGAGGAAAGGAGGACCATCAGATAGGAGAGAAGCTACCTTCAAGGCTTCTGGCAAAGGAGACTACTATGAGTCGGGACACATATCAGATGAAGAAGAAGAATCAAATTTTGTCAAAAATCTTCAACGGGGTGCTGGACGATTCCGAGGTAAGTTACCTTTCAAATGCTTTACTTGTGGAAGAGTAGGTCACTTGTTGGAAATAATACTGAGAGGGGGGGGTGAATCAGTATTATTAGGTCAAAATATTCCTTTTCTAAAACCAATTTGTATACGCTACTTCAGTTCATTAAACCCGCGTATATACGCAACTATTTAGAAGGTAAACCACGTATACAAAGCAAACTTTTAATTTACTTTAACTTTCTGATAATGATTGTTAATCTGTGATGCAGAATCAAATAACCAGTAACCAGAGACAATAAAACAGAGCAGAAAGACAGTCACACATAAGAACACAAGATATAAGGTGGAAACTCAATGTGGGTGAAAACCACCTGCTGCAATTCGTCTCTATCTTTCTTTAATTAGAAACTTATGTTTACAATGTACTGGTGCCGTCCTTTACCAGTACGCAGGCTGCAACCTGCAGAGAGCTACAACTCTCTCTTGTTTTCCAGCTTCTCCTGGAAGGGAGCTACAACCCCCTTTAACTCTTGCACTAGCCAAGATGCTAGTACATAGGTGCTGGCCTACAGAAGGCTACAACCTTCTTTTTCTTCCAGGGACCACGTTTCATAAATTTTCAGACTGGATCCATGAACATTAATCAATCATCAAGAATTTCTTCATCAACCAATCACCTTTCACCAATTAGATCTGAATCTGACAGCTGTACCAAAGACACAGTACCAGTAACCACACACCAAAACAGAACCCAGAACACAGCAGTAGTGAACAGAAGCAGCAAGATCAAAGATTAAAACATATACGCTACTTTATCAGCCTGAAACATGCGTGCATACGCTTCTGCGTATGAAACAACCTGTGTATACGCGCTTTTACTTCACTGAACCTGCGTGTATATGCACCTTCACTTTACTGAACCTGCATACAGATCTATAAAGGATAATTCACTCTTTCAGATATTCAATCACTAATTAACCCAGATTATCAGACATATAGATCAAGAAAGCACCACGTCTAGCAGACCAAAACATACAAAGATACTATCATTCAAGCTTAAAGATTATGACCCATGAATAGATCTTATACTTCTTTTGCGCTTAGGTTCCTCCTTCATTCAGATCCAAATCTGCATCACAACCCAATTACCAATATACCAGCTCTAGCACTTTTTCAGATATTCAACAATAATGCAGATGATCCTTTGCCACATGATCTCCTTCCTATTTTATAGTCTTAGGCCTTCCTCAATACCATGGTCCAAAACCATAACATTTCAATACCATAAACCCAAAACTAGGGATCAACACATCTGTTGAGACGCCTTGGTTCAAAACATAGGTTCAAATATCAAGGACTAACTACCATGGACCAAAAATATGATCCCCAACATATACGCGCTTTTGTAATGTATAACCCGCGTGTATACGCGCCTTTGTCTAGATGAACCTGCGTATATGTCTTTTTCTTCTTTCTGAGTGCCTGAACTGAGATCTGTTACCAAAGAGAGTTGCCATCAAGGACAACACCTGTGCCATAGCACCAAACCTGTGTCATAATGCCAACAATCTCCCCCTTTGGACTTGATGGCAACATAGGTTCAAATTCCAAGGACTAACTACCATGGACCAAAAATATGATCCCCAACATATACGCGCTTTTGTAATGTATAACCCGCGTGTATACGCGCCTTTGTCTAGGTGAACCTGCGTATATGTCTTTTTCTTCTTTCTGAGTGCCTGAACTGAGATCTGTTACCAAAGAGAGTTGCCATCAAGGACAACACCTGTGCCATAGCACCAAACCTGTGCCATAATGCCAACAATCTCCCCTGTTGGACTTGATGGCAACACCAAGATCCTCAAGATCATTATCCCCCTTTGTCATCAAGGGCAAAGGGTTGTGCTCCCTCTGAGTACATGCTGAAATCTCTGTCCTGTTGTGCTGACCATGCTCCCCCTAGCTGTAGGCAAGATCTGCAAAAAGATGTTCTTAAGAAGAACCAATACTTATGCAACAATACAAGACCTTCCTATCACAAAAAAACTTAACACATACATCCATCACCCAACCAAGTGGGGATCATCCATCCAACCAAGTGGGAAGACATCAGAAATTTACATATGATGACCAAATACATTGTATCTTCATCCCAGGCATAGTGGGGAAACCAATATAGTCCGTTACATGACCTTGACACCATATAAGAAAGAGATACATGACATAGAGATGAACATGACTTATGAAAGTCATCAACAACTGATAGCAGCAGCAACTGATAATCATCATTCAGATCAACAACCAAGATTTCCTTCTGTTCTCCCTCTGTCTTTGTTCCACCTGAAATCAACAACAGTTATGAACCAGAACCAAAAGCTTCTAAGATAATGCCAACAATGCATTATTAGAACATTATCTGCTCCCCCTGAACCTGTGTCAGATGGTCTTTGTTAGACCCACATCAGAATATCTTCAACCAGAGCCTGCTCCTTCTAATATCCATCAAGCCTACATATATGCGACTTTCTCTGCACACACAAGCGTAGTTACGCGGATACTCCTTATCCAACACGCGTACACCCATTTTTCTCTGAAACTGACAAGATTTAACAGCAAGATGATACATCAACAACTACTCCCAGCTTCTATCTGAGATATTCAAAAGTTTTCCTGGGCAGTGGTTTGGTGAAAATGTCAACAACTTGTTCCTTAGAAGGAACATACTCCAATTTGACCTTTTGTTCCAACACTTGTTCCCGAAGAAAGTGATACTTGATTGGTATGTGCTTGGTCTTTGAATGCATGACAGGATTTTTTTGAAATGCTGATTGCACTTGTATTATCACATAAGATGGGGATAGGTGGAGTACAAGTGATTTGAAAATCCTGCAAGGTCTACATCATCCAAAGGATTTGAGTGCAGCAAGATCAAACGCCACATATTCCGCTTCAAGCTGTAGATAAGGCAATCGAACTCTATTTCTTGCTGAACCAAGATACTAATCTGGAACCCATAAAGAATGCACCACCACTTGTGCTCTTCTGTCATCCACGCTTCCGGCCCAATCTGCATCTGTATAAGCATGAAGTGTGAGATCTGTATCTCTAGGATACCATAAGCCATAATTTTGTGTCCCTTGAAGATATTTGAAAATTCTCTTTACTGCCTGAAGATGAGTATCCTTTGGATTTGCCTGAAATCTACCAACTATTCCTACTGCATGCATGATGTCTGGTCGGTACCTGTCAAATAAAGTAGACTTCCGATCATAGATCTGTAGGTTGGTTGATGTACTGCTACATATTCATCATTTGCACTGAGGCTACATCCTGTGACCATGGGTGTACATACTGGTTTTGCATCTTCCATGCCAGATTTCTTCAAGATCTGTTTGAGATACTTGGTTTGAGATAAAAAGATTCCTTCTTCCTTTTGTTGGATTTGCAAACCAAAGGAAATATGTTAGTTCTCCCAGCAAGGACATTTCAAATTCTTTCTGCATGATCAAGGTAAAGTTTTGATTCATCTCTTCTTCATTGCTGCCAAAAATAATGTCATCTACATACACAACAAGTATTAGTAATTTATCATTTTCAACTTTGATATAAAGATTGCTATCTGCTGAACCTTTTGAGAAACCTTGTTGATGAAGATATTTGTCCAAGCGATAGTACCAAGCCCTTGGAGCTTGTTTGAGCACATAGAGAGCCTTTTTCAATCTGCACACAAGATTTGGATCATTTCCAAGAATGAACCCATCTGGCTGTTCAATGTAAACTTCTTCTTCCAAGTCTCCATTCAGAAAGGCTGATTTTACGTCCATTTGAAATACTTTGAAATTTTGAAATCTTGAGAGAGCAAGAAACATTCGAATGGCTTCAAGTCTTGCAACAGGAGCGAAGGTTTATTCAAAATCTATCCCTTCTTGTTGAGCATACCCTTTACAAACAAGTCTGGCCTTGTTTCTAATAACATCCCCATTTTCATTCAACTTGTTCTTGAAGATCCATTTTGTCCCTATGACATTCTTATCTTTTGGTCTAGGAACCAACTCCCAAGTGTTGTTCTTTTCAATCTGCTTAAATTCTTCATCCATTGCCTTGACCCAGCATTCATCTTTGCATGCCTCTTTTACATTTTGTGGCTCAGTGGAGGAGAGCAA
>APFE031155093.1:0-15663 GCA_000404065.3 Pinus taeda
GTTAGTACCGAGAGGATTAACATCTTTGACAATAGATAGAGATTTTATGTAAGTTAGACTCAGATTTCTCCTTCTTATTTTATTTGTTTGGAATTTCCTGTTATAGTTTTACCTAAAGGATTATTCTTACAGTTAGTCTGAAAGGATTACTTTAGGATTACTTTTCCAGTTTAAGATGGAAATACACTTGGTATATTGCTTGTATAATCATTGTCCTTTATGCATTATTGTACATTTAGTGTTGCTCCTTTAGATGCAAATTCGGCTATGGTTTCTATTTTAATATATTTTCAAGGAATAATTCAATCATTCTGTTACTTAAAAAAAATAATTTTCTATAACCCATTATCATTTCTTAAAAGAAATCTATGTTATTTATCTATTTAATTCTAGTAATCATATAATTTTATTTTTTCCTTGAAAGTCTCTCCTCCCAAAGGGATAACCTGGCAATCACATCCACATCCACACTCTGGCCAAGCACACTTTATTTTTTTCTTGAAAATCTCTCCTCCCAAAGGAGAGCCTGGCAATCACATCCACATCCAGACTCCCCCCAAGCACACTCTCCCCAAACACACAATCACATCCATACTCTCCCCAAACACTTTCTTTTCTTCACAGTTAGATTAGATCCATTGACAGGCAGGTACCTTGGGCACTTTCTTTTCTTCAAAGTTAGATTAGATCTAGTGACAGACCAGTACCTTCTCTTTCCCACTGGTTTATTCCACCCTCTCAGATTCCTCCCTTGACTCTTTCCCATTTATATCTCCATTTTCAGGCAGATGGTAAAACTGTTTCTTGGTAACTCTTTCTTTTAACTGTTGCCAACAATGTTTATTTTCATTGACATATCAGTTTTTTATTTTCGTTAACATATCTGAACTCCTAATTACCCATTAATTAGGAACCAATTTCTAGCCTCAATCATTACCATAAAGTAAGAAATTAATGCAGTAACACATAAAAATGAACTTATGTAGCCTAAGGTGTTTTATTTATATATTATATATATATATATATAAGGTAAAATATAATTAATATAATTGTATTTATTTATATATAAAATGAAAACGAAATTATTTTTAAGAATACAAATATACTTATCACTTTATATATATATATATATATATTATTATATATAGTTTGGGTTGGCAAATATATATAAGATTTTCATTTATTTTCAATATTAGTTATAAAAACTAAATTTTAATTTATTTATAAATGTAAAAAATATTATTTGAAATTTATCAATATAATCTATTAATTTTTCATAAAATAAAATGAACATTATGTATTATTTACAAAGTCTAAAGTATCTAATCTGAAAACATAATGAAATATAATTAATTATTATATTTCAATAATGTAATTGAAAATTATGCTGCTGGTGGTTAGGTCCTAAAGATCAATTCTAAGAAACCATTATTTTAATAATTTTATATTTTTAAATATATAATTGAATTTATGATGGTGGTGGTTAATATTACTATAGTTCAAACCTAAAGAAACGAATTAATTTAAGATTTTTTTCGTATGCTCAAAAAACTTGGACAGAAGCGTTCACACTTCCCTATAATTTTGACATCCTAAAAGACTAGGAAGGTCAATATTGCAACAGAGTTCTTGAAAATGAGATTTAATGTGGTTGTAAACGCGCCACTCTAAGAGAAAGTGAAAGTGATTTTCATCAGTGTATTCTCATAGAGATGGTAGAACCTTTCCATCCATTGTGTTTTAGCGACTGCCCAACAACCCGTTTCACTATACATAAATATATGTTTTTATATTTTATTAATATTTTAATTTTGCATGGATTTGGAAAAAATAATCCAAGTGTTTATTTTTCTAAATTGAAATATTTTAATTTTATTCGTATGTAAAAATATTACTGAAATTTATCAATATATTATTAATTTTTAGTAATAAATGGAACTTTTTTATGTTATTTATTTTAAAAGTCTAAATAGTAAATTTGAAAACATAAATGAATATATAATTTATATTTTTTTAATATGTAATTGAAATTATGATGATGACGATGGTTAAGGTTCACTGAGACCAAACTTTGGTCTATCAAATGAATTTATTTAAGATTTTTTTCCTATGCTCAAAAAGCTTGGAGAGAAACCTTCCTAGCTCACTATAATTTTGACATCCTAAAAGACTAGGAAGGTTAGTGTTGCAACAGAGATTTTGAAACTTAAATTTAATGTGGTTGTAAGCGGGACACTCTAAGATGAAGTGATTTTCATCCTAGATGTTTGTATTTCTCACAAAGATGGTAGAGCCTTTCCATCCATGGTGTTCTAGGAACTACCCAACAACCCATTTCACTATATATATATATATATATGTTTTTTTATATTTTTTCATATTTAATTTGCATGGCTTTGAAAAAAAAAATCAAAGTGTTGATTTTTTAAATGAAAATTTTTAAATAATCATTTTGTAGTTTTAATGTTAAATGAACAATTTTTTACTTCAAATTTATCTATCTATGTTTTAAAATATATAAATGGTTAAAATTATATGATAGATATTGTATCAATTCAAATTACACTTGGATAAAAGAAAACAAATACTTTCATATGGCTCTTTCTTTTATACATTTTTCAATAAAAAAGTGTAAATTAAAATCATTTTTTAGAAGTTGATATATCCCTCCAAAGGTACACATGTTAAAATTAACACCATCATTATCCTCATAGTAATCAACAACATAAGTAAATAAATAAATACCTTAATTATTGGAAATTTTAACCTAACCTTACTCTTTCTACACTTTTACTTTTACATCCGTATTTCTAAACCAATTTTATGTTTATTGGTCCCTTTATGACATCGGAAACTACACATTTGTGAGTGTATTTTTGAGTGGTCGTTGATGGCATGAGGCACACCCATAATGAACAACCTTTCCACTCACCAAAAGAGCATCATTATATTTACCTACTTTTAGAAAGCTAGACCTAATATGTACACTTTTTCTACCTTTAGGTGTCTCTATTCTCCTTTGAACCCACATTTGAGTTGCATTTGTGAATTTCTTAATGATTTCATAAGTAATGAATGATTGGTGCCTCTTGGGTTTGGAGTGGTCTAGGTGATTCCCTTGATCATGGAGTCACAGTTTGGGGTCAACCTACTTCTAAACTAAGTCCAAGTTGCAGCGAAGGTCAAAACATATGGACAAACAGGCTACTAAAGGTATGCTATAGGAGGCTGCTATAGGTGCCCTATATTTCTACAGGAAGGCCTATAATCCTACAGGAAGGTTTCCAAGAAGATTTAGCAGGTAGGAATGATGGGTTCAAGTTATGGAAAGGTGGATGGAAGTTGAGGTAAATGTATTAAAGGTGGCCAACACCCATAGCCAAGCTTAGAGCCTTTGGAAGCCCTATTTTGCACTAGGAGAGGTGCTCATAGTGATCTAGGAGAATGTTCTCAAGAACACGACTTTGAAGATAGAATTTGGGGATCATAAAAGAGAGAGAAGAATCAAAATATGGAGGTGAAGAAAGGCCCCTTTCTTGAAGATCTAAACAACCCTACAACATCACATGCATATACACCTTTATCATTGACAAAATGAAATAACTAATAGTGGAAAAGGTGAGTTGAATTTAAATTCCATCTACTCTATGCCAAAAACTCTGACCTAGTCAATAAATCAACTCCTAACCTATAGTAAACACATGAAAAACAAGATGACTAACGTAAATATTCTTCCAATAAATCATAAACATAGTATTTTTGGACTATGATTGTAGATTCTTATAGCATTCTCTCATGGGAGAGATGAGGTAGAGGTTGCAATCAAAATATTTTGATGGGTTATTTTCTGATAGAATGCAATAAACTAATAAGAACCCTGAACCAAAAGAAGATATAAATACATAAGAGGGACCTAAGTTGCTAGGGTTGGGCTGAAACTCAAGGGCCTCAAACCTCTAGAGCTAACTCAATGATGAATCAATAAGAAACTTTTCATTATCATTTCATTAGTGTCTAGTACATCATATAACATTAAAAAATAATAATGCCAAGTACTTGAGCTTGATAGCCACCTAGCTAAAAACAAAACTTGAATCCTAATGAGCTATTTTACATGTTTATTTATACAAGAGGGTGGCTACTAGAAGCTCCCTACAAAATATGAATGTTTGTCTCCCATAAGACGAGATTGTTGGATCTTTATATTCATTAATTGCACTTTCTTGGTTGTCAATGACCTTACCTTTCTTGGCTACCAATGACCTCGAGCTGATGAGAGAGACTGTGGCATTATTACGTTGATTGAAGGAGTTAAGGAGGTCAACAACCTTCTAGAATCTCTCCCTATTGTCTACACTTCTCCCCTACATGTAAATTATCTTAAAAAATCTTAATTTGCTACAATTAAACCATACTAGGCCACATGACATAGAAAAAAATCTTTTACCCCTCTCATGAAGCATAATAAAACAAAAATTGTAAATAAATGTGAGAAAGAGATAGTTCTAAAGCTAATAGATGGCATTATGACCCTTATAATGTACCCATTGATGAGCCTCATCATCACCCCCTACTAAAATTGTTTTTCATCCTCTAAGAAACTTAGTCATCTATGAGCATGCCCTTTATGGTCCTGATAGCATCCCTCACATCCCAAGGTTCCTTAGATGTTGTGTCTTCTTGGAGATAGAAACTTGCATTACTTGCATTCTTTTCTATATGTTTCCACTTCCTTTTCTATTTTGCTTCATTTCTTCCTTCTTGTAGTCCTATCAGCAAGGGTGGAATAAGCTTGAGTCTTATCCACTTAACTTTCAATCTTAGCATGTTCCTCTTGTACAAGGGTGTCCTCCAAAATGCATTCCATAGCCTTTTAGGGGAGTGATATTCTCTAATATGGATGTTGTGGGATAAGGCATTCCATCTACTCTAGAAAGCATGTTTTCTTTCTGTTCCCAACAACCTGAGTGCATCTTCAAAACGTTAGATGGCTTGCTCCAAAGAGTGGTGAGCCCTTGTCTTGCACTAAGTGCCACAACTCTCAAGGGCTCCTCAAGTCTATTTCTGAACACAGAGTTTGTACAAACATCAAGGTGAGTACTATATACATAGTAGATGGGATTATACTCATGCCACCCTCAAATAGGACATTTAATCAATAGCTCTCCAAGGCCACTCTTCCCATTGAATTAAAAGGGAAAATAACTAATTAATGTGCAATTTAGAAGCTACCTCTAATGATAAAAACGTAAATGATTTTTAACTTCAAATTGTAAATGCTATTGAATGAATTCATGAAAAGATAAGAGCTACACTACTTGCAGAAAGGGAACTACATTATCTTACAATCAACAATCAGGCTACCAAATGTATTTGTAGATAGGAGGATAACCTACCAAATCATAACTCGAGTTTCCATGCATCATATATCTAGCTCACACTTGCATATAAATCAATGTTCTATTTGGGCCAAATCTGTGATAAAGAAACTAATGCTATTCGATTTGTGCAGTGGAGAAAAATGAGGGTTTAGTGTGGCCTAGGTGGTGCCCTTCATCATCAAGTCATAGTTGGGGGTCAATAAACTTCTAAGATAAGTCCAAATTACAACAAAGGTCAAAACAGGTGGAGAAACAAGTTGTTACAAGTATGGCACGGGAGGTTGCGATAAATGCCTTGTATTACTACAGGAAGGCCTATATTGGTACAAGAAAGTTGTTGAGAAGGTTTAGGAGGTAGAAATGATGGTTTGAAGGGATGGAAAGGTGGAATGAAGCCGTGTTAAATGGATGAAAGGTGGCCAACACCCATAGCCAAGATTAGAGCCCTTGGAAGTCATGTTTTGCATTAGGAGAGCTTCTCATAGTGATCTGAGAGAATGATCTCAAGAACAGAACTTTGAAGAAAAAATTTGGGATTCATAAAAGAGGGTGAGGAAGCCCAAAATGGAGGTGGTGAAAGGCCCCTTTCCTGTAGATCCAAACAACTTTGCAACATCACATGCATATACCCTCTTATAATTGATGAACTGAAACAACTAATAGTGGAAAAGATGAGTTGAATTTAAATGCCATGTACTCTATGCCAAAATCTCTGGCATATTCAATAAATCAACTCCTAAGCTATAGTACGCAGATGCAAAACAAGATGAATAACATAAATCTTCTTCTAAGAAATCATAAACATAGTGTTTTTGGACTGGGATTGTAGATTCTTATTTTCATGCTCCCATGGGAGAGATGAGGTAGAGATGACAATCACAAGATTGTGATGGGTTATTTTTTAATAGAATGAAAGAAGGTAATAAGCACCCTAAACCAAAAGAAGATACAAATACAAAAGGGGAACCTAAGCCACTAGGGTTGGGTCCAAACCTAAGAGCCTTAGCACTCTCAAACTAACTCAATTATGAACCAATAAGAAACTTCTCATTATCATTAAATCAATGTCTAATACATCAAATAAAAGTAAAAAAAAAATTAGTGCCGAGTACTTGAGCTCGATATCTACCTCGCTGAAAACAAAACTTGAATCCTAGTGAGCCATTTTACATGTTTATTTATATAAGAGTGTAGCTACTATCAATTCTCTAGAAAATAGTAATGTTTGTCTCCCATAACTCGAGACTGGTGGATATTGATCTTCATTAGCTTCACTTTCTTGGTTGTGAATGACCTCGTCTTTCTTGGCTTCCAATGACCTTGAGATGATGAGAGAGAGTGTGGTGATCTTGGGCTAGTTGAAGGAGTTAAGGAGGTGGATAATGTCCTAAAATCTCTCTTTTTTGTCTATACTAAGCCTCTACATGTAAATTATCTCAAAAATTATCCATTACCTACAATTAAACCATATTAGGTCACATGACATAGAAAAACATCTTTTACCCCTCTCAGTAAGCATAATATAATAAAAAATGTAAATAAATGTGAGAAAGAGATAGTTCTAAAGTTGGAGGATGGAATTATGACCCTTATAATGTACCTATTGATTAGCCTCATCACGAGGAACTCAAAAAGCCCACAATACCATGGTGCCAACTTGGCATGTGACCAAATCCTCAATGGACTCTTCTTGGGTTTGATCCTCAAGTAAACATGTTACCCAATTTCGAACTCTTTATGCACCATATGCTAATATGCATAATTTTCTTGTCTATCATATTCCACCTTTAGATTCTCTTTTATGACTTGAATTTGTTGCTCCATTTCCTTGAGAATGTTAGGCCTAATAACGACCCTACCCACTAGATCAATCCAGCTGATATGAGTATTACAATTCCTCCCATATGATGCCTTAAATTGGCTCATCTTTACATATTCTTGGTATCTATTATTTTATGAAAATTATAGAAGTGGAAGATAGCACCCCCACTTCTTGGGTTGATGCATTACATATATCCTCAACATGTCTTCGAGGAACATATTTTTCCTCTCAATTTTTCCATATGTTTGTGGATGATAGGTTTTACTAAATGCCAACTCTCTTCCAGAACCCACAAAAAGTTCCTTCCAAAACCCACAAAACGTTCCTTCCAAAATCATGAAGTGAGCTTAACACTCTATATAAAATGATTTTCTAAGGAATTCCATGTGGTCGCAAAATATCCTCTATGAATTTTTGTACCACATCACCAACAAAGCTAGTGGACTTTATTTCTACAAAATTAGTTACCTTGGTCAATTTGTCATCAACAACCATAATTGTGCCATGTTGCCTGTAGGTTCTAGGAAAACGCGTGATGAAATACATGGAGATCAACTTTGATTTCCATTGTGGAAAGTGAATGGTTTGCAATAATCTTATTGGATGCTGGGATTCAACCATTACTCCCTGATATTTTATGGATTTGGGCACAAAATAAACCACTTCTTTCTTCAAATTTGGCCAATAATATAACCTTTTAATGGTTGTGAGAATATTTTGATACCATAGGTGGCCTAAATATGGCTCTAAATGGAAGTATCTCATTACAATCCTCTTCAATTCATCATTATTTGGCACATAAATTATGTTTTTGAAACTAATTAGGTTTTCATCAGTCAGTTGGTATTCCTCATCGCCATCATCTTGTATCAAATTTTCTCTCACTTATTTATACTTTTCATCATGTTATCCTGCATTCTTGACCCTTTCTACTAGGTGATTTGTTTCATAATAGATTATGGTTTCTAAGTGATTCATTTGAATCCTCCTACTAAGTGCACTAGCAACCTTATTCTCTTCGCCTTTCATTTACTTGATGTCAAAGTCAAACTCACTAAGTATGGCCAACCATGTAGCCTATCTTGTGTTCAACATCGGTTTCTCAAACAAATACTTGAGTCCACCATGGTATGTCATAAGTGTAAATTTTATGCCGAGGAGGTAATGCCTCCACATCTTCAACACATGAATTATGGAAACTAACTCGAGATCATGAGTCACATAATTCACCTCATTCTCATTCAATTTTCTTAACTCATAGCATAATACTTTTCCTTCCTAGATCAAGACTCCATTGATCTCTTCTTTGTAAGCATCTGTGCATACCACCAAATCCTTATCATTATATGCTATGCATTGTGAGAAATTGTTTCAATTTCTCAAATCTTACTACACAATGAGTTATCTGCTCAAATTTCTTCCCTTTTCTCTACAAGGGTGTGATATAATGACCGATATTGGAGAATTTTTTGATAAATCTCCTGTAATAACTTTCTAGTCCTACGAATAACCTAATTCCACATAGTATTCGTGGTTGGTCACTCCATTATGGCCTTGATATTCTTTGGATCAACTGATATCCCTTCCTTGGAGACAATATGTCCCAAATAATGTATCCATGATTGGAAGAAATCACACTTGCTAATATTTTCATAGAGATTATGCTCCCTCAGTCTCTGTAGTATTGTAGGCAAATGCTTTTCATGCTCTTCCTTAGTCTTTAGGTACACTAATATGTGATTGTAAAATAAAATGAAAAACTTGTCCAAATATGGATGTAACACATTATTCATTAAGCATATGACTGTGGCAAGGGAATTAATAAGAAAAAAGGATACCACTACAAACTCATAGTGTCCATATCTTGTCGAGAGAATAATATTATGAATTTCCTGCTTCTTGATCGCTATTTCGTGATATGCTGACCCCAAGCCAATCTTAGAGAAGATTGTTTCTCCCCTTAGCTCATTAAGGTGATAATAAACTCTTGTAAATGGACACCTATTCTTTATGGTTACCCTATTTAATTTTCTATGGTCAATGCATAATTTAAGGGCCCCAAAATTCTTCTTTACAAAGAGAAATAGGGCTCCCCATCATGACACACTTAGCCTTAGGTAGCCCTTGTCCAGCATCTCCTTTAATTGTAATTTTGGCTCAACTAACTTAGGGGAACTCATCCTATATGGTTCCTTAGATGTTGGTGCTACTCCAGGTGCCAACCCAATAGAGAAATGTATCTCTCTCTGAGGAGCTAATGCAAGAATCTCCATTGGAAACACATCCACATAGCGTTGATGAACCAGGTAACTTTCTAGTGGTTCACTTTCCTCATTCTTAATAACACTACCAGCCTTTACATCACATAATACTTGTACTACAAACAACATGGATCCCTTTATACTATTTCATTTGGCTTGCATAGTTGTGATCAAATCCACTGAAGTAGGATTTCTCCTACCGTGTAAAAGCCTTCTTTTTCCTTACTCATCTAAGCATTCAATTTCCCTTTCAAAACAAACCACTTTCACCTAGTCTAGGTACAACCAATCCATGCCCAATAATATTTTGTAAGCACCTAATGGAAATATATTCAAATGAGTTGTGGTGGGAATTCCACTAAGGTCAAATGCACATGATATTACCCAATGGTGAATCTTTCTTTTTCTTATGGTTTCCAATTGAACCAACCATGGTTCATGAAATTCCTTGACGAAATTCTATTTTTTAACAAGCTCTAGGATAACCTAGTTGTACTTAGAACCTCGATCAATTAGAAGAGACACAATTTGATTACACACCTTACCTTCCATCTCAATAATAGATGCCTGATGGTCTTCTTGGTGATTTTCTAAACTTGCATAAATTATGGGAAAAATATGAGCTACATCACCCATTGCAAGACCCTCATGGACACTGTAATTTTTTGGTCCAACACTTTTTTTGTGTGGAGAATCTGTTTTCCTATATTGGTTTTCATCACATCTCCAACACTTTAATTTCTCTCTGCCTTCAATCTTGTGTCGCTCTAATGTTGGATGCTACATGATTCCCTTAGCAACAATATTAGTTTTGTACTAAAATTGATTTACAGAGGCTAGATGTTCACCTTCACTCTTTTTTGAACCTTTCTTAGGCCAGTTCTTCTTATTTCCAATATTGTTCCTTACCTTCCAGTCACCCTTAATTTATAGTTTGTGTTTCAGTTCTTAATGGCATTCTCCAAAGTGTGAGGTTCCAATAACTCAATTCTATCTCTAAATGTCATAGGAAACCCACTAATGAACCCTTTAATATTGGCTTTCTGATCCTTCAGATATGGCACATACCTCAAGAGTTCCAGGAACTTGGTGATATACTCATCATCTGCCATTTTTCCCATCTTTAGTTCATAGAAACAATTTTCTTCTCCATCATAGTAATGCTTAGACAATTTTTTCTCTCTAAAGAGATTTTCAAATTTGTCCCAAGTCATCTCCTTCTCAACAAGGCCTCTGCCACTTTTCAAATATTCCCACCACATGTATTCTTTTCCCTTCATGCTATAGGTGGAAATCATAACTTTCATATTTTAAAATAATCGTGAATTGTAAAAAATTTCTTCATGCCAAGCAACCAATCTTTTGCCCCTTATGATTTATTCATATCCCCATCAAATATGGGTGTCTTGGCTTTCTTGAATTCCTCAGACATGTAATATTTTTTCTTTGTTTCTTGATGATGATGATGGTGATGGTGAGAGTGTTGGTGGTTCCTCCTAGTAGTAGAACTAGATGGTCTACTAGAGTGATGGAGATAAGTGTTTGTTCTTTGTCTTGGGGTTATCAATGGTGCATTTATCACCATAGTATATTCACTTTCCTACCTATGCCTCTTCCTAGACCTACTAGCATGTGCCCCATTTGTTTTTTCTTTTGACTCCCAAGGGCTCCTCCTGTCTCTATGAGTAGTCATCATCTCACGTTCCCTATCTCTCTATAAATATGAAAGGATTTTCAATATGACTACATTTATCTCAACTTTTCTCCTTTGAGCTCTCACAAATCTCTTGTGATCTGCCTTGAAACTTATATCTTCAACCCTTAGGCTTCTCATAATATTCATCTAATCTTGAGAGAGATCCCCACTCCCTTATTCAATTGCCTCACTTCTTGATTAGCTCTCACCTCTTCACTTTCATGTTGTGTTTGATCAAAACCATCTTGCACCATTCCAATCCTCATTTCTTTGTTTATCTATTTTATGTTGCTTGTGATGTGTTGTCAATTAGAACACACATTGTTAGATACTTGTTGTGATAAATAAATAAACAGAATCATGACCATGAACCTTACATTCATGGACTTGTCATGGTTGTCTCTACTATGAAAAAATATCCATGTTAGTATGCCCATGATACTCAATATTTCATATGAATCAATCACATATCAAGCAATATCAACTCTTATTATATAACTACTAAATAAAGAACAAACTTATGCCCATGGTCCTGCTCTTTGAGAGTTGTTGTAATCGACCATATGCAACAAAACAATCCACATTGGCATGTGCTTATCAACAAACCATTAACTGAAATATATAAGCCTACAGGTTTCAATAGTGTTTTAACTATTAATCGCAACTATCAGTCTATTCATGATAGTGAAATATGTCATCTTTTTAAATTTTTAAATAAATAACATAGTCATCATATCAATTAGGTCTGCAATTAGTTTATATTGAGTTTTAACACCTAAAAAATTATTTAGTTAAATTTCTAACAACCATCATGAAATCCCCCTTTTTAGGAACTTCTTGCTACATTACCATGGCAGAGCCCATCTAATCTAAGTGTTGAACCTAGATGTTATGGTACCACCTATAACAAACTGACACTAATTACTACATTATGGTGTTGTTATGGTTAATCCAATTAATTTTGTGCTGTTATAAGAATAAGATAATTATTTTTCATCTTTTATCTTCATTTTCCTTATTAATTACCTTCTAAGGGTTGTGGTTACTAAATTAAGGTTACCAACCCTCATCCATAGTTTCATAACTAGAATCACCTAACCTAGCCATATATATATTATTGGCGAGAATCATATCAAAAGGTAGGCATAAGATATGCCACGTGCCCATATCTGATGGGTTCTACCATCCACTAATCCTTGTGACCAATGATAATTCTCCATGTCACTTGACTTTGGCGGCCCCCACCATCGTTCGGGCCCCAACATGGGTGCACATCTTATGAAACTTGTGACAATAAATGGACACAATGCTTTGCACTTTAGATCAATGAATTCTGATAGGTTAACATGCCTGACAAATAATGGGAAGGGAGGTGGTACAAAGTGGATTTACAAACCCACCCATCTCTAGACCTACAACTCACACTCATTCCAAAAGCCTCCCACCCCTTTTCTCAAAACCACTAGAGGGGGTCTTGGAGCATGCAATTTAAATTTTCCAAAACCACTTATGGGTTCCACTGGCAGGTGCATGATGACACTTGTCGCCCATTCCATTGGCCTCCTTCCTAGTGCCAACCCACAACCTCCTCCCATTGTGCTTCCTCTTGGCACTTCATCTTGACGATTTTCCTCGTGCTCCTTGGGTGGGTCCTTTAGGACGCGTCATCCTGATCCTGTCACCATGGTGCAACCCTTTCCTTCTCCTCTATACACCTATGGATTGTTACCATCGATACATGTCATCCTGTAACCATTACCCTAATGCCTCCCTTCAACTGCTCCCTTTTTGGACATTTAGGATGGGGACCTCCAAGACATGTCAACCTGGTCCCATAATCCCATCTCTCTTCAACATACACCTCTTGAGGCCTCCGCGACATGTCATATAGGCCCCACCACAATATATATATATATATATATATGCTTTTTGGCATAACACAATTACGGAAGGATTTGTTGGTGTGCATAATTCATGTTTTTCCACCACAGACCTGATATGAAAGAAATTTTCATTATTGCAACTCGACAATGAAGCCAAGAGGTTTATTAATTAACCAAGGTTAAAATTCCCTTCTAGATTCTTAATCCCACTGCTTGCATAGTTATAAACACTTGGTGCCTACAACACTGATATTAATATATACCTCTCTACATGCAGAGGATTAGATCAAAATCATAGTCAAATGACCAATTAAACAAAATATCATTCTTTGTAATTTACATTTTGTAAACCATTCCTTATTCTAGTTGTCAATGCAAACTAAATTTAACTTTCCATGCATATGTGAATACATTCAATAAAATAGATTACATTTTCAAGGAATTAACAAAAATTAAAAATTGGAGCCTGGGAAACTGAGTCTGGGATAATAACTCTCCACCCAACCATAGAAAAATGCAACTATCAGTCACTTGCAGTTTTCAACCTTGAGCTAGATTCCAAAGACTAAGTGGCTTTCTCAAAGGATTAAAAGAATAGGTTCCCGTTGAAGCAAGGGCTCTACATGCCTCCTTCCTCCACCTACCAACTTCTGAGTAGTTACCAAACATATAGGGAATCCAAAGGCCAACAACCTCCACCTTCTATCTATCCAATGGTGGCCAATCAGACACATAGTGAATCCAAAGGCTAGTAGCCTCCACCCACAAAATATCTAATGGTAGCTAATCAAACACATAAGGAATCAAGAGGCCCACATCCTCCACCCAAGAATGCCAATGGAGTCCATAAAAACAAGTCTTCACCATTCAAACAAAACTTAATGGATTCTACCCACCTTGGGGAATCCAAAATCCACTATAAAACAAAACAACAAGAAAGGTTCCATATATCCTCCTTTTACGAATCCAAGGAACAACCCTCCACCCCAAACATCAAGGGAATCCAAAGAAATATGATCTCCACCCTCTGGATCTACGCGGAATTGAGAGGCCATTATTTATCACCTGGGATGAATATTCTTCCTTCCAATCTTACAAATCGAGATGATATCACTGCATTTTGTTCTTTCCTTACTAAGCTCCTTATTTGCTCTCTTCATTGAATTTTGTATGATGATACAATGCCTCTAGCCTCACTATAATGCTTCAAAGTTAATTCTTCCTTCCTTTTCTCCCCTTCTGCCAGCACAACCTCCATAAAATTTCATGTCTTTTCTTCCTTGTAAATGTTTCTCAAAGCAGCATGGGCATGCGTACTTCTCTTGTAACCCAATTTAATTTAGAACTAATAACATAAACAACATACCAACTAGCCTTTAATGGTTGTCACATCAATTTAGATTTCCTGCAACACAGAATATCCAAAGCTAGAAACCTTCTCAGCTCTCGAATTTGTCTCCCTTGACTCGGCCCATTATATTTTGTAAAAATATTTATGCTGCACTTCATGATAAAAACCATGGTTGGGACTATCACACACATCCTACAAGAATTTGTTTGTTTTTAATAAAAATCAAAATATCATAACTTTCACATATGATGACTATTTGAATCTATTCAAGCATCATTAGAAATATCATTACAAGGTATTCAACATTAAGATCTTTGCATGAATGTTTAACGATATCAATTTTATCTATCATGATGATACACCTCGATCAATCCTCCCAAGTAGAAGATTTTGGACTACCAAAAGACTTAATTTATTAAAAAGATAAGTTAGGGCATTCCCTCCCTACTTTTCTAGTATTGAACAATAGTGCTCATATACTAAAATTTTGACTCATCGTAACAAAATAGGCAAGATAGATGAAAATTTTCATAACATTGTTGACATAATCAATCATTCCATTATTTCCACAAATATTTGTATTCAATTTTGCAACTACTAAATATACAAAACATACTAGAAGTAAAAATAAACACGTGGTTTCAAATGACAATGAATCAACAATATGCTTGCTCTTCATAACAAGAACACCACGGACCAATGGATCTACTTCACCCTCAACAATATGTTGTATGTTTGGAACCACAATGCTTGCTTTTAGAAAATTCTTAAGATGTAATATTTTTGAATCCTCACTGACTTAATCATAGTTAGCATTAATTTTAACTATTTCATTTCAAGGATGACATTCCTCAATTTTTACAAACATGAGAAAAAAATATCTTTCTTGCATTTAATACCATTTTTGGTTGTTTTCTATTAACAAGAGATTGGTTAGTCATTATTTCATGACCTCTCATAATGAGGTTGAATACCATGTTTAATGAGATGGTACTTTATCTCCTCTCTATAAAACATGGCCTTCCTATCACAGAGATATGGGTTTTCTATCACAATCCCACATATGTCAAGTGGTACTACATGCAATTCGCCCTCATCTATGAATTTTGCAGTGATCGCAAAGTTGATCTTACATTGTTCCGTTACTTGTAATTATATATTATCACACACCCATACCAAAGGATAAGGTTCATATGAGGTTTAATTTCCAAACCTAACTTCTCGACAATAGCTTATATGTCATTACTTAACTTGAATGGTATTTACTTA
>APFE031155095.1:0-16595 GCA_000404065.3 Pinus taeda
ATGCTTTATGGATGTGGGGATTTTCCATTCCTTAATGGCTTTAATTTTGCTAGGGTCTACCTTAACTCCTTCATGAGATACAATATGACCTAGATATTCCACCTCATGTATTCCAAAGAAACATTTGGATCTTTTTGCATATAATTGTTTCTCCTCCAATAGTTGTAGCACCTTGTTAACATGTTCAACATGATCCTTCCAAGACTTGTTGTAGGTTAGTATATCATCAAAAAATACTAACACAAATTTTATAAGGAAGGGTTTGAAAATGGAATTCATCAAACCTTGAAATGTAGGTGCATTGGTAAGGCCAAAAGGCATGACCAAAATTCATAATAACCCTCATGAGTTCTAAATGTTGTTTTCAGAATGTATTCAGTCTTCATTCTGATTTGATGATATCAATGATAGGAATGGGAAACTTATCTTTAATAGTGAGCTTGTTGAGCTCCCTATAATCCGGACACATGCGAAATGATCCATCCTTCTTGTGCACCACTACTACTGCAGCAGAGAAAAAACTTTGACTAGGTTAAATTATACCAGCCTCTAGCATTTATGCAGCCATACGTTCAATTTCACTCTTTTGGGCATAGGGATATGTGTACAGCCTGATGTTTGGAGGAACACTTCCTAGAATCAGATGAATAGCATGATCATGATCACGAATAGGTGGGAGACCTTTGGGAGTCGCAAATACATTGGAATGATTGTCCAAGACTTTTTGGAGATCTAGAGAAATAGATGATTTTGATGTGGAAACATCTAGCGAACATAATTGTCCAATTACACCTCTTTGTTCCTTTTTTAGAAGCTTTGTCATACCGTTAGAGTTGATTGTCTTTCCCGGTTTCCCTGCAATACCCCTTAATTCAACTTCCTTTCCTTCCGCAGAAAATTTCATGAAAAATTCTTGAAAATTAAAAGCTATTGTACCCAAGGATCTTAGCCATTGGACTCCTATTACAACATCAAAACCTCCCATTGGAATGGAAAGCATTGGGCTATTTAATACATATTCTCCCATGGATAGCTTGATATTATGACACTTTCTAGAGCAATTTATTGTTCCTCCATTTGCAACCATCACTTGACACTCTGGTGCTAGATATAGGAATAAATTTAATTCTTTTGCTATATTACAATGAATAAAATTGTGGGTACTTCCTGAATCAATCAACACTATTACCTTTTTCTTCTTGATTTGTCCTTCTATCTTGATGGTTGAGGAGTGGTAATTCCTGCCAATGCATTACAAGATATCATCGGATTCATTTCTTCTTTATCTAGCCTTTGTTCTTGGAGTATATCCTCTTCTTTTGACCTTTCTTTCTCCTTTTCTTCTTCCCCTTCACAATCTATGTAGAATAATTTCTTCTCAGCACACTTATGACCTTTAGTGTATTTGTTATCACAACTGTAACAAAGCCCTTTTGCTCTTTTTCCTTCCAATTTTTGTGGTGTCAACCTTATAGGTTGTAGAAGACTACGGGCAACCACACTTCCATCTTTATAGTTGTGAGTGGTATGCTTCCTGGTTGCCATAATTTTGCTTTCCATTTTTCTTGCTAACCTGAATGCCTTCTCTAATGAATCAAGTTCCCAAATGTGAACATCATGTTGGATATTATCCTTTAAAGTCCCTATGAACACATCAATCCTATGCTCCTCTGGAGTATTTTTTACCCTTATGTTCAGTGTTTGGAACTCCTCAATGTGCTCCATTATTGAACCCTTTTTTTTTAGGCTTATCAATTGGCTAAAAAAAGTGTTGCTTTCTGTATCCTCATAATGTGCTATCAATTATTCCGTAAAAATTGCCCATGTGATAATTTTTTTACAATAGAAAAGCCATTGATACCATACAAACTGTTTTGGTTCCAAGTATAAAGTTGCAATACATACCTTTTATGTGTTTTTCACATTATTGAGATCGCAAAATTGCTCCATTTGTAATATCCATGCTGCAGGATCCTTGCCATCAAACTTCCTCATATCAATTATTGGAATATGGTGGGTCTTCGATCCAACATTAGAGTCTATGAAATCATGATTAACATTTCTTTTGTTCTCATCATGAGTTTCCTTTACTACCCTTTCACCATTAGTAAGAATTTCTTGTAGAAACTTTGTTAAATCTATCTTCAAATCTTCCATGTCTGTCTTCAAATCTATCTTCAAATCATCCATCTTAGCTTCCACGTCATTCATCTTAGCTTCTATACCTTTCTTTAAACAACCCATCTTAGCTTCTACACCTTTCTTTAAACCATTCATCTTAGCTTCTACATCTTTCTTTAAACCATCCATATTAGATTCTGTTCCTTTTTGTGCAAGTGACAGTTGTTGCACTTGGTATTGTAATTTTGATATATCATGTTGCATTTCTTCCTCTTCTTCATGAGTAATGCTAGAGCTTTCAGGTTGCTTACTAGGTGTTTGCATTTTCTTTCCTCAAGGCATCAATTATTGATAATAATTCTTTACTATTCCCTTTGAATGCCTTCAAACTAATTTTCGAAACCAAGCTTATGCAAAAATTAAAAAAAACTACACACATTTTTTCACTTTGTAGGAGCTTGATATTGAATCTAATGTATCTTTGTAATTTCAGATCATCCTGTTCTGAAATTCCAAAATGTGGTAGCCCTCTATGTCCTCTTTTTAATACCATCAGTCTGATCAAAATTAGATTCTCCAAGGAAAAGTTATGCCAAATCTCCCACAGTGACCTGATTATAGACTAGTTCAATAGAGTGAACTTGTACGACATGCCACAAGTCATTGTTTCAACCTTTGGCTCTAAAAAATACATACAAGAAACTACAGTCCATCCTCTTTCTGTACCTTCTGATGAAATTTCAATCGGATGTTCAGAGAGAAAGTTATGATGATTTTCCCCAGGTCACCTGTTTAGAATGTAATTCAAGTGTCTCCAAAAAGATCAAATTCCTTAGACCATATCTCCGCAAATATAGTGCGAACAACTCTGAAATTTTGATCCAAGGTTCAATGCAATTTCCTCACAAATGGGTTTTTTTTGTATCTTCTGAAATGTCGCCGAACAAAAGTTATAACCAAAATGCCACGATGACCTATTTGGAGTAGAAAAACCCTACAATCCAATGCTCTGATATCAAATGTTATGAAACCAGCTCACGAAAAGATGGAAAATATAGTTGAACACCTTAGAATTCAGCCTCTTTGAGGGGGAAACCTCCTTTACATTACACAAATGAACAATTCTTGGATGATTCAAATGACAAAACCTCCTTTCTATATATAGGAGTCTAAGGAGTCACAATATAACCCAACCGACCTAACAATAATAATATAAAGCCACAAAAATAACAATAGAGGGATTCTATGGGGCACGGTAATAACAATATGGGGAGAATAGGGGCACAAAAATATTAATAAGGGATACAACTACGATAGTAATCGGGTAATCACTAGTATTATAGGGACGTAATAGAACCCGAAGGTATGAGGCAGTGCACTAAAAGAAAGCGCCTAGATAGATCCAACGAGATGATGTGTAGCTGGTAGTCATGCCATTAGTTGGAAGTTAAGCATGTGGGATCAAACCAGGAGGGACTCCACATATGTCTAGGCATTGTGTGGGAGTCCCACCTGCCAGGTAAGCCTAGCGGTCCCCAGCTTGCGGTGCAAGGGGAGTAGTTAAGGCAAGCATTAGAATAGAAAAGGCAGGGAAATTTAAGTATGGTTACTACACTATTGGTTAGAGAGCGGCCCCACTATCCACACAAGCCCAGTGGAAGGAGCTTGATGCATGATAAAGAAGAGAATCGGGGCAAAGGTGTTTGGATGAAGTCATGTATTGGGATCCACATGGGTTAATTAAAGCAGAGCGATCGATGGATTTAAAGAGATGGAACAGTTGGATGAAGAATGCAGGATGACATGCCATTATACAACATGGGCCAATCAGAGCATGGAATATGTTGGAGGGTCGAGTTCAGCAGGTCATTTAGTCCTAGATAACCTTACCTGAAAGTCCATAATATGTGCACCTAACAAGGTGTTAGGACTAGGGCATTGAAATGATGTTGTGATCCAACATTGGGAGGAGTAGATTTATAGGCCCCACCCTATGGAACACATGTTCATAGAGGAGATGATGATTTGTCGGATGTGAAACCCACTTTCGCAGGGTGCCTATAGCTAATTTGGAATAAGGGATCACCCCCAAAATATTGATGTTTGACGTTAATCCTCTGATGAATTGTATCCCCTTACTACCCATCCCAGGGGGGACTCCATTGTAACCCATGCACATGTTGGCCAACTGAGACACTCATTCTTTGACTTCGCCATTGACACGCAAGGATCCACGCAAGACCTACATGATGGTTAAGTGGATAGTGGATAAGAAAGCACCACACTTAGGATTCATCTGTACAAGGTATATGTTATGATGTGTCTAGTAGAACCCACCTGAGAGGCATAAGTAGAGTTAATGCAACACAAGGGAGAAGTTGACCCTGACTAGGTCCAAGGTTGGCAGTCAGACCTAGAAAGGACAAATGAGCATAGTGATAGGTTTCACCCCTAATTGCCATGCAGGATAATGGAAAACTAACACGTGTTAGTTAGATGATATCTTAGGGTCATTTGCTTAATATTCAGTACTTCTCATTTTGGAGGTTAGATTGAGGTGAAATTTTATATCATTAGATGCGTCTTGATGATGCAAACATAATGGTGATCGCTAATCTAGTTTTAGAGCAGTAGAAAAAAGTAAAAAATTTTATACCACTTTTTCATAACAGATCTTTGAAGGTTGGGCTTTCATATTAACCACCTACTACTTTTTGTATTTGGTAAGGGGTGTTATTAGAGGTGGTATCAGAGCATCGAGGTTCAACAGTTGGACTAGATGGGCTATAATGAACTAAACAATACCCTGTTTGAGTAAACTAGTAGTTGTAATAGTTCTGAAATGATAGGCTTGAATGTGCATTTAACAATTGCTACTTATTTCTTAATTATGCAATAATGTGGATTTTTTCGCTACGACGATGTGCATAACCTTGTTAATTTTATATTAAATATGTACTATTGTATCATTGATGCATATGAATTAGTAAATATGGCCAACATGCCAACATTATTGTTGTGTCACAATATAATTTTCCATGACATCCCCATGAATGCAAGGTTCCTGATCATTATGGTGTTTATTTGATTATTACATGAAACTCTAATAGTGTCTATGATTGACATCACACCACAACCAACATAAGGCATAGATAACAGAGAAATGAGGACTAGAATGGTTGAGTATAGGTTTAATCAGTCTCAGCATGGATGTGAAGGGATTAGACTTAATGAAGAAGAGATATCAGTGGACCAAGGGGGAGGGAATCACTCTCTAGTTTGGATGGACACTTTGAGGAGCCTAAGGGCTTAAGTTAGAATTTTCAAAGTGTTGGGTGTGGAGCCTAATTATCTTCTTTATTCAGAGGTATTGCTGCATTGGACCCTAGTTCATAATGGGCCAGAAATGCTTGCCCATTTGTTCACCGCCAAGGGGGTAGGAGGTGCGGCGATCATTTTTATGAGGCCCCCCTAGCGGAGGTTTAGGGGCAGTGCCCCCAAATCTAAAAATAGATTTAAAATTTCCTTGTAAAATATTGTAATTTCATAGTCAATCTAAGCCATTCATTAGGCGGATGAACTGGCAGTAGAAGCTACATTTAATTTATGGTTTTTTTTCCCTAGAAGGAAACCCATCACTATATATGAGGGAATTGTACGGTGGCTATGTAGATGTGTATTCTGAGTGACAAAAGAGAGAGGAGATTATGTGAGAGAGAAGCGGAAATTACATTTGATTTGTTGTAGGTTGTATCTCTTCATTTTTCTATATAATATAAAGCAAGGACTAACTGTGTCTTCCTGGACGTATCCTATTAGTGTCAGCGTTTGAAAACTTCCTCGAGTGATCAAACATGCTCTTACAAAGTGATTTCAGGGTGTCAAAGTCAAATTTTGTCATTTCAGTATGTCTTCAAGTAAAATTTGGTCACTGGGTATTAGGTCTAGGGTTGTTTTCACTGCTTCCAAAGTCTTCCAAGTATTGGTCCATGTCACCATTCAGCTTAGTGTACTATCATTCAAAGAGTTCTCATCATCATTTCAGGTTCCAATGGGTCAGTTTACACCTTGTTCATGCTTCAGTTGTACTTGGGTATGCCTCATTTCCCTCTCCTAGGGTTTTGAAGGTAGCTTTTCTTGGATGGAAAACTGATCAACAAAACATGTATCCTGATATTCATACACCTTCCCCTATCCTTAATGTACCTTCTTAAATTCTTCCCATCACTCATATCACCCAAATTCATCATTTTCCCACAAACCCTAGTTTATTGCTACAATTTGACAATTGTCTAGACTAGGCCTATGTTTTGACCTTTTGGACCCCTTCCCATCACTCAAATTTTGAAATTCTACTTTCCCTTGATTCCTAACATGCCTCCCTACTTCCTAAAATTTTCTTAAAAATTTAGAAGCCCCTCATCCTTTTCATTTTCCTTCATTTCTACAAAAACCTCGTTCCACATGTCAGGATAGGTTTTCTTCAAACTATATTCCTGAGCAAGAAAAGATGAATTTCAAACCTATGAGTGAGGTTTTTTTCCATCATTTACCCAATAAGAAAAACCTCTTTTAGTTTTTACACAAGTTTCATGGATTGGGAGAAATGTCGAAAACATCATTGGCCTTAGGAGGATTGATACACTTCTCGAGTGACCTTGGGAATATCACAATTTCACCTAGCTAGGATGTTAAAATTACATTTTTGATGATTTAAATGATATCTAAATAGAGATATCTTTCGAATGAGCTATCATGAGCTCAATTTCGAGTTGAGGAAGACTTTCAAAATTTGACTGCAACAGCACTCTGCATTTAGGAAACCTCATTTTGCACATTTTGACCAGTCTTTGGAGATTTGACCTTTGATAGGGAAAATGAACACCAAATTGAAACACTTAAGTTGTTTTGCAAATTAGAATCAATAAGCTTTCCAACTAGCTATCACATGCCTAATTTGGACACTGGGAAGGCCTTCAAACGTCATATGTAAAATGGTGTTCTGCATCAAAGGGTTGGCATTGCGCATCAGATAGTTTTTTCCAGTGTTAAATTACACTAGCACTACGCATTAGTGAGGCACTATGCATTGGGTAGGTGGCACTATGAATTGGCTAGTGAGGCTTCAAAACCAAACAAATTCATGTCAAATTCTCTCAACTGCTTCATTTTCCTTCTTAACAAGTAAGTACACTCACTTTGGAGCCTTGATAGGGTTTTTTATGTTTGGTTCATGATTTCTGCTTCCTAAAGGTCAAACTCTAGCTTGCCTCTATACTCTATTTCACATCATTTCAAAACCACAATCTCTTGTCCCTTTTGCCAACTCCCCTAGCACTAAAACTACACCTTGATTCTGTTTTCCCTTTCCCCTATTTCTCTAAGAAACTAATCCCATTTATCAAACGATAAGACCCTAATCCATCAAAACCCTAGCTCCCTAATCCTTCCCTTCATTCCCCTACCTCATCTCATTACTATTGTTCCATTTACAAAATCTCTTCATACTCATCTTTTGTTCCCACCTATTATCCATTCACCATATCATCACCACATTATCCCATAGAGACAAACATGGAGAGGGACAATGACCATGATTTTGAGGAGGACACCCTAAGTGATAGCTCTAAGGAAAGGATCTTGCAGCAACATGACAAAGGAAAAGGAAGGGTTATAGAGGATGAGGTTGGTGATGATGTTGAGAGGGATTTTCAGCTTGAGGAGCATGATGATGATGTGCCGCCTCATCACACTCAGGTAATTGATCTTGACAACCCATCCTTAGCTCAAAAGATGTTTTTGAAAGAGCAAGAGGATCATATTCATATGTTGGATGATAAAGTGGCCAGAGCTAGATATATTATTGACTATCTAGAGAAAGAAAACAAGTAGATTATTACAAACAAGAACTCATGGAGCTACAAATCATCAAAGAAAATCGACAAAGGTCCAAGAGGGCAAATGGCAAGTTGACATCCATTGAGCAAGAAAATGACTAGGAATATTTGTTGGAGAAGGTGAATATGCACTTGGAGAGGTCACTGGAGAAGGCAAACAAAGAGAAAAATATTCTCCACCACATGGCCTACTACTACCTATCCCGGAACAACACTTGCAAGACAAGGATAACAAGCCTAAAAACCAAGTTAAAGAGAGCCTTAAAAGCCAAAATGGAGCAAGATAAACTCAAAATCTTGGCTGAAGCTTCCTTGGGTCAGGAAAGCAATTGATAAGTTTTCCTCTTGCCAATTTTGAAGCAATTTGGAGAAGTTTTTGTCATTTCACAAATTTTAATTGCAAAACACAGGAAATTTCATCTGATGCGCAGTGCCACTGGCACTGCGCATTGAGCTGGCTAGTAATTTTGTAAAATGGCTTGCATTTTTGGACTCCTCATGGACAAATATTGAAACCCATAAAGTTTCATGAAGTTTAGAGGAGATTTGGGTCACCTAAAGGGCAAAAAACACCTAAAAATTGCCCTCTCTGCCACTTTTTGGACACACAGGAACTAGTCTTGGGAGGATTCACTTTTGCGGGGGCAAATGAACTCCAAATCAAAAAAATTTAGTGTTCCAGAAATCAAACAGATGGGGCTTTCCAAAAAGCTATCCTGCACCTAATTTTTACTTTAGGAAGCCTTCCAAAAGTGGCCTAGAAAAAGCATTGCGCATCAGGCAAAATTTTGCCAATTTTGCTTAAAAGCATAGAATTTCGCCTAGTTTTCTAGCAGTTTGACCTTTTCTTCTCTCTTTGGTAAATTCATGATGTAATATGATGTAACTTGATATAACATGATGTAAAAATGATGAAAAATGACTTAAGGAGGTAGATACATCAGTTGGAGTTGGTTTTAGGATGAATGAATCAGTTTCAATAATTTTAAAGGCAAGCTGTTACACTGCCTATTTTCTAGTTCCTAGTTTAGATGTTGTTGAAATAGCTCATTGACTCATGGATTCGACCCCTGATGGCTAGCATAGCTGGTTTGATGCCTATATATTGTACTTTATTAGTCATTTGTCAAGGTTGGACTCTTATGCAGGCATTGAGCACTATTGTACAACACTTCTGCAGTTTGGCAAGGAAATAAACTAGGGTTTTGCAGCATTTTGTGGGATTCTTATGGTAATGTGAATTAGCATTGTTTTTCCTCTATTATTTTAGTTGATATTATGTTTATATGTGCCATAATCTCTCTTATTCTGCATAACTAAATGAATCAAGTGTAAAATGTGGAACTCATTGGTGTTTCAGTGCTCTACCTTGGGGTTTATTTAGTTTTAAATGTTTTCTACTATTTTAAGAGGACTCATGACACTTGCATGCCCTCTCTAGCTCCTCACCAGTCTTTAGACTCACCATTACACTCATTGCAAGGTGATAAAACACTTGTGTACCTCGTCCCATAGAAACCTCTACATATCTGTGTTGATTTCCCCGATCCAAAGTTGCCTTCCTCATTTGATCCATCAAACAACCATTAAAATCAAACAAATTCCTATAACCAAGCATACCTAGCCTAAAATTAGTATTTATATCAGTCATCTCAAGCCTTTTTGACATATTTTCATTGAGATTGACAAGGAGAGAGCCCTCTCCCGACCAGGTAGGGCTAGCTACCAGGTTAAGCGTGGTTTGATGTTAACCTAGACCTACCTTCCTTCAGCCAAAGGTAGATTTAGGCACTAACATAGCCCAAATTGGGTAAACCACATATACCTATGTCTATCTTGTTTTATGGTTTTCCTATGTTTATATTTGTGCAATAGTTTATGTGTTCCATTACTTTGTAATATATAATTTTCTAACGACTGGTATCAGAGCCAAAGGTCTATTTCGTTGATAAATGCATAGGAGAGAAGGGTTCCTGGTTCGAGTGGGAGAAATGGCCAAATATGGTAGTTTACAATCAAAAAATTTAACGACCAAAACTACCAACTATGGCAGAAGCAGATGGAAGATTATCCGTATCAAAAATATCTCTACCCACCATTGAGCGGAAATACAAATAACTCGACAAGTATGATAGAAATAGAATGGGATATTATCGATCGAAAGGAACTTGGAACAATAGGGTTGTGCCTAGCAGCATCAATAACCTTTAATATTTCAAAGGAATCGACAACAGAGGGTTTAATGTCAAAATTAGCCAAACTATATGAAAAACCCTTGGCCTCAAATAAGGTATTTCTTATGAAACGTTTATTTAATATGAATATGTCAAAAGGTGGATCCGTTGTTGATCATTTAAATGAATTTAATATGGTTACGAGTCAGTTAAGTTATCTACAAGTAAATTTTGATGATGAAGTTAGCGCTTTTTTATTTCTACGCTCATTGCTAAAAAGTTGGAATGGTTAGTTATGGCCATTAGTAAATTTGTCTCTAGATCTGGTACTTTAAATTTTGATGATGTTTTTGATGCAATTATTAGCGAGGAAATGCGATGGAAAAGCTCTGGTGAGACATCAGGAAATTCTTTGACTGCAGAGACTGTTATCACCTAGATTGAACCTCAGGCTGAAGGAAGGCAATGCCAGGGTAACCACAAACCACGCTTAGCTAAGTAGCTAGCCCTAATAGACTAGGAGAGGGCTCTATCCATAAGGATCTAAGCCAAGATGATTGGATTAGGTAAAGGAGTTTTGCTGGATGTGGAGGAGCTAGACAATTTAGGTCTAGGGAACTAGGTCAGAATTGCAGGGTGTTCAATGAGGCAAGGTAGGCATAGGATTTAGCACTCTAGGGTTTAATGGGTGAGATGTTTAATACTGGTGAGAAGCTAATAAGAGCATGTGAAAACCATGGATCATTCCTACACTGCAGAAAACATAAAATGGGGAATGGTTTCCCAAGGCAGAGCACTAATGTAATGAATTTTTCCTATCAACTTGAAAGGATTCAACTAGAAGCAATGAAATTATTAATAGAATACATAAACGACATTAGAATATGATCATAGAAGAAGAAACTATACTAAAACTCCATACCACATGGATCCCATAAAAATAGTTGCAATTCTTATTAATCTACTGCCAAACTGCTACAAATGGTGTACAATCAAGGTCTGAGCATCCAGCTGAGTCCAACCCTTTACAATGAGAAAGAAGAAGAACATATAGACATGGATTCAACCTTATCCCATCCT
The DNA here is from genome assembly GCA_000404065.3 of Pinus taeda. Lineage (NCBI taxonomy): Eukaryota > Viridiplantae > Streptophyta > Pinopsida > Pinales > Pinaceae > Pinus > Pinus taeda. Next base: position 11,273 of record APFE031155095.1, read on the forward strand.
CAAGGGTCGAATCCCTAATATGAGGAGCAAATCTAACTAATATTGAAAAAGAAATAGGAATAAAGGCATTTCAACAACTTGCCTCTAAAAGTGAAAAACTGATTCAATAGAGCTCAAACGGACTTCTAAAGCAATGAATCTACCCTAAATTACTATTTCTCTATCATAGTTACATGCCAAATAATCATTTACAATGGTGAAACAACCTCCATGAGAGATAATCCAAGAACATAGTGAAAGAAGTGGAAAGATAGGCATCTTGAGCAAAATCTACCCTACGCGCAATGCCATTGGTCTAATGCATAGCACCACTTTTAGGTCCATTTTAGAGACCTTCCCGGCATCCAAATTGACATCATGATAGCTCGTTGGCAAGGTAATCAAGTCTACATTCCAAAACACCTGGAATTTCTGAATTTGAAGCTCATTGGACCCCTCAAAACTTGATTCTCCCAAGACTTCTTTTGTGTGTATAGAAAGTGGCCGAAAGGTCATTTTTAGGGTGTTTTTTGACCTTTTGGTGGACCAGTTCTGCCCCAAAAAATTTGGAAATTTCTAGGGTACTTGTCTTCATCACTTTGAATCCAAAAATATAAACCATTTATTCATTGGGTGCCCCCAGGAAAAGCGCAACACCACCGTTTAAGTAGTTTTCCTGTGTGTAAAATATCAAAAATTGGCAAATGACAAAAATTTCTCCAAACTTGCCCAAAATTGGTGAGAAGCTCCATCATCAAGTGTCCTAATGATCCAAGGAAGCTTCAACAATCATCCTAAACCTATCCTCCTCATTTTTTTCTTTTAAAGCCAGCCTAAGCCTAGTTTTCATTTAATTGACCCTCATATTGCAAATCTTGTTTCGGGTTTTATAATGATAGGCCATGTGTCTCATCATCTGATTGTCTCTATTGGCCTTCTGTAACAGCTTCTCAAGGTGCAAGTTGACTCTCTCAAGCCATGTCTCTCTATCATCTTCAATCTCTTTCTCAATAGGAGTCAAAGTGACTTGTGCCTCTTTGCCACTTTGTCATTTCATCTTGAGCATTTCCAGCTCCATGAGGACTTGTTTGTCACTCAAATGCTTGTTTTCTTGCTCCAAATATGTGATGACATACTTGGCCATCAACAAATTGTTTGCCAAAGCTTCAACTTGAGCATCCTTTTCTTGTATGATGATTTCTTTTATGGTTTCTTCGTCTTGAGCCTCTAAGTCAATGATTTCCATTCCATGATGAATATAACGCTGCTTCGGCTCATCATGCTCAGTCAAGTCAGAGTTCTTTTCCTCCGCATCATCAAAACTCTCATCCGGCATATTTTTGTTCCCTTTATGGAGTTGCTGCACCTATACCTGTTGAGGTGTCACTGCCTCTCTTTTCCTCCTCCTCATAGTCTCGGTCCTCTTTGTCCGTGTTTGCAAGGCTGAGGTTGTATGAAGTGAATGAGTGAAAGTGTTTTAGGAGTGAGGATTGGAAATGGCTTTATGGGCTAAAAATGAATGATGGAATAGGAAATTAGAGGGAGGGCTTGTTTTGTTTGAGAAATTTCCCTTGGGGAAGAAGGATAAAGGGATGGAAATGATATGGAATAGGGGTAAAGGGATAAAGGGATAAGGGGATAGAGCTTAGAGCTGTAGGGATAGGTGATAGAATGAACAATGAGGGTTTAGATTTTTAGGCATCAATAGGGAGATTTTTATGGTTTCATATTTATCATGGATAATGATTCTTATGATGTTGATATGCAAACTAAAACTGCAGCAAAGGAGGTCAACTTACTTGTAATGAGGGTAAGAGAGAGCAATTTGGAGGTTTCTTGAAGTTTTGAGGGCTTTATAACCCTTTTACTCAACGCGTAGCACCAATGCACAAATGCACAATGCCACCATAGAAGCACAACACCATTGTAAAATAACACTTTGAAATTGTTCCAAACACGTAGCACCGGCCCTACCTGCCTTAGAAGTGCAGTGCCGCTCTTACCAACACGCAATGCCATTTCAAGCTCACTATTGACTACCTTCCTGATGTCCAAATTGAGTGCAGGATAGCTCGTTCAAAATCCTACTGATTCTAATTTCCAAATCATCTTGAATGTTTCTATTTGGAGCTCATTTTCCCTATTAGAAGCTTAATCTCCCAAGACTGGTCAAAATGTGCAGAATGAGGCTACCAAAATGTAAAGTGTTGTTTCAGTCAACTTTTGAAGGTCGTCCTCAACTCCAAATTGAGATCATGATATCTCATTGAAAATATCTCTGTGTCTAGTTATCATTTGACTCATCAAGCAAGTCATTTGGTTAGTTTAGCTAGGAGAAAGCTTGATTTTCCCAAGTTCACTATAGAAGTGCATTAACTCTCTTGTAGCAATTATATTTTTGAGATTTCTCTAAACTATGACACTTGTGTAAAACGTGAAGGAGGTTTTTCTTCCTTGGCCTATTATGGAAAGAAACCTCTCTCACTTTTTCCAAATTCTTCCCTGCCTGGTCTAAAACATAGTTTGAAGAAAAACTTGCCCTATGTGTGGAAAATGATTTGTCCCTTGGAATGACTTATTGAAAAATGATGGAGGTATGATGTGTATGAGTTGGAATGGCCTCATACTCACTGAAATGACCCCCCTTATGCCTCATATATTCATATGTCTCTGATTCCATAGCCAACCCTAGCTCAATGGGTGAGGAAATTAGGGTTTAGAGCTTGTGGAAAATTATGATTTCGACAACCTTGGCAAAAAACAACTCCCTTTGGCATGCACTTAACCCTTTGAAACTTTACCCTTTCATTTGATTATTTCCTTTGAAAAATTGATATTTTGATGGTCTGGAATATTCGGAACACTGAGTTAACAACTTGGAATGGTGAAATTATTATATTTGAAAGACATAAAATTACATAATGAAATAAGAATTTTTCTTTACGAATCATCCTCACGTGGTGAAGGGATGTTATTTGATCACCATTTACTTATTGGTCTTATGCAATGGAATGGAACCTTGGCAACCCTAATGACCTAATGAAACCTTGAAAATGCTAAAGACATAATGATACCTTGAAGGACTGAATTTCAATATGACATAAAGACCTCATCACTGATACAAATGGCATGATAAAAATAACTTTATGGATGATCTACAGTCAACAAGATATGAAACTAGGCCAGCAAGTAATCAGATTTAGGGAAGAGTGTTGTCTTTGGACTAGGACTAGCATTAGTGACTAATTGTTTTGCATGACCTAGTGGAATCATAAAAAAAAATCTGAATCAGACCCTTAAAATGATATGAAAAGAGGATTTTTTATCACTGATGGCAGGATGCAAACAGTGACACTAATAGAGACTAGGGGAAGAAAAATGTAAAGAGGAAAGAGCCCGAGATATCACATTAAATCAAGGAAAGGTAAACCCAAGTCCATAGTAGGGATAGTGTGCTAGAAAAGCGGGAAGAAATAACACCTGAAGAAACACTGTAAGTCTCGGAAGGGAAAATAAGGAGATGGACATTAAGAAAAAAATCATGAAGTGAATGTGACAAGTGATGTGTTGCAAGATGATTTGATTCTTTCATTAAAAAATATTATTGATGCTTGGGTGGTCAATTCAGGAGCCTCATTGCATGCCAGACCTGATAGGAAACATTTTCATGATTATTTTCAAGGCAATTTTCGACATGTTTGTTTGGGTGATGATAAACCCTATAAAATCATTGTAATGGGTAAAACAATGTAAACTTTGAAATGGGAACTATAAACTCAAAACGGGAACTCTGGCCCAAAAACCCCCAAAAAACATCAAAAACAGTGCTAAAAACGAAAAGTGTGTATACTGGAACGATGTTTTTTTTTTTTAGGTGCCAATTTTGAACGTGTTTTAAAAATGGTGGTGACTATGAAATTTAGTACGAAATTTTCGTGCAAAATATAGCTTCAAAACGAAAGTGATGCTACTGGAATAACCTTTTTTCTTTTAGGGTCAATTTTCAAACTTTTTAAAAAAATGCTAATAAAACCAATTTTTTATGTCTCAAACAAAGTTAATTTTTAAGGAAAAAACACATTAATGTTTCAGGTAGAATATTATTTTTCTTTCCTAAGTATAAATTTAACATGTTTTCAACCACAACATGCTAGATACAAAAGAAATTGAAATTTTTTCAACTATAAAATTAAAAAACCATGACATTATGAACAAAGTATATCACTCAATGAAATCAAAAGTCTTTATTTATATACTGAATAAAACAGACATTATATCCCTAATTTGATATTGCATTGTAAATATTTAAACAATAAAATTTATCATACTTAAGACATAATCCAACAACATAAAAATGCTTCATAACTTCTCATTTAACAACATATGGAAAACATTAATTTTATTTGAAGATATGATGCATACATCAGTTATATAATCTGTCTTAAACAATTATTCAAAATCACTAATATTTTCTTGCACACCATCACAATTCACGTCTTCAAATGAGTGACTGGATGCTGATGAAGATGTTCCATATTCTTCTCTTTCATCAACTAGTGCCTCATCTGAGTCCACATGCATTCCCAACATTCCAGGTTTCAAAAGTCTTCTAGATCTACGACTAGTTTCAGTAGACTCCCATGTCAACACTATTCCTTCTGGTAACAACCTTTTCAGAATCTCTATCATCTTGAAGCGAAGAGTTCCTCTCTTTGTTAAATTGAAGTCATAAACAAGTATGTCAACATCCTCCAATTGTAATATGTCTGTGTGGCGGCGATTTATATTTGTACCCTTTCTTTTTCTTTTTGCACCATTTTTTTTGTCAACTACCATCTCTGGCTTATACTAAGTGCTCACCTATGAAAATGTTCGATTCTTTTCATCAAAAAATCTAGCATTGAGCCACAACAAATCTCTGCAATTCTGGAAGGAGCAACCATGAGTGTTTGATTTACAAAACATATCATTTTATTTCAGCACAACTTCAACATTCGACTTCAATGCGACTTCAGACTCTACACTACAAGTTCAAATGTCACCACAAAAAGCTCCACGCTCCAACAATGATATGGGAGATGACGAAAGGCTCCACAATACAGTCACATTCCAATAATGATACACTCTATCAATGAATATATCCACTCAATGGTACATTGCAAGTTACAATCGTTGTAGGATCACATCGATACACATTTGTTTATCCGATGTATTGATCCAGGTGGATATTGGTGGCCACCTGCCAAGTCCACATGGACCCCCACCATTATCTTTCTCAGCATTTTCAGTTTCCTTAATTGTAGCACAACTTACTATTTTTAGCAGTTTTTCGGGTCCTGAACTT
>APFE031155097.1:0-10254 GCA_000404065.3 Pinus taeda
ACATGGGTTGGTTCATTCATCCAAGGACATAAGCCATGTATTTATGATACTCTTTCACATATACAACTCACATAAATATATGTATAAAATAGTGGAGGCTGAGTAGTTCAAGGACAAATAGTTTAATCAACTTTGGCAGAGAAATGAAAGAAGAGAAGGAGATAGAATAACTCATCATATAGAGCTTGAAACATCAAGAATTCTACACTTATCTGAGTTAAATATAGAAATAATGGATGAAAGAGGATTGGGTGCGATGATTCATGGAGCACAATTTTAAAGATATAATCTCAGAGATCCATACAAGCATGTGCATTAACAAGTCAATAAAAATGAATATGTAAGAACATATGAAACATTTCTAGCAGCTACTATTACTTGAAATCAGAGAGGAAGCATGAACATAATGGAATTTAAATAGAGAAGTAACATATTGTAGTACTCGAAGGTAGGAATCGTCACCATTTCATTAATATTCTGAAAGATGCAAATATTGAAGTCATACAATCTCAAAAATAACATGTAGTTAATATTTATGATTCAAAACCTTTTCTAAGTGTTTCTTCCTCCCTTTTATAAGAAGAGGGAGAACATGGAAATTATTTACAAAATATCTCATTCCATAGCTTCCAGTGGTCGACAGGACTAGTTGTCTCAGCGTGTAGGCTCTGCCACCTCCAATTATTACAACACAAAGGTAATTTTATTGAAAATAAAAAGATTAACAACAACAATCAAAATCAACAAAACATAAGTAACATGTGAACTGAAATGATGGTCGTGTAAAAATATTTCCATGCCACTCTCTTTGCTGGCCTCTGGTCAAACCACGCTTTTGCTACATTATGCCTCATGCTCTCTCGGCCAATTCCCTATCACTTTTGGTCTTAACAATTTCACTTTTGCACTTACAGAAACCTGAAAGTGGTTCCGCATAGTGGCCATGACATATCCTGAACACTGCTGCCAACTCATCTGTCCCTCTAGAAATCCTGGAGAACACTATCGAAGTTGTATATGCCCAGTGAAATAGTTATATAGTTGTATAGGAGTGCAGGATGTTCGAGAACTTTAAACTGGATAGACTTTGTAAAAATACGAACACTGATATCTTTAAGCCCCTTTTATTTGACCCATTTAAGTTTTTCTTCATATATGACAAAGTTCTTGACCAAATATCAGAGGTGGAAAATCAATGATTTCCTATCAATGTCCTTGGTGCATCCTCCTGAAACGTGTGATTGCCGATCATCCTTTGTGCTTAGACCTTGGTTGCTCGTTTCTTTATGTGACCGCGGGCCAATCCTTGTATCAAAGACCCTTAATCAACGGATCGAAATCGGGGTTTTAACTTTGATGTAACAACATGACTCATTCTGTGAACGCCGATCTTTGATTAGTGACACCATGACTCTGCCATGTGTCGCTTCCTAAGTGGTGACACGTGTCACCCGGATATGCCCCATTTGGCCCCTTGAAAATGTAAGATCTACATGCCGCATGTCCTTCATACTGCCACGTCATGATGACATCAGATGCCATGTGGATTTATCGGGACCTCGAACCAATGCTCAATGTAATCTTGGTGGTATTGGCTCATTTCTTCATTTGGACCACTCTAAATGTTCTCCTCAATCATGACAAAAAAACTTGCATAATTGGTCTCTGGAATGCACACAAGGCTTGTTGCTGGGCATGGTGAAATCTCTTTAATCTCGGGTTCAGCTGAATGCTCCCCATTATATTTGGTGCATGGATCATCGATCTCCTTGGTAGATAGGCAAGAGGACTCGAGGGATCTTTCCAAATCCTGTTCTAGCTGTGGAGAGGCAGATAATTTCCTAAATGCAGTCAGGATAAACTCTTCCTGAGAGGAAGATACTCTAGCTACTGCTAGGATTTGAGAAAGTGCTTTGAGGGACATTCTTCAAGATCCAGGTCATTCTTGAAATCCTCCTGCTGGTTGATGATCCCTGTCTCACAACATGGATTAGTACAAAAGAGGGCTCTTACAACACCCCAAAAATGTTTTGTCATTCCATGCATATGTCGTTTGGATGATCCTTCATGAAGGAGCTGAGCTGATAATGGTTTTATTGTTTGTTAAAGCCAAGTTACAAAAATCTAGCTACAAAGTATCTCAGCGACATCTCTTCTCTACTGCGTCACAAATTGAACCATTTTCTAAGTCCTCTAATTATTTGGAGGTTGTATATTCTTCCGCAAGGTTTAGATAGACTCAATGTATGGGTGTCATAGATTTCTTGTTGTTACTTAATTTCGATGCATTGAATTTGCTAAAGCCATGTAAAAGTGAGGTTGATATGTATTGTTGAGAATGAGAGAGATATGTTGTTGTTGTCCATGTAGAGATGTTGTCTAGGTTTGGACTTCTCATGGATGGGTCATATTGTTGAAACAAAATTTGTTGAGGAGTGTTATATGTTGCTGTTTTGTAGCCAGAGTACTTGTTGCATGCTTAGAGGGCTGCTTGGATATGAAATTGTTGCATCATTATTTTCAGGTCAAAGGAGGATGTTGTTGGTACAACTTCTCATGGATGGGTCATATTGTTGAAACAAAATTTTATGAGAACTGTTATATGTTTCTCTTTTGTATCTAGATATTTGTTGCATGCTTGGAGGCTGCTTGGATATGAAATTGTTGCATCATTATTTTCAGGTCAAGGGAGGATGTTGTTGGTACAAAATTATAGGCCGATGATATAGCAACATTGTATCTCATGAGTATGATATTGCATAAGCATAAAGAGGGTATTGGGTCCTTATGTATTAAGGAGGAGATTTATACAATTGGTAGTCATTGTCATGACAAATGTGGGCTTGGTTTTCATATTCTTGTAATCCATGATGAAATCATGTAAGGAAATTGTGTCAGTCAGTGTCATGGTGTAAAAAGTATGGTCCATAGAGTCATTGATGTCATCTGATGTCTATAAAGCCCTGTAATTTATCATCAAATATTCTCGTCAATTTTTTTCCCTCTAGTACATGAGATGTAGCCTTCAACAAGAAGGATTTCATTGTAGGTTGATGATGATGATGATTCTCAGGGGGAGGATGCCTAGTTATTGATCAGATGTTGCTTCTTTTTGGTGGTCATGATTACTACTATGTATGTTGTCAGTGATGTTGAGAGAGTGTTGTTGCTCATGGTAATATTGTTTTTGATGCTCATAATGCTATTGAGTTGAGTGTTGCTACCCTCGCTGTGATTGTTGATGCTTGTGATATGCTGCTATTACTTCTTGTCATGCACTCATAGAGAAGAGGGAATGTTTACTACTTGGAGATGTATTATGGTCAGTTTCGATTATTGTCCACGGGGAGCTATTGATTATTAAGTTATGATGTCATTGATTAGTTTATTCCTTTTCCATTGATGTCAAAGGGGGAGTGTCTACGAAGATCAGTTTCAGAGATAGACATCAGTTGGATGGTTCGGCAGAGGTTGCCATCAATGCCAAAGGGGGAGATTGTTGGCATTGATGATGCAATTATTGATGCAATTGTTGGTTGTTGTGATTGATGGTTGGCATTGATGTCAACCTAGGCATGTTTTGTCATATGATTGTGTTATTGGTGGGTTGTTACATATGTATTATTGTTGTAGGTGGTTTAGTTTGTCTTATGTTGGCTTGGCTTATGCAGATGTTATGTATGGTTGATGAGTTTATGTATATAGTTGATGACAGTTGTGCAGATGGTTGAAGTAAACATTACCATGGTACAAGTATTCTTGGCAATGACATTACCTTGGTATTCATTTGTGTGTGATCCATGTCATCACTTGGTATTGACATTGCAAGTATTGGCATTACCATGGTATAAGCCTATGATATTGGCTTGGAGATTACCATGGTACGTGAGTCTGTAGTATTGACATAACCATAGTATTTTCCCATGGTATTGCCCTGGAGATTACCATGGTACAAGGGTCCATGGTATTGCGATAACCATGGTATTTTCCCAAGGTATTGATTAGAGATTGTTGAGGATATTTTGACATATATTCTTATGAGTATTTTGAGTGAGTGCGTGGATTGATTAGGTGAGTTGATTGATTGATGGAGTGAGAGTGAGTGTGTGCTACAGTGATATATCTAGCATATTGCACATTTGTAGTAGTGTGGAGTTGTATGCTTTATTAGATACTATTTTAAGATCATAATGGTTATTGGGTTGGTCATGTTGAGTAGGTTTGAGAGCTCAACTTGAAAATGCATGAAATGTGGTTTGCATGGAGGTGTTGAAGGTGTTGGGGCTTCATGAAAGGTAATGTGTAAACAAGGCAAAGGCCTTCTAGTAGACAGGTTAATATGGGAAGCAACTTCTCCAGAGTCTAATAGAGTTGGGTGAGGCTTGTTGGTTATGGTGGCTTCCAGCGAATGGATATTCATATAGTCGTGAGAGAAGAGTATTTCCAATTGATGTTGCTAGCATATTGTCTTAGTAGTCGAGTCTTGCAGCTATTGGGTGGTAGATCCTCTATGTAAAATTTTTTTTTCAACATAATAGAAGATTTGAGCAGCAGAGTAGCGGGTAGTTTTTTTCCTTAGAGAGGGTTTACCACTAGAAAACTTATGCCCATTGTTGTGCTTGCTTATGATATTGTTCATGGTATTTTTACATCTTGATTTTCTAATTATGCACATGTTAGCTGATGGGTTATTGATTCTTGGTTGTTTTGATACAAATATTTAAAAAGTTAATTAACCCTCACACTACTAGTTCACCCCCCCCCCCCCCCAAGTAGTGAGCTCATTTCTAACAATTTTCTAGGAATTTGATTAAATCATGATTCTATCCCTTAGGCTACAAGGAGAATTAATTCCTAATATGGAAATGTTATTGGAAAGAGCGAGGAAAATGTGTTCAAGATAATACATGTGAGTTTTGAAAGCAATCCAAGTTGAGCATCTCACTAAAACTTGGGCTAGTAGTGAAGCACATTGAAAGTACATGGCCATATTTGAAGGCATTAGTAAATTTTGAATATTGAAAGCATATATGAAACAATCAAGAAAGCTAATATCACATTGGATATGAAAATGGTGTAGGAATTTATAGGGTAAGTTCCTCAGATAGAACACCAAAGGACACTGCTCACAAACAGATCACAGATTAATACACTAGTATTCTTGACGTGGTTAAAACCCTCAAAGAGGGAAACAGTCCATGGCTTGAGCCAATGCAGCCACTTCAGGCAATTTATTTATAAAAGAATGAAAAATTACATAAGCTTCTCTCATGAACGGTTACCCTACAAATGACCCTCCATGCTCTTTAAATAGAGATCATGGACCAATCCGCTGTTAAGCCATGGATCAAGTGTTGGTAATATCGAGGAAAGAATGAACCGTCAGATTACTACATATTGTGATCGTCGGATCGTAAGTTACAAAAGTACATAGTAAAAAAACACACTTTACCTAACTCTACACTAGACCAAGTTATACTTAATTATTTCCTATGTGTCAGAATATCCTAACATCCCTCCTTAAGAACAACTTGGGATAGGATTGAAGGATGTACAAATATGACACAATAGGAGAAGGAAGGAGGCATTAGAGCCTATCACCCCTTAGTGACAACTTCCTAAACTCCAACCATAAATCGAAGTTTATTAAACTCCGCCTCTATGAGAGCCTTTGTAAAAATGTCTGCAACTTGATCATTGGTTGAACAATATTGCACTTCAAGAACATGGTCATGAATGAGATTTTTGATGAAGTGCATGTGTAGTTCAATGTGTTTTCTGCACTAATGTTGGAATGGATCTTTGCGTAGTTGAATGGCGCTTTGATTATCACATAAAAGTGTAGTCGGATGCTGCTGCTGAAAGCCAAACTCTGACAGGATTTGATGAAGCCACAAGGCTTCCGTACTAGCTTCTACAACACCACGATACTCTACTTCTACTGAAGAAAGAGGAATGGCACTTTGTTTCTTGAATGCCCATGTAATAGGTCCAGAACCAAGAGTGAATACATAACCTGCAGTAGACTTCCGATCATCAGGGTCACCAGCCCAATCGGAATTAGTGAAACCAACCAATAGAGGAGATGCTCCTGCACTGTAATTAATCCCAAACTGAACTGTACCTCGAAAATAATGAAGTTTTATTTTAGCTACTTTCCAATGACTTTCATGTGGGTTTTGCATAAACCAAGCAATAAGGGCAACAACAAAGGAAAGATCAGGACGAGTATGGGTCAGATACAAAAGTTTTCCTACAAGTTAACAGTATAAGGTAACATCAACTTCAGGGGAAGTACAAGTGACTGAAAGTTTGGCTCCAAACTGAAAGGGAGAAGGGGTTGGCTTACAGTAGTCCATGTGAAAATGGAGTAGAAGATCACAGGCATACTTGGACTGGGAAGGGAAATACCTTCCTTGGATTGCAAGACATAAAGACTAAGAAAATAATGCAAGTGTCCTAAGTCTGTCATTTCAAACTTCTTTTTAAGGCTAGACTTCACATGGTTTATAATGTTGGGATCACTACCAGTAAGGATAAGATCATCAACATAAAGAACAAGAATGATAAGGGATTTGCCCACTTTCTTGGTGTAGACAGTATTGTCAGAATGACACCTAGAAAATCCAGTTTCTAAAAGAAAGCTATCCATTTTGGCATACCAAGCCTGAGGGGCTTGCTTGAGACCATAAAGGGATTTATTAAGCTGACATATAAGGCTGGAGTTTGTTTGTATAAAGCCAGTAGGTTGTTCCATATATATTTCTTCATGCAAGTCCCCATGCAGGAAGGCAAATTTAACATCCATATAATGGACTTCCCATTTGAAAGAGGCATCAAGGGAAAGAACAAGGCGGATAGAGTTTATTTTGGCAATAGGGGAGAAGGTTTCAGTATAGTCAATGCCTTCAACTTGTGAAAAACCCTTAGAAACAAGATGAGCTTTATGTTTATCAACTTTTCCATCTGGTCCATACTTGGTTCTGTAAACCCATTTGCATCTAACAAGTTTAAATCCATTTGGAAGAGGAACAATATCCCATTTATCATTTTCCAATAATGAATGATATTCTTCATTCATAGTTGTGTCCCACTCTAGATGGCCTAAAGCTTCTCCAAAGGTGTCAGGATCATAATTTGCTGAAGCTTGAGCCAGTAAAGAAGAGGCTCTATCGAACTGAGAATGTGTACATCTTTGATCTGTAGGATCAGTTGCAAGAGCACCTGCTGCATCCCGAGTAGCACAGACCCATTTTGGAAGCTGAGGAGCTGAAGGAGGATCCTGAGAAGGTGGGGCAGGATTTTCATCCTCACTGTCATCATCTGAAGAATAAATATTTTTAGAAATAGAAGGGATAGAGAGAGGTGGCACATTCGCCGAACTAGGCTCGTAAGCTAATATATTTTCATCAAACTTTACATCTCTTCTAATGATAACATTTTTGGACTTAAGTGGAATAAGTATATATCCTTTGAAATCTTCAGAATATCCAACAAAAATACATTTTTCACTCTTAGGTTCTAAGGCTTTATGTTTCTCATCAGGAATATTGGCCCATGCTTCACTTCCAAAAACACGAAAGTGACTTACATCTGGTTTAATTGAGCTTCATGCTTCTTCTGGAGTGATATTCTTTAAAACCTTAGTAGGAGTGCGATTTAGTATGTAATTAGCACAATTAATGGCTTCTTCCCAAAAATTAATACTAAGTCCTTTAGATTGAAGCATACAATTAGCCATTTCCTTTAAGGTGCAATTCTTCCTTTCAACTACACCATTTTGTTTTGAAGTATATGGAACAATATGTTGCATTTGAATTCCACTTTCGGTGCAAAAGTTGATGAATTTTTTGTTAACATATTCTCCGTCATTATCAGATCTTAGCTTAAGAATTTGATGTCCAAATTGTTTTTCAACAAAGGCCTTAAGGCCAAGAACATGTTAAATACTTCACTTTTGAGTTTTAAGAAGTATACCCAAGTGCGTCTGGAGAAATCATCACTAAAAGTTAAGAAATACTTGTAGCCAGAGAATGAAACAACTAGAAGTGGACCACATAAACCACTATGCACAAGTTGTAAAGGGGTTGAGGCGTGCCAAGAGGCAGGTTTTTCAAAACTATCCCAATGATGTTTTCCGAGTACACATCTGGAACAAACACCATCTCTGCAAGATACCATTGGAAGACATGTCACCATATTTTCTTTGCATAGATTTTGAAGGGATCGATAGTTTAAGTGACCAAATCGCTCATGCCAAAGTTTGCTCACTTCATCATTATGAGCAACAAATACTGAGGGAAGATTTGGTGACCCAAAGTTGTTAAACTTATACAACTTCATAGAATCATCAGCAATGCCAGTAGCTAAAATCTATCTAGGATCTCTTAGGTCCTTAATTACAACATCGTGAGGTGAAAATTCAACGATTTTACCTTCACTTGAATGAGTTATCTGATATATAGATAGAAGGTTGCAGGATAATGTTGGAACACATAATACATCATTAAATTGACTATTGTCTAAATGAATAGTTCCAGTCCCTACAACACTAAGAGATCTATCATCACCAACATATATATTTTTGGTGTTACAATAATTTAAAGAAGAAAAAATGGCTTTGTTTTTTGCCATGTGATAAGAAGCTCCATAATCAATGAGCCACTCATGAAAATAAGAAGAAGATACATTTAGTGCATAACGAGACCGAGATGCTTGACAACCACATGTAGAAAGTGTTATTCCTAAAGATGAAGTTGAAATTGAAGAGTGTTCCAAATGGATGTTATGCTTCTTCATTGTTGCTTCTAAGGATTCCATCTTCTTAAAGCATTTGGATTTTAAGTGGCCATCTCAATTACAAAAGTGGCAATGTCTATTAGTGTTCTTCCCTTTGTTTTTATTTGCCTTATCATTTTGTTGAAATGATTTTTCTTTTAGAGACTGAAATTGCTTAGGACCCTTGCTTGGTATAGGACCATTCTTTTTAGGATATTGCTTCTTAGGATTCTTTGAATTTGGTTGCTTCTGGGCGGCTAAGGCTTTCTTAGAAGAGTTTCCAAGATTAAGAAGACCAAGATATAAGAGATTTTCTTGTTCTCTTATTAAAGAATCACAAAAGGAATCAAAGGAGGGGGACTTGTAGTCTTGCCCTTGAGAAATAAAGGCTTCTTTAATAGAATGGAAGGTGGAAACAAACACAGAGTAGGCTAGTCCCATCTTAGTAAGAATGGAATAGATAAGGCTACCATCTTCTTTCTTAACCTTAACACCTTCCAAGAGAAGTCTAAGGGTCTTGAACTTGGACAAAAAATCTTCAATGGAAGAAAAATTATTGAGGTCCAATGTAAGCAACTCGTTTTCGAGTTGATGGGCGCTAATTTCATTTTTAATTCCAAAAACTTTAGTGAGTTGTTTCATTTCTTCATTAGGAGTATCAAGTTCTGTGATATGGAATCTAAGGTCTAGAGAAATAGACATCCCTATCAACCCATGTGCTTGATCTTGCCTATTTTCGCATTTGCCTGCCTTATCTTCATCTTGAGGTTTGGTTTCTTGGCCTGATGCTATCCTATAAAGACCTTTACTTCTAAGTAAATCCACAATGTAGGACCACCATTGGAAGTAGTTGGTGTTGTCAAGAATAACTTAGCATGGACTTTCCATTTTAACAGAAATTGAAGATGTAAATGTTGAAACTAAGTGTTCCAATGGAAAGATCTTGGAAAATTAGGCTGATTAAAAAAAACGGCTTTCGGATGAAGTTATGGCTTTTTGAAGAAAGGTTGTTGAAGATGCAGACGAAGTGCGTGAATATGCAGAAATTAATGATAATTTTATATTAAAAAAAAAATCCCCTCTTCCCCCCCCACCTTCCAAACTTAATCTAATTAGCTCACTTAAAAAAAAAAAAAATTATGTGACTCACTTTTATAAATAAGTGAAAGTCACTTTTACAATGGTACTTTATGAGCTACCCACTAGATTGTAACTTAAATAAAAGATAAAGAGACTTTAGAATTATAAGTTACTCACTTTTTATAATGGGTGAGAACACTTTTACATAAACTAAATTTAAAACGTAAGTTACATGTGCTTTTTGAAAAAGTAACTCAACAAAAAGAAAGACTTGAAGTCAAGACCTTTATTCTCATAAAATAACTTTGGACCAAGTGGGCTAGTTTAAAAGGTTAGTAATTTTTGGAAAAGAGGAAAGGGGTTTTTTTTTTTAAGTCACTGAAGCTTTGGGGTGTG
>APFE031155102.1:0-20509 GCA_000404065.3 Pinus taeda
AACACAGATTTGTAGCGTTACTTGACTGTCAACGAGCGCGTGGAGTGTAACCGGGCGCTCCAAATCCCTATTGCTTCGGTCAATTAAACTGGTGGCAAGGCAATGGATTTATCAGTTAATGACAAGCAATCACAACATATCCCACAGTCGCCGAGCGTAAATAAACTTCACTGTTACCTGACTGGATCCCGAAAATCTGCTATCTCTGGCCATTAAACCCGGACTCCTTCTTTAAATTCGCCTCAAACTTATTTCACCCTCCTTTTTACTGTGTTGCAGCTTCAAACACCATTTCTCTCAGCTATGGCAATGAAGATTATGGTTAAAACAGCGCAAGAGCTCAGTCGGTTTATAGCCGTTTCAGGGTTGTACTGCGCTTCTCATCCATTGGTGTTTACAATGCGTGGTTTGCATGGCCGTCCTCTTTGACCAGTCGCCCGGCTGTGTCATGAGGATGGCTGAATCATTGTTTCATACGCATGACCTTGCACCGTATATTGTCCAATGACAACGAGTTGCCGTGACACCGTGTTAAGTCTGTACCTGTGTGCTAGCCTATTGGTGTTTGGAGTTAACGTTTTATTCATGGGTGCAACGTTTTTTATTATGGCCACCATCGTGCGCTTTGCATTGCAATGATATCTTTGCAATAATATTTCATTACCCCGCAGCAATGCTTATTGTGTCATATGGTTTGTGTGCGGCCATTTCATATATTTGCATTCCATACGTGCCCTTCTATCCTTTGCTTTATAACATATACCATATGTTATGCGCCCCGGTACCATATGCATGATCCTTAGGTTATATGCGTGTTGGGTTTTATACCTTATATCATATGCGCGTTGGTTCCACACATCATAACCTTATATCCTTTGTTTCATATACCATAACCTTATAGCCTTTGTGCGTTAGATTTTATATACCATAACTTTAGCGCATTCATATTTTTGAACTATGGTATATGTTGTTATGATATATAATAACTTTTGGTTTCCATATAGCGCATGGGGTTTGTTTTGACTTGTATAACATAGCTTTATAATTTTAAAATGACCATTTGGGTCATATTTAAAATTATCACCACCACTAATGCTTTGAGTCGTATGTGCAGGTGAAAAGAGTTGTCCTAGCTTGGTCTTTTGCTTCTAAAGAAAAATACTTAGGGTTATAGGGAATATGTATCGGGAATGTATATGAATGAAATGGAATATGTATAGGGAATATGGGATATGTATAAGGAATATAGGATATGAATGTTAATGAATATCCTCAGGTGCTAACTTCAACTAGATCAAAGACTAAAAATTAAAAAAAAAAAAAAAAAATGAATTTCAAGCACAAAATGACTATGAATATACTCCCTTGGATGATGTCTGTACAAAATGGAATCAAAATGGAATGGAATCAAAATGTTGTAGATGGATGAAAAGTAGACTTTTATTGCTGCTCCTTGTTCCCCATGCTCCATTCCTTGAATTGCTCAGGTCCCTCTGTAATAATGTCTTGACTCAGGTCCCTCTGCAATGCTTATGGAATGTTGTGTTGTCATTAACAGGTCTCTTCAGGTTCTGCTGCAATGATCTCTTGCTTCAGGTCCCTATGTGGACAATACCTCAGCTTTCCAACTACAATCCTGCTGCAATGCTCTCCCTTGCTGAAGTTTTGACTTGTCCTCAAGTCAGTTGTAGAGAGTTCCTGCATTGAAATTATGTGAGAACAGTAGAACAAGAATATAGAATTCATAGAGTCCAGGTTACCCTTGTTTTCCCCTATGAATTCGTGTTTGCATGGTGCCAGTTGCATGGTTTTCACCAGCAAACAAATTATTATTATTATTATTATTATTATTATTTTTTATTATTCATTTTCCAAACTGGAAGATGGCGGAGCCATAATTTCCAGTCCTGTTTCTTCTACCAGTTGTTTCATGAATGCTTCCTTACTGATAGGCCTATTATAAACTTGAGCCTATGTCCATTCACGACAAATGAGGTGGAGTCCTGGTCAATTGTCTTGATCTTTACTGCTCCATTATCAAAGATTTCTTCAATTTCATATGGGTCGAGCCAGTGTGTTGTAAACTTTGCTTTGAAGTCTTTGAACTTGGAGTCAAAAAGTAAGGCCCAGTCTCCCTTGTGAAATATCTTTGTTTTGATATATCTGTCGTGCCACTTCATTATTTGTTGTTGCACCAATGTAGTATGTTCTATAGCTTGTTGGCGATGCTCATCCAATTGGTTCAATTCCATGATCCTCTGTTGTTGTGCTTCGGTTAGGTCCAGTCCTAATTCAGCTGCTAGTCTATATGTTTGCATTTGGAATTCTATGGGCAATAAAGCTTCTTTACCATAGACCAACTGGTATGGACTAAAACCAGTTGTGTTCTTCCATGTGATTCTGTAGGCCCATAGTGCATCCTTTAAATTTTCAGACCAATCTCTTCTGTTCAGCTATACTGTTTTAGTCATGATATTTTCTAGGACTTTATTTGTGGATTCTACCTGACCATTCGCTTGAGGGTGATATGGTGTAGACTTCCTGTGTTTAATCTTGTATTTCTATGTCAGATCTCGTACTAGCTTTAATGTAAATTGTGTTCCTTGATCTGTTACAATCTGTCTAGGTACTCCATATCTTACAAAAATTTCTTCAAAGAGAAAGGTGACCAGAGTATCTTCTGTTGCTCTGCTCACTACTTTGGCTTCCACCCATTTGGTTACATAGTCCGTGCATACTAGAATGTACCTTTTTCCATTTGATGGTGGATTAATAGGTCCAACAAAATCAAGTGCCCACTGCTCAAATGGCTCAATGAGGACCTGTAGCTTGAGCGGCATCTCATCTGATGTGATTGGTCTCCCTGTTCTTTGGCAACTGTCACATTGCTTGACATATGCCTTAGAATCTCTGAAGACAGATGGCCAGTAACAGCCCAATTGCAGCACCTTATATGCTATTCGTTTGTCTGCAAAATGACCACCACATGGTTCATCATGACATGCTCTCAGAATGTCTAATATTTCATCTTCACGCACACATTTTCTAATCATTAGATCTGAACCAGTATAAAATAAATCACCATTCATCCAGTTATACCTAGAACTTTCTCTAACAATTTTCTTTCTTTGTTTGTTAGTGAATTGAGTTGGAAATTTTCCAGATGACAAATAATTTGCAATGTCTGCAAACCATGGTGTTTTTACTGTTATGGCAAACAGATGTTCGTCTGGAAAGTTGTCTATAACTGGATTTGGATCATCTGGTGATTGTATGCGGGACAGAAAGTCAGCCACTTGATTTTTTTTTCCTGGCCGGTCTTGTATTGTGATATTAAATTCTTGCAATAACAGTAGCCATCTTGTGATTCTTCCATTGGTGATGGGTTTATTCATCAAGTATTTTATTGTTGAATGATCTGTGTGAATGAAAACTTGATATCCTGTTATATAGTGCCTGAATTTATTTACCGCATGTATGATGGCTAACATTTCTTTTTCTGTGACTGTGTAGTTCAATTCTGCAAGTGTTAGATTCTTACTTATAAAGTATATTGCATAATTGAACAAGTTTTCTTTCTGTCCAAGAGAGGCACCTATCGCAGTATCTGATGCGTCAGTGGAAATATGAAATGGCAAAGACCAGTTTGGCCTACGAAGTATGGGTGCCACTGACAATTTGTCTTTTAGAATTTGAAATGCATTTTGACAACTATTTGTCCATTGAAATTCAACATCTCGTGCTAATAGTTTGAACAGAGGTTGAGCTATTTTACTAAAGTTTTCAATGAATCGTCTATAATAGCCCGCATAGCCCAAGAAACTTCTTACCTCCTTTTGTGTTGTAGGTGGCATCAGGTTAACTAGGACTTGGATTTTGGCTGGATCCACCTTAATTCCTGAAGAGAAAATATGGTGTCCCAGAACTATACCCTCTGTTAACATCATATAGCATTTTTCATTACTTAATGACAGATTTGTTTCTATACATCTTTTCAAGACTTTCTCAAGATTGTTGAGGCAATCATCATATGTATTTCCACAAACTGTGAAGTCATCCATATAAACCTCTACACATTCATGGACTAGATCAGCGAATATCGCAAGCACTGCTCTTTGAAAAGTTGCAGGTGTATTGCATAAACCAAACGGCAAAACATTATATGCATAGGTTCCCCATGGGCAAGTAAATGTTGTCTTGTCTTGGTCTTTTGTTGCTATTCTAATCTGGTTGTACCCGCTAAATCCATCCAAGAAAGAGAAGTATTTCTTTCCAGCCAAAGAGTCTAACACTTGGTCAATGAATGGTAGAGGAAAATGATCTTTTAATGTAGCTTTGTTTAATTCCCGATAGTCTACACATACCCTCCACTTTCAATTTTTCTTTGGTACAATAACTAGTGGAGAAACCCATTGATATCTGAAATAGGATAAATGAATCCAACATTTAATAGTTTTTGCAGTTCCTCTTTCACTATTTCTTTCATCATGGGATTCATTCGTCTTTGAGGTTGTCTTACAGGTTTAAGTTTATCATCTGTATAGATGTGGTGGATACATGTGCTAGGATGGATTCCTTGCATATCAGTATAATCCCAGGCAAATGCTTTTGAGTATTTTTGTAGTAATGCAATTACCTCTTGTTCTTGTTTTGATTGCAACTGGTTCCCAATATTTAAATGTTTTCCAGGGTATACCTCAATTGTTTTTATTGTTGGATTGGAAATTGTGTTTACAGGAAAGATGTCTTTAAAAGAATTTCGCAAGGTTTGAATAGTACAAGTTTCCTGGAAACACTGATTCAAAAGGTTACTTGCAGCTTCATATTGAACTTCTCTAATCTGCTCTGAAATACTTGGTTCCGAAATGAAAAGATCCATTAAGTCTTCATTCTCTTCCTCTTCTCTAAAATCAAAGAATTGATTTATACTCAAAACTGATTTAGTTTGTTGTTTTTCTTGAGTTTCAAGTACTAATTCTAAAGAAGTTGACTGTGCAAGTGAATAAAGAGCAATATGTTTCCTCTCATCTCCATGTGAAATAATCATACTTCCTGATCTGCATCCTATAAAGGCATCAACGATAGCTAACCATGGTCTGCCTAAGATTAGAGGATGTCCTCCCAGATTTGTTTTTGGTTGCAGGATAAGGAAGTCAACAGGATATTCCCATGAATCCAAAGAGACTATGATATCTTCTTAATATTCCTTCCGGAACAACTTTAGATCTGTCTGCTAGTTCTAAGATTGTAGAAGTTGATCTAATGTTGTTTAATTGCAAAGTTTTCATTGTCTCCATTGTCATTACATTTATAGCTGCTCCCAAGTCTATTAATATATTTGGTTATTAATGAATTTAGACTTCTGTGATCCATAACATTGTTTAGAGAGTTTTCGGTGAAATCACATAGAAAATAATTTGTCGACGCGTTTCGAACCAACCAGTGTGGTTCATCGTCAGGACAAGGTGAAGATCCAATCCAGCTTAGCTAGTTAAATAGTGTGTGCAGAGACTCCAACGACTATATTTACAACGACTAATTTGACCTATTGACCCAAGTCAAACCAATAAAATCCTTGCTATATTTATTAATTAATGTTATTCTAAAATTAGTTAAATTTGGTAAATTATATAATAAAATATTCAATAGTTACCTGTACTTGTATATATATCTATTAAAAACCTAACTAATTCATATTAAAATAATACCCTTGGTATACCATATAATTATTTAATAATAATAATATTTAAATTATAATTCATCTTTAAATCTAATGGTCAAAATTGAAATTAAAATATTTTATAATAAATTTAATAATTTCTATTAAATAAATAATTTAATAATTTATTATATAAATAATATCATAGATATATTAAATTCCTATTATTTATAGAAAATTAGTTAAATTAGGTAAAATATTATTTGTTAATGGGCTTATTAATAAAAGTACATATATGTACCAAAAACGAAAATCAACAATATTGGTACAACATATATTTATTTAATAATACTAATTATTTATCATTTAAATCAAAGGTCCATTTGAAACTAAATTACTGAATTATATCCTCTATCAAGGAATAATTTAATAATTATTAATTTGCTAATTTATATTAAGTAATCTATATTTATTTGATACTTTATTAATTGTATATAATGTTATAATAGGATAATATTAATAGTATAATATTAATATAATTTCATAATATATAAATATATATACATAATAGAAATCAAGAAATAAGAAATAATTTGAATAATAATATTCCAACGAATGATTAAAAAAGGGGCTCGAAATTAAATTCATAAAGACCTTATTAATGAATAATACCAAGTAATTAAGACCAAATAACATTAGGAATCCGAGAGGAGAAAAATAAAAAAGCAAACTAATAAAAATTTTTATAAAAACCCAAGGGGTAAAGGGACCAACCCCAGAATCAACCCTAAGACCTTAAAAATGAGGGATAGAGGAGGCTAGGAAGACAGGGCTGGGACCAGCAACTGCTAATCTTCCAGCCATCATCCCTATTAAGATTCTTCGGCCTTTTCTCAATCTCCAAGGCCTCTCTAAATTTACGATGGTGAAACTGCGCAACCTTAGCAATGACTTGAGCCTCCTCAATACAAACATGATGCTTCGTCTTTTCAGCATGTTCAGCCAGGGCTGAGGACTTGGCCCTCCCATGCCTTAAGTCAGCCGAATGCTCGCTCATCCTTTGCTTGATAGAGCGACCTGTCTCACCAATATATGGTGTCCCACAGGAACAAGGAATGACATAGACGCCCTTCATGTCTTTTGGGTCGACAGGATCTTTTACCAACCTTAGGGAGCCACGGATCGTACTGAGAGGTCTAAAAGTTGCGGGCACATCGTACCTCCTCAGAATCCTGGCAATCATATCAGTGGTCCCTTGGATGTAAGGCATGTTAACCCCCATGACACGATCTTTAGGTTCCCTTTGGATCGAAGGCTCCTTCTTAGCCTTTAGGAAGGCTTTTCGACCCAGGTGTCTACTGTAACCATTCTTCTCAAAGACATCTAGGAGATGAGCCTTCTCAGATTCCAAGCTCCCTTCATCCGAAATTCTAACAGCACGGGTGGCAAGAGTGCTCAGAACCCCTAACTTCTGAGCGGGGAAATGATGAGAAGAAGCATGCAAGTATTGCTCAGTATGCGTCTTCTTTCTAAACACCTGATGAGAGAAGGAACCATCCTCCTTCTTAGAGATGAGAACATCCAAGAACGGAAGACAACCATTGTCTTCTTTCTCCATTGTGAATTTTATGGCGGTGGACTGGTTATTGAGATGACTGAAAAAACGATCCAGCTCATCAGGGCCATGAGACCAGACAACGCCCGTGTCATCAACGAATCTTTTCCAAAGCTTCGGTAAAAGCCGAGAGGAGGCCAAGGCCTTAGACTCAAAATCCTCCATAAAGAGATTAGCGACGACAGGGGACAAGGGGGAACCCATGGCAACTCCGCAAGTCTGCTCATAGAACTCTCCCTCGAAGCTGAAAAAGGTGGAGGTAAGGCAAAGCTCAACCAACTTAGCCGTATCAGGGTCGGTGAGCCTATTAATCACCGCCATGGCCTCATTGATGGGAATACAGGTGTAAAGAGAGACCACATCGAAACTTACCAGAATGTCCTCAGGCTCAAGATTAATTTTCTTAAGATCATCGAATATATCTAATATATCATAGGAATTTAATATATCTATGATATTATTTATATAATAAATTATTAAATTATTTATTTAATAGAAATTATTAAATTTATTATAAAATATTTTAATTTCAATTTGACCATTAGATTTAAAAGATGAATTATAATTTAAATATTATTATTATTAAATAATTATATGGTAATACCAAGGGTATTATTTTAATATGAATTAGTTAGGTTTTTAATAGATATATATACAATTACAGGTAACTATTGAATATTTTATTATATAATTTACCAAATTTAACTAATTTTAGAATAATATTAATTAATAAATATAGCAAGGATTTTATTGGTTTGACTTGGGTCAATAGGTCAAATTAGCCGTTGTAAATATAGCCGTTGGAGTCTCTGCGCACACTATTTAACTAGCTAAGCTGGATTGGATCTTCACCTTGTCCTGACGATGAACCACACTGGTTGGTTCGAAACGCGTCGACAAATTATTTTCTATATGATTTCGCCGAAAACTCTCTAAACAATGTTATGGATCACAGAAGTCTAAATTCATTAAATTACTAATTCACCAGAATAAATAATAAAAATAAAAAAATCAGATAAATGCTTCAATTACTTGGTTTGAAAAACATTTTGAACATAAAGATTGGCAATATGACCGTAAAAATTTATCTTAATGGTCACGGTAACAATTTCTTTTTTAACCATCACATTCTCGGATGACTTGAATCTAAGAATATTGTAATTACTTTTAATGGTTGTAAAACATATTCACCTATGACTTAATCTTGCTTGGAATGCTGCAATTAAATTCTTTTAGATTATATTTATTTTTTTTTTGGTAAGAAGCTTCTAGCGTATGTAGAAAGTTTTTTTTTTCGAATTTCTCTAAAAGTAAGTTTTATGTTGGCATATTTGTGGGGGTAATGTAAGTGAATGATATCGATATCAAATTTTATGGGCGTTATTTGATTCTTGGGATTATGTGTTTTTTTAGTACATATAATTTGTTTGCGAAATTTTAGAATTAGCGGTTAGAGAGTAAATCGACAAATCAAAGAGGTTGTGAAAGTCAAGGGAGGTTAACAAGTGACGCTTATAACAAGTTATGCAAGGCCTCATCTAAGTGAGTAGAAAGTATTTAAGGCTTTTTTCTTATTTTACGAAGGAATTTTGTTTACATTTTATTGTTTGAACTTAAGAAAATCAAATATAGTATAAACTAGTTGGAAAATGCATAGGGATCAAATATAGTATAAACTAGTTGGAAAATGCATAGGGATCCCTAGGTTCCTTAAATTTTTACTAGTGATCTTCAACTATCTGTATTGATCTAAGAAGTCAGAAATTATATCTTTATGTTTCTATTAATAGATAATGATATAAGTTTGATGATGAGATTATGAATATTCACAATTAGTAGAGATTGATTAATCTATGCATACATTTGTATCATATGCGACCAAGGTCAATGTGCATTATAATCTAGCTTTAATATTATATGGAGAATAAATGATTAGTCCGACTTAAATGTTTATTGGTTTTCCAAATTAAAGTTTCTAAGTTTAAATCTCTATGTGATGTGTGAATATTTATGGTGTGCTATTGCTTATTTTTTGTTCTTTATGTTCTCTCTTGAGTATTTTCAGGTTTATGTTAATTGAGCTTGTAGTTTGGCATATATGTCTAGTAAACTCTATATTTGGAATTTTTGTATGAGAAGTGTAAATCAAAATCCTTAAGGCCAACATTTGGTATTGGATCTCATTTTGGTTTAGAGGTACACCTTTACTATCAAAGGTTGAGACCATGAACTTGTATCCTTTTGAGAACATCAATCTTCATTAGATTAGGGATAAGCCTATACAAGTGGGAATCTTAAGAAATAACTTCAATCAATGGATGATTGATAGTAGTGCAATAATTGAAATTGAGAAGTTTAATCGCTAAAAAAAAATTAAAATGGAGAATATCCTCATAAGTTGAGAACAATGGATCATTGTGCATCTTGGATACTTTGAACTAGAATGTTAATTGAGGATTTGGAGAAACACGAAAGAAAAATGAGGAATATGATTTCATTTTTTATTATAGATTAATGTTGTTGAATATATTCGGAGAAGAAATTGCCAATAAATTATCAAATAAATTGGAAAATTTATACGAATCCAAATTTTTTGGTTAGTAGGTTGCTTCTTTAGAAGAAACTCCACCTCTTGAGGATGAGAGAGGGTGTTTATGTCACAAAAAGATCTATATGCAATAGATAATATGATTATTTACTTATTGTGTGTGGGTATCACTATTATAGAAGAGGAAAAGTGTATAGGTATGTTGTGTTATTTTCTAGACTCGTAGGACAGTCTAGTTATGGCTATTGGGATTAATATGACCATATTGACTCTTGATAATGTGGTGGTATCTTTATTATTATAGGATATAAGGAAAATGGAAGGATCAACTAATGATGGACTATTACAAAGAGTTCGACTTATTGATAAAGGTACAAGAAAATTCTCCAAAGGGACGTCTAGTTCAAAAGGAAGATCTAAGTCTCCTACTAAGTTGACAAGAAGATGTTGGAAATGGGGTAAAGTAGGGAACTATGCAAAAAATTGGAAGTTAAAGATTGTTGAACATAAAAAGGGATTTGATTAGTAGATGTCGAAAGAGGGAAGTTTTTCAGATGAAGGATGGGATGTGTATTTATATTTCATAGATACATAGTCAAATCAAGAGCCATGGTTGATCAACTCTATAGTATCCTATCATATGACACCCAAAAGTGAGTGGTTTTGTGAATATGAAGAATTTGATGGAGGGGATTTCTACCTCAGGAATGACATGAAAACCAAGATGGTCAAATTCATGTTTCAATAATTTTAAAGAATGGTCGAAGTAGAAAATTCCCAAGGGCACTACATATGTTTGGTTTAGCTAGGAATATAATATCTATCAATCAACAAGAATATAATATCCATCAATCAGTTGGGTCATTCAAGTGTGCATACTATATTCGATAAGGATTCCTATAATATGGTTCTTCATGTGATGGTGTTGACAAGAGGTGTTTAGATTATGAAATTGTATAGGGTTATGGGGCACAAAGATCTAACTAGATGCAATATTTTAGTTGTTCCTAAAATTGATAAATTAGCCTCTTGTTTAGTCGATGAATTCATTCTATGCAATTAGAGCATGTGATGCAAATAAGAGGTATGGTTTAAGGTTTACCTACTAACTCTTTAGAAGTCATTTTTTATGAAAATTTCATACCAAAAATGAAATCATGTTAGATTCCCATATGGAACTACTAAGGAAAAAGGAATTATGGATATCGTTCATAGTGATGTGTTTGTTATAGTACCATTAATGTCTCTAGGTGAATATAAATATTATGTTTCCTTCAGTGATAATTTCTCCATGATGCCATGGGTGTATTTCCAGAGAAGAATGCTTGATTTTTTTGATCAATTTTAAGAGGTCAAATCTCTTATGGAGAAAGAAACATATAGGAAGGAGAAGTTGTTAATAATTAACAATGGAGGAGTTTGAGTAGTTTTGTAAGCAACAAGAGATAGTAAACCAAAATAATGCTCCATACACTCCTTAGGATAATGGAGATGTTGAATGAACTAATCGGAAATTAACGAACAAGGCAAGGTGCATGCTTCATAGTGAAAGAATGGAAAAAGAGTTTTGGGAATAAGAAGTCAACATAGAGTTTCACCTAGTAAACAAATATCCATCATAAACGTTGGTTGACAAAAATAATTATGCATTATGGTTTCGTAAAAATTTCTCTTTCACTCATCTTATATTTTTTGGCCATAAGGCATTTTTCCATGCTTCAAAGGAAACAGGACAAAGAGAGATAATAAATAAATCAAGTGTATTTTCATCAGCTACAAGGATGGAATGAAACAATAAGATGTGGGATTTGATAACAAGGAATATAGTTTATAGTTCAGGTGTGATATTCAAGGAAGTTAGGTGCACTTGTAGGAATGAAGAGATTACTAAAAGGAATAAATGAAAACAAATGTAACACCTCTTCCCACATTTACCCACTTTTACAAGATCACCAGGGTAAATATGAGATGAGTGCCACGATTGCATGACGTGACCTCCAAGCTCCATTTATGGAAGTGGGATGACAACTAAAAACAAAATGATAAGCCACGTGCACTACAAACCCCCTAAGAGCTTGCAATACACCCCAGGTGATCAATCCATGAGATGGTACTCTTTTTCACAAAGTTTAACCCCCAACTGCACCCTTGACACTCTTTGCATGTGGTGGGAAGGCTATAGCTGCTTGCACAAGCTTGGCTTCCATCTATTATGACCTAAAATACCTAGTTTAGAGCATGAGTCATGAAATCTATGCCACTTTTTAAGGAAAGCCTCCAGACCACTACCTAAAACTACCTATAACTTTACAGAATTGTGATAAAGATGACTACAATTCCAAACATTCAAACTTGAACAAGATCTTGGCTAGGACTTGCCTAGCACATAACTTAAATTTCATCAAACATATGGTAAACATGGAAGCTACAACCCATGAATGCATATTTCAACAAAAAATTTTGAATTTCATGTGAGAATCACGAAGAAGGCTCAATTATGTCTCAATCTAGTTGCAACACAACTTGTTAGTATAAGCATTCATCAACAATATGGTAGCTTAATAAGTCATGAAGAAGAGCCATAACAATATCACATCATATAACGAGGTATATAACCAACATATACCCTGAATAAAGACTTTGAAAAATCATGTAGAAATTCCTTGTAGATTCAAACTGTATATTGTAATATGCTAAAACCATTCACTTGAATCTACTATACTCATCAGCAAAAACAATAAATTATTGATCAAATCACAAAGGATATAAGAGAAATAATTAAATCGCACTTAACACAATGATTTTCTGGGGAAGCCACAACTAAAAAACCCTTCTATCTATATATTGAATTAGTCAAATAATCTAATTGAATACAAAATGAAATGCTCAACCTTGAGCTAAACGTGCACAAGTATTTTCTATCCTCTGTGTGACTAACTTCCTTTGGCCAATACCTAGCAAAATTTCCAAGCCTCCAAGATCCTAATTCCTTGCATTGTTCCCTTAGGAATTAACCTTTATTTAATGTGGAAATTGCTCAATTATGAATTGTACAATTCTCATAGGCCTTCCTCTTACTATATTCACCATCGATTTAATTTAGATGATTTTACAATCGATAATACAGTTTCCCTAAACTACAATCTCAACTCGGTCTTTCTCTAATTTGACAGGCATGAGTTAATTATGAGAGAATCTTCAGTTTACTAGTTGATCACTACAACTTATACCCCATTGCTACAGGTTACAACCTACTGCTGCAGGTTACACCCGACTACTACAAGTTAAACCCCACTACAATAAGTTACGTGCCACTACTACAAATTACACTCCACTACAATAAGTTAGATCTCACTACCACACATCCCACTAATTCCTCCATTAGTTTGAACTAGTTTAATTGGCTTTAACTCAGTTGGATTGAATTAAATAATTGCAACTCAAAATAAACTCAACTAGTGCTCCTAATTGTAGGAGACACTCTACATGACTCTAGTTAGACCCTCAACTCGAATTAACTAAGCTAACGAAGTCAAGTTAACTTAGTTAACTATTACAAGTTGTTGTGACATGTGGAGTTACAATTTAATTCAAGAAAAATTTAAATTAGGGTTTTTCTTCATGTTATTTTTAACATTTCTTGTTGCTATTTTCTACAAATTAGCCATAATGTCAACATGATAACAATTGCTAGTTCACATATATCATAATAGAAAAATGACTCATATTAACATATGAAAATTCCAACCAAGCCAAGGACTTTCATGTACCACCCGACCATAGATTGGGCTACACCAAATATCTCTTTCAACCAATCACCCCCACACCATATTCAATGCATGAATGTCGGATCATATGGGTTAAACCAAAATAAAACAAACCAAAGCTTCTATAGGCCAAACCACCTCAATACTTGAGAACAATGATCTCACCTATGTGGTCTAGAAATCACTAGCATAAACCAGATCGGTGTCTAGTGAAGTTTTCCAAGGCTCCATGAGCTAGTAACTCAATCAACATCCTCTAGGTAACCTGAGCTATTCCAGGGCTCCATAGAATTTGTCCCAACCCCAAGGCTCTAAGGACTAGTAACTAAAACTACAAATTCCAAGGAAACCCAAGTTGTTTTGGGGCTCCAGATCACTTGTCCCAACTCATATGCTCAAGGGACCAGTAACTCAACCCATATAGAATTTGTTCCAACAACCCATAACCATAGAAAATAGGAGAATAGATCATAAATCATAAAAACCAAATTGGGAACCCGCTACACCATGGTTATCTAGGAAATCACAAGGCAAGGATGAAACCACTCTCAATCTAGGGAAATATCAATGCTAATGGAAACACATAACCAAAGAACCACATGCATATACCATGCATCCAAAAATCAACAGGGAGATCACACATGCAACCTATTACATGAAAAGTTAGCCCATTGTAGCTATCAATCAAAATATCTCCTTGTGCTTCCTTGCTTTCCTTGCTTGCTTTCTCCACATCCAGGTGAAATCTAGAGTTCTCCGAGTATGCTCCAAGAATGCTCTAAGTATGCAAGAGTGTAAGAGAGAGAATGAAAGGAGAGATCAACTAAAACTTATCAAAAGGATATCAATTGATTTTTTGATTTCCTTTTATCATTGATATCCCCTTTTTCTTCATTTTCCTTCATTTTTCCTCTAATTTTTGTTGCATGCAAATTTGTGTCTCTTCACCTTCCTTTTCTCATAATTTCCTTTATTTTCATATTTAAAATTCATTTATTACCTCTTTTCCTTTGCCAATTTCCATAACCATTAATTAACCATAAGTGATTCCCACAAAAGTGTTTTCCCAACATTCAACTTGGAATACATGTCCCATGATCTTGGTCTTATTATTTACATGGAAGATCAACCAGGGACTGCTACAACCCCTCCTCCTTGGGTGAACACCATCCTCGATGTTTAATGATGCTTATAAACATCAAAACATGTTGCCTATGGATCTTTATAACACAACTTGATGCAACATTTACATCATACCAAATTGTTTAAACCATGAACACCATATTTCTTATTGGAGATTTATAACACGATTCGAGGAAATGTTTACAACATACTACATATTGGAGCTTTATAAGACAACTAATTGTAGTATTTACAATACACATATGCATATATAAATATAAACCAAAACATAATCAAACACATATGATTAACTATAAAATAAAGAAGGTTATAAGGCCCACATCTAATCAACCATCTTCCATGTAGCTTCATCAAGCCCAAAGTGCTTCCACTACACTTTAACTTGCTCGATTACTTGGTTCATGAGTGTGATTTGTTTCCACTGCAAAATGCATTGATGTTTTGGCTAGAAATATCCCTACGGCTCCACCTACAATACATACTAATCAATCACATGATCAACATTGAACATGTCTCTTAAGCAATGAAACATGGATAACATCATGGAATTTTAATATTGGTGGCAGTGCAAATTGGTAGGCCACTAGTCTAATCCTCTCAAGGATCTCAAAATGCCCATAATGTTGAGGTGCCAGTCTCATGATGTGATCCTCAAGGTGCGCCTCTTGGGCTTGATCAAAATGTAGACATGCTCCCCAACCTGAATCTCCTTGAGTGCTCTATGCTAATCTGCATCTCTTATGCCTATCCTGTGTTGCCTTTAAATTCCTTCTAATAACCTGCATATCCTACTCCATCTCAACCAACATATCGAGTCATATCAACACCCTACTCACTAGACCACTCTAGTTGATAAGAGTATTGCAACTCATTCCATAAAGAGCCTCAAATGGACCCATCCTGAAGGATTCTTGATACCCATTACTAAATGAAAAATTTAACAGTGGAATATACTCCTCCCACTTCCTACGTTGATGCATGAATACATCCTCAAAATATACTTAAGAACCCAATTAACTTTCTTTGTATTTACATGTATCTGTGGATGATAATTTGTACTAAAATCTAACTTTGTCCCCAAACCTGAAAACAACTACCTCCAAAATCTAGATGTCAACTTGGCATCTCTATCTGATATAATCTTCTTGGGAACACCATGTAATCTCACTATCTCCCTAATGAATATTTGAGCTACCTCACTGGCTGAATTTGTAGAATTCACTGCAATGAAGTGAGATACCTTACTCAACCTGTCAACCACAACCATCATGGGATTATGTTATCTCAATGTCCTCAGAAAGCCAGTAATGAAGTCCATGGAAATGACCTTCCATTTCCACTCTATAATTGTAATAGGTTGCAATAGACCAGTTGGATGCTTATGCTCTTCTCTCACATATTGATAGTGCAAGCATCTTGCAACAAAGTCAATCACATATTTCTTCAAGTTCAACTAGTGACACAACTTCTTAAATGCTATCAAAGTCTTATGATATCCTAACTTGCTTGAATACAAGTCGACATGAAACTCCATCAAGATAAGATTCTTGAGCTCACTTTTATTTGGCACATAAACATTGTTCCTAAATATGACCAAGCCATTTCTCGCGGGCTGATACTCTTGATCTCTATCACCCCCACTCTACTACTACGATCTCTACTTCATCTTCTAATACCTCTCATCATGTTGATCGGCATGCAAGATGTGCTCCTATAAATCTATCCCACAAGAGCTCAAATTTGAAATATGATTCAAGTTCAATCTCCTATTTAGAGCATATGCAACCCTGTTGTCTTTTCCTTTGATGTACATAATCTAAAAGTAAAGCTCACTGAGGGTATCCAGCCATCTAGCTTTTCTGGCATTCAAATTGGGTTGGTCAAATAAGTACCTCAACCCACTATGATCACACACCAAGACAAACATCATACCAAGAAAATAATATCTCCACATGTTCAATGCATGAATGATAGCTTCCAAGTCAAGGTCATGAGTGACATAGTTTCGCTCGTGCTCATTTAGTTTCCTTGACTCATAGCATACCACATGTCCTTCCTGGATTATGAATCCACTAAGTACTTCCTTGCAAGCATATGTACAAACTATAAAACCTTTATGAGGATCTACAATCTTCAAAACCAGATCATTTGTAATAAAATGATTCAATTTCTCGAAACTAGTTGCATAATGTTGAGCCCATTCAAACTTATTCCCTTTCCTCTACAAAGATGTAATAGGATATATAATCCATGAGAAGTTCTTGATGAGTTGCTTGTAATAACCTACTAGCCCCTTGGATGATTTGACCTCATCTACATTCCTAGGATTTGGCCACTCTGTGATAGCTTTAATCTTTTCCTGGTCCATTGATATCCCCTCCTCGGAAATGACATGTCCCAAGTACTAAATCGAAGGTTAAAATAAACTACACTTGTTGAGCTTGGCATAAAACTGATGCTCTATCAATAGTATCAAAACTTCTACCAGGTTCTCTACATGCTCCTTCTCATTATATCAATATATAAATATGTCATCAATAAGCACTATCACAAACTTGTCCAACTAAGGACGTAACACGTTGTTCATCAGACACATGAAAATGGCTATAGAATTGGTAAGACCAAAAGGAACCTCCACAAACTCATAATGCCCATACCTTGTATGAAATGAAGTCTTGTAAGTGTCCTCTTCTTTGATGTGTGCTCGATGATATCTTGATCTCAAGTCAATGTTTGAGAATATTGTTTCTCCCTTCAAAGGATCAAACTAGTCATTGATTCATGATAATGGATACTTATTATTGATAGCCACCATGTTCAATTACCTGTAATCAATGCACAACCTAAGAGTATCATCCTTATTCTTTACAAACAATATTTGTGCACCCCAAGGTGATATGCTTGGCCTTATGTACCTCTTATCAAGCATCTCCCGAAGCAGCAACTTCATTTGCACCAACTTTGGAGTACTCATCTTGTAAGGTTCCTTAGATGTTGGTGTTTCTCCTGGAATCAAATCAATATAAAATTCCACCTCTCTATGAAGAAGCAACTCTAAAATATCTGCAAGAAACACATCCTGAAACTACTTTAAAATAGGACACCTCTTCAGGACTTGGTCATCCTCAACATCCTTCCCTCTGTCACTAGAAACATGAACTATAAATAATACACATATTTTCTTACAATTGCACCTTACCTGCATAGATTTAACCATTCTCACTTATGTGGCTTGTTCTCTCCCTGCAAAAATATCATTTCTCCATCATCATCCATGCACTTAGTTTCCATATAGCAGTCTACCTTGGTCTTGTGAAAGAACAACCAATACATTTCCAAAAGCATACTATACAAGCTTAAAGGAAGCATATTTAGATGTGTTGATGTAGTCATACCATTCAGCTCAAATATAGAAGATCTCACCCAATGATGGACTCTTATCTTGGTTCTTGTAGCTAATTACACCATCAAATACTCTGCATGCCCTTCTTTACTCAAGCAACACTTATCCACAAGGTCAAGACTAATATAACTATAGCTAGATCTAGGGTCAATCAAAATGGAAATAATTTGATCATGCAGATTACATTCCATATCGATAATGTATGCATAATGGTCAAACTACCTATTATCCACTACTGCATAAATCTGAGGAATACTTTGACCAACATCACCAACTATTTGTGCATCCTTAGCACTGTAAATCTAAGGCTTGCCACCCTAGTGCGATTGACAATCTCTCTTGTGATTCTCTCCACCAGAAGTCCAACACTATAAAGGCTTCCTTCCATCACATTGTTTCTACTCCTTAGGTTGAGACCCATGTACTATGTCAACTACATTGAACTTCTTATAAGGTGTTGTGTTCTCCTTATCACCTGCATCTTGAGGTATTCCTGGCTTCGTAGCCCACTTTCCTTTAATCTTCGAATTACCTTTCCAATCCCACTTAGGCTCAAACTTGCACTTAGAATTCTCATAACAATGCTTTAAATTCCCAATGAATTCATCCAATGAACAAGGCACATCATAATCAATATGATCTTTCAATTCTAAAGGAAATCCATTGATAACGCTTTGCACATTTTTCTTTTCATCCTTAAGATAAGGCACATAAATCAATAACTCCAGAAACTTAGTCACATACTCTTCTTCTGTAATAGAACCCATCTTAAGCTCATAAATATCCTTGGATTTTCCTTCATAATATCTCTCATGGAAGTAAATCTTGAAGAGTCTCTTAAACTCATGCCAACTAAGCTCCTCTAACTTGATGCCTCTAACATGCTTCAAATATTCCCACTAGATATATGATTTTCCCTTAAGACTAAAAATCTCTATTTTGGCTTTCATATTCAATGAATAATCATGCAATTTGAAGAACTTATTCATCCCAAGTAGCCATGCTTATGCTTCTCTTTATTTCCTCACATCCCCAACAAAAGTAGTTTTGGGTGTGTGTTATATTATTTCCACAACTAGCCCTAGGGGCAAAGCTGGGGGGTTAGAGGGGGGGAAATCAACCCCCCCTTCAATGCACTAGGCACAACAGTGATCCAGGTGGATATTGGTGGCCACCTGCCAAGTCCACCTGGACCCCCACCATTGTCTTTCTCAGCATTTTCAGTTTCCTTAATTGTAGCACAACTTACTATTTTTAGCAGTTTTTCAGGTCCTCAACTTCCGGAGCCGTTTTGAGGCCCTAAACGACGTTTTGGGGAATCCAGGGGCAACATGGGTCCATGCAATGGAATGATGTTCCCCGTTCCAACAATGATAGTGCTCGAATAGATCTTTCTATGAGCTATTGTATGCGTCAAACGGAGATCATATGCTAAAGTTACGACCCCGGGAAGTTGATGTACCAACTTACCCCCAAACGGGGCCCACAGTTTGGCGTTTCATCTCCTAGGGTTAGGTTTTGGAATGTTAAGGGTTTTCATTGTTTCTCAACAATAAATAGGCCTTCGAGCCTCATTGTAAGTCAGTTCAGAGGCATGTAGCCCACACATCTCTTCTCAGAGATAGCTACCATCGCCCTAGCTAGTTTATTTCCATTCTGATTGTAAGCATATTTCAGTATTTTCCATTAATGAAATGAAGTATTATTTCCACTGCATATTTGTGTATATGGTTATCTCTGTAATTGTTGCGTTCCTGTTTAAATCCGGATCATTCTTGCTTGTTTAGTTTAGTCTCTTGGATCATATATATATCTAGTTGTTCCTTAGCTAAAATGTCTCTACCTTCATTGACTTTGAAGGAGGTGCCAAGGCCGCGACAATTCCAAGAGACCGCTATCATTATTTATTGTTGTGTTGGTGTGGTCCTCCCTTTCCTCTTTTTTGAGTTTTTTCCTGACTTCCTATTTGTTTCCCAAGGAAAGAATCCATTGGCTGTTACGTTCCTAGGGCCATTTCTTTGGTTGTTGCTTCATCTTTGATTTATTTATTTGATTTCCTTCCCACTTTTTTTTGTTGATCCCAAGCTTGGGGGATTTCTTTGGCTTTGTTTCTAGTTAGAATGCGATCCACTGAGGGAGGAGGAGGGAAGGATATTGGGTTGGGGTTGGATATGGTAGGGTTTGAGGGTGGGGATCTAGGAGAGAGTGGGGATCTGGGAGAGGGTGGGTCTATGGAGTCTTCTAATGGCTCAAAAGGATTCAGAGATGTGAGATCAAGATGAGTAACCTTCGCTGGAGGCTGGAGTTTGATTCATTTGCTTTATGGGACCGATAAATATTTTGGCGCAATCTGCTTATAGGTAGATTTTTTTCC
>APFE031155103.1:2281-21592 GCA_000404065.3 Pinus taeda
GGCTACAACCTTCTCTTTCTTCCAGGGACCACGTTTCATAAATTTTCAGACTAGATCCATGAACATCAATCAATCATCAAGAATTTCTCCATCAATCAATCTCCTTTTCACCAATTAGATCTGAATCAAGTAGATACTTCTCTGATAGCTGTACCCAAAACACAGTACCAGAAACCACACACCAAAATTTGAACCCAGTACACAGTAGCAATAAATAGAAGCAGCTAGATCACAACTCAAAATATATACGCTATTTCAATAACCTGCAACATGCGTGCATACGCCTCTGAGTTTGGGACAACCTCCGTATACGTTGTTTACATTCCCTGAACCAGCGTGTATACGCGCCTTAGCTTCGCTGAACCTGCGTACAGATCTATAAAGGATAATACGCTCTTTCAGATATTCAAACACTAATTAACCCAGATTATCAGTGTTATAGATCAAGCAAGCGCCACATATAACAGACCAAAATCATACAAAGATACTATCATTCAAGCTTAAAGATTATGACCCATCAGTAGAACTTATCTTTCTCTTTGCGCTAAGGTTCCTCCTTCATTCAGATGCAGATCTGCACCATAACCCAATTACCAGTATTCCAAATCTAGCACTTTATCAGATATTCAATAATAATTCAGGTCATACTTTGCCACATGATCTCCTTCCTCTTTTATAGTCTTAGGCCTTCCACAATACCACAGTCCAAAACCATAATAAACCAATACCATGGACCCAATACTTAGGATCAACACTTCTGACGAGGTACCATGGTCCAAAACCATAGGTTCAAATACCAAGGACTAACTACCACAGACCAAAGGTAAGTTCTCCAACATGTACGCGCTTTTGTAACGTCTAACCTGCGTGTATACGCGTCTTCGTCTAGATGAACCTGCGTATATGTCTTTTCCTTCATTCTGAAAGCCTGAACTAAGATCTATTACCAAAGAGAGTTGCCATCAAGGACAACACCTGTGCCATGGCCCCAAACCTGTGCCATAATGCCAACATAATGTTGTTTCAAAAGCATCTCCATGGGTTGTGAAATCGTGCATGAAGATTTCCAGACAGTCATTCAATAAGTCTGAAATAATTCTCAGTATAGCCCTTTGAAAGTTTGTTGGCACATTACAGAGCCCAAAAGGTAGCACTCTGTATGCATAGGTTCCCCAAGGACAAGTAAAGGTCGTTTTATCCTGGTCTTCCGAGGCAATTTGAATCTGATTGTAGCCACTAAATCCATCCAAAAATGAAAAGTATTTCTTTCCGGAGAGAATATCAAGGACCTGATCTATAAATGGTAATGGAAATGGTCCTTATGAGTGGCCTTGTTGAGTTCTCTATAATCAACATAGACTCTCCACTTGCCATTATTTTTAGGAATGATGACAAGCAGTGACACCCACTGACTACCAGATATTGGATAAATAAAATTAGCACTCAAGAGTTTTTGTAGTTCTTCTTTCACCACATCCTTTAGTGCAGGGTTCATGTGGCATTATGGTTGTCTAACTGGTTTATATCCATCCTTCAAATAAATACGGTGAGTGCATAGGTTAGGGTGGATCCCTTTCATATCCATATAATCCCATGCAAATTCCTTTTTATACTTCTGTAACAACCGTTGATTCTGTTTAGCAGTCAAATTGGGATTAACATTAAAAAAAAATCTAGATTCAATCTCAATTGGGTTGCTAGCAA
The DNA here is from genome assembly GCA_000404065.3 of Pinus taeda. Lineage (NCBI taxonomy): Eukaryota > Viridiplantae > Streptophyta > Pinopsida > Pinales > Pinaceae > Pinus > Pinus taeda. The sequence goes on from APFE031155103.1 coordinate 3,986, forward strand.
AGTTTGGAGTAGTTCTCATTTGTTCAAAATCTATATCTTCCACCTCTTCCTCCTCATTTTCATTTTTAACATAAGCAACAGAAACTGAATTACTAATAAAACCATTAATAACATCATCTTCTATCTGGTCTTTAAAATATTGGGCTTTCCCCGGGGTGAGGAATGGTAGGGAAAGATCTGACTCAGGCTCAAACTTATCCCACCAAGGGTTGTACACATCCACATTTGGTTTTGGGGGATAAAGATTAAGGTTTTAGGTTGCCTGGCCATCTGCGATCACCATGGATCCCATCCTGCAACCTATGAATGCATCTATAGTGGTCAGCCAAGGTCTCCCTAAGATCAAAGGATGCCCCCCAAAATTGGATTTGGGTTATAGGATAAGCAAATCAGCCAGGTATCTCCAGGAAGCTATCATAATCGCTACATCTTATAAAATCCCCTCATGTTTAACACGGGATCTGTTTGCCAATTCCAGCACAGTAGGAGTGTGTCTGAGTCCCTGTAGCCCAATAGCAATTAAGAGATCTTTTGTCATTACATTAATGATAGCCCCAAGATCAATCAATGCATTAGCTATGGGATGATCATTAATGTAGATGAGGACTGTGGGATTTCCTCGATCATGGTACTTAGGAGGGAGAGGTTGAGCAAACATTAATTCAGATAACTTTCCCTTCACATGTATGGTGGTAGGGTCTTTAGGCTTCCTCCCAGGCTTCTTCATGCACAAATCTCTCACTGTCTTATTATAGATGGGTACTTCTTTAAGGGCTTGCGGTGAAGGAATTCATACATACCCATTTTGCAATTCCCTAAGGAAATCAGATTCAGGTTGTGGAGTCATCCTAGGTTCAGCCAGTCTCTAAGCCTACAGGGGGTCCTACATAACAATAGTTGAATCTTTTATTTCAGGTGTGTCAGCCTTCCCCAAATTAGTTGTTACAGATGTAACAGTTATTCATGGGTCGGCTGTTACAAATGTAACAACTTCCTCTGCATCAGTTGTTGTAGATGTAGTAGCCACCTAAGAGCCTCTGCCTTCTCCTCTGGATGGTTCACAATCCTCCTCTATAATGATGGGGGAGTGACTGGGGATAATTACTATGCCTGATCACAATTGTATTTCATTAAGTTCCATGGGGGTAATAAAGTAGGTTTGGAAGCTTGTAGGAGCCTCTATGCCCTGATCTACTTTATTGTTTGGGTTTGGGTTAGGTTTCACAGGTAGTTGGGGTTGCACAGGTGGTAGAGGAGCAATGGCTTGGAAAGGAGGTAATTGTAGCTGTTGCTACATGGGTGGTGCAAGCAGAGCTGAATTCTGGGCATTTCCTCTCTAGTTCTGGTTCCAAGGGTATGGTTGGGATTGAGGATATTGAACAGGAGGAGATGGAGACCATTGGTTCCAAGGTGAAGGGAATTGCACTGAAGGAGGGCAAAAACATTTCCATGGATATGGTTGGTTATTATATGCATTGTTCCATGAATTGAAAGAGGAAAATTCTTGAGACATACCTAGAGGTAGTTGTTTCCATGGCCTCCTTGGTGTGATGAAGTAAGAGGACTGCACCTCTTCACTTGATTCTCTGAGTACTGCCTTTATTCTAGGAAGCTTCAGAAATTTCTCTATCAAATGCTCCAACTCGCAAATGTTACACAAGTTGATTCTATTCAATTCACATTCCCCATGAGGATGTTTCTTCCAACAAGTAAAACAGAACACAGCCAGGGTTGTATCATCTTCTGCTTGTGCCTTTTTGATCTGTGTTGTTGTTATCTGGGCAAAGAGAGTACTGAGGATATCGGTCTTAAAATTTTCGAACAAATTTATGATCTCCACTCTAGTTACTCCTCTACCTACATATTTTTGTATGTGAACAGAGGCATCCCGAATTGTACTTTTTCCTTTAGACGATCCTCGAGAGCATCGTAGGCAGAGCTTTATAATTTCAACGAATGGATCTTGTGATATATCCCCCTTTCCTAATAGGTTCAGGCTGTCAAGGCAGTCATCCCTCATTCCTCTGATGAATATAGTCTTCAAGATTTCTGGGTCTAAATCACTATGTTTAGACCTCTCCAAATTGTAGTGGAACCGTTCCACATAATCTTCCAAGCTTTCTTCCTCCTTCTATGTCATCCTAACTATCTCTTCCCTTAAGTCCTTGGTCCTACAATAGTCCTCGTGCTTTCACAAGAACGTCTTTGTCATATCATTCCATGTTGAAATGGAAGCGGGACCTAATCCCATGAACCATCTCAAGGTTGCTCCTTTTAAAGTAGCAAGAAATAGCTTTAGTTTCTAAGTATTTGCTATATATTCATAACTTCTACATAGGACATAAAAATCAAACTGAAATGTATCAAGATCTTCCACAGTTATCCCCTGAAAGCATGATAAAGATTATAGAGGAATGTTTTTCATAGGAGCTTCACCTACGATATTCCCAATTGGGAACTCAAAGGTGGTAGTAGTGGTGTTTGTTTTAGCATTGTTATTATTGTTTTCTCCCATGATGAATTCTTCTAACCCTTCCTATAGCAGACATTCTTCGAGTTGTCTTTGTCATGACCCTACAGGTGTGATTAATGCCTCAAATACAACTAAGGTTAGTTGTTTCACCACACTACTTGTATCTGGATATTGATAAATCAACAGGTGCATTTCCACCTCAGCTGTCTAATGTTCCCCCTCGGTTTCCCCTTGACCCTTGATCCTAAAATTCTGGCTACTAACTTCCCCTTCTTGCTCATAAATCAAATGCTTGATCTTGGGGGTATGAGTGCTAGCCTTAGAACGATACAGTCCCAAGATGGAGAGATTAGAGGTTTTTTCTTTCACAATGGGAGTAATAGCCTTCTGCAGCCCTATTTTCCTTTCATTCCTTTGAGAGATGGGCTATTCTTTTTTGCCTTGGAGATTATTTCTTGATAAATGTCTTCCTTCCCAAATCTTCACCCTTCGTTTCCTTTTTACGACCCATCGTTCCTATGACTTATTAAAGTGGGGGTGATTTCAGTGTCTCTATAAGTCCTACAAATGCACACATGGACCCTATGTGTATTAAATCACACTCTAAGTTCCTCATTCTTTGACTGTGGTGATCCTGCCCAAGTATGTTAGAGCGATGCATAGGTTCTTACCTCTCGGCTTACCACCCAGCAACTGAAGAGTTGAAGACACACTAACCAAAGCATCAAAATGTCCTAAGTGTCATAGTGATGAGAATGGTGAACCCACCCATGTATGTTAGAGCAATGTACAGGTTCTTGCCTCTCGTCTTACCACCCAGCAACTATGGACTAAGAACACTCTATATTAAACAAACTTAGCTGATTGTATCGTCAACTTGCCATCCTTGGCAACAACGCCAAAATGTAGTGTTGTTTTAATCAACCTTAATTGGCTTCAAACTGCACCATTAATTGTCAACCCAAGGTAGGTCTTCCTGTTTCAATGGAGTTCTCACTTTCTATGCCGATACACTCCAACCAAGCATAAGAAAGTGCAGAGAAGCTGTAAAAGATGTCGTTGATCTAAATTGCTGAATCAAACCATGTGTGTAGATACAAAAACACTCTACATAATTAATCACAACTCGCAACTATTGAAGTAAAGGTGTGCCACACAAGAACTAACATCTATTACATCTAGTTACTATTGCTCTGTTGTTTAACTTTGTGTAACAACATAAGATAAATAGAAACAACAGCGAATGCAATCCACGATTTGTATAGAAATAGCGAGAAACCATAAATCAATAAACAAAACTAAAATGTACACTACCCAATCACTGCAATACCTGTTGAGGGACAAAGTCCCTTAGGTTCTTGGGTTAATACCCTAGTAGAGCAAGGGTTATCTACAATGAAAAACAAGCATTCCACACAGTCATGATACTAATATAAGAAAACTACGCGAAGAGAGGTGCACCTGGGGGTCCTTCGTTTGGGTAGATCCAACCAGGGTCCAAACCCTATTGGAGTTCCTTTCGATCCTTCAACCTACAAAATAACCAATTCAAAGAAGCATAGCAATATGCGGGCCAAGCATCATAAAGAAATCAACTTCATAGCATATCGAAAGGTAGTTAGTTATATAATTGAAACAACAATTCATATGCAAACTATAATAACAACATCATAAACATGAATAAGATTGATTTCGAGAACAAGACAAATGTTTCTTTATTGCAGACAACTAAAGTAAAACAAGGAATGATATCACCTGAATATTACTCTCACAGGCTCCAAGCAGAATTGTCCTCCGGATTCGTCCAATCCCAAGTCTTCAAAAGGCTCCTTCCATGACTCACACAAGGATATCTCAACTAATGAAAAGACATCATAACTCAAGGAAATAAGGGTTTCCTGTCATGGGGGAAGTGCTAGAAGCACAAGGATCTTCAGACCTAATCAGGGATAATCTCAGCAAAGTGGTTTTTCTCTCTATTCTCTCCTCCTTTAAGCCTTCCCATTGAAGCCTTTTTATACTTCTCCCAAAGTAGTTTTTTAGTTGGGAATTCGTTGGGAACAGTTGGGCCACGGGCACTAATAGGTAATCAACAGGTAAAACTGGTGATCTCCACCCAAAATTAAGGAGATTTATTTTTTTTAAGTGCTTTAAGACATATATGCAGGTTGGGTATACACGACCCACGTACACACATGTTTAGCTCAAGGAAATGTCGTGTACAGAGAGTAAAACACTATTTTTTAAGTATTTGGACGAGGTCTAGAAGGAGGTGTTGCCCTAGGCCATGAGTACATCATCACAAACATCAAGAGTGATATTTGGAGCTATAAAAGATGCCCCCTAATATATGAGGTCACAAGGGGTACGTGATGACTAAAATGTATTAAGTAAGTACATGGAAAGGAAACGTATCAAAAAATGAGAAGGACTTCACTAGAGTTCAGCCTGCCTAGCCACAAAAGGAGATCATAAAGAAACACTGACTGAGGCAGGAAAACCCATGCTCAGAGAAAGTAAAGCATGTCCGCATATCAAGTACAAGCGGATCCACTAAGTATACAAGTATAGAAGACTAGAAAATACATAATGGATCATCTAATCATGATCAAACAAGTACATGTCTGAATATCACATATAAGAATGTCAATGATGTTGAAGGATAAATCTGATCACTGATATCAAAGATTGATCCTAAAAGTGCTAAATGAACATGATGGAGTAAGATGGTACTACACTGCAAACTCAGGTGCTAGCATGTAGAATGTCACCATGAATGACTGCAACATATAAGGTGGAGTGGTATCAACTAGCATCAACTGGAGCAACTGTCAAGTGAACCAATGAATGATGATGCAACCTGAGGTCTTCACTGACTCCCGTGGTACATTTCTACACCATGGGAATAAATTATCTGAAGTTGATCATGTGAGAAATTGTTTGATTACCGGTCATTGATGTATACTGTTAACAAATGCGAGACTACTCACCAATAATGATAATGAGCATCTAGGTACCCAATACAATCTAACAAGTGTGAATAGATGAGCTAGAGTCGAATACCTATAAGAATCTATCAATCAAGAGACAATGATGGTTTCCCACTGTCGATAGCGAAGGATCTACCTCTAATGACTGCAAACTCCAAGGTACTGCCAAATGGACTCTAGATCTTTGCCCCAGAGCAATGAGTCATAGTCGATAGGGAAAGATCCACTAGAAGGAAGGCATTAAGGCATCCTTCATCAATCTAGCATGAGTGTAACCCGTAGGCCAATAATGTGGAAGGAATAAAATGAAAAACATGTAGTAACCCAACCGAAGCATGTTTCCAGTGTACACAAGATGTGGTTAATGCACGACAGAAACCCTCTGAACCAACCAATAATGAAAGCTGACACAGAGATGAGGTATCCACCAATAGGGTCAAATGGAAACCAAGGTACTGCACGAATCCCAATGTGTGATAGTGTAAGCTAATGTTGAACACAAGTGAAACGAATCAGTCAAAGACCCATGATACTGATCGATGATGAGCACAAGGTGACCTATCAATAATGAAAATAGGGCCAGGGTGCAGCTCTAGGCCTATCCTCAGAGCAAGATGTCATCGTCAATAAGAACAAGACCCGCCAGCAAGAAGTCAATGGAGACCTTCTCAAACTGGCATGAGTAAATGACCAATACAACTGATGTGATGATAGATAAGACATTGAAAACCAGGGATGGCTGACTGAAAAATGAGTGAAGAGATACCGCAGAGAGGCCAACTTAGGCTAATTTCTCTTAAACAAAAGCACGACTCAATGTGACTATGTGGCAGCATATGATGACTCTGTATATGTTCGTCATGCAGGAGGCACGAGCAAACCCTCCATATGATTGGAAGAGATAACCAATCGGGGGAGAACTGACTTAATAATGAGGTTGAGGCATACCTAAGTCAAATTAAATCCCACCCAAATGGAGGAGACTTTGTTTTGAGTGCTTTATTCAAGGGCAACATGACTCACTCTAGTTTCCAACAATAAATGGAAATATTGTCTCGGTCTCGCTCTTTTTTGGAATATATAATTTTTTGGTCTTTTTCTTTAAGATAGAAAAAGAATAAAAGAATGCTATAGTACAGTGGAAAGAACGAGTGTCGATGAAATAGATGATTTAGTTCTTGGGATTGGAACAATCCTATGCTCAATGCAAGGAGGAAAAAAAATGGTCAAAGACACTCAAAGGTATGTTCCTTCCATGGGTCAGGGTGTGTCTAGTTGCAGAAGTCAAGGGGATGCAAGTTTGATTTCACATATGTCATGGTCAAAAGTTGGCTTAAACATGAGTCCAAGTGAAGCTGGCTCAAGGCCAAAAGGTGCAAATGGTCAAAATGCAATGCAGTAGTACAACTCAACACGAAGGAGCCTCTAGGGTATAAGGCCAGAACGAAGTGAAGAAGCAAAGAGGAATGAATATTCATCACATAAGTCATGGTGGGACTATAGAGGACTCCTGAGCCTACTCAAATCGAAGCAGCATGGGCAACAAATGTCAGTGAGGTGCTAACTACGATGCCCATGAAAAGGATGGCTCCACCATCGTGCCATGATTTAAAAATCAGTGAGTGAAGATGGTTTACGAACCATAACACCATGGGATCGACCCTATGGCAAGTGTATCAAAAAATGGAGGCTAGTATGCATAATGCAATGGAAAAATGGCTTCTCTAACCTATATGTCAGTAAGAAAGCGATACCTACCATGACGGTTCAGTAGTCATGGAACCGTCTTGAAATTGTTGAAAAAACATCAAAAATGTCTTGAAAGTCAAACCATTCTTGACATTCCAAGCTCCCAAGTTAAAAGTTACATGAGACAAAACAAAATCAAGTTTTGAAAAAATTTGACATTTTCAAGGCTTATAAAATAGTTTTTTGACTCACCATTATTACCGTTTGATTTGAGAGCACAAGGAGTGAGAAAAAGAAGCAAGCTTTGCCATTCGCCAAATTCAACCTTTCCAAAATCACCAAGTAACCCTTAAACCCATCTTGCATTCATTTGTGATTGGTTTTAAAAATTTTAATTCAACTTTCACTATTGAATTTATGTCAAAAAAGTTGTCGTGGCATATACGCGGGTTGGATATATGAAACCCGCGTATACACAGGCCCTAGACGCGACTGTATGTGAAACGTACCCGCATATGTGCCATGAAAACTTCAAAACAAAAAACTAATGGTCCAAACTTGTTTTTCCTCAGGATGCCAGTCACTTGGAGGGAAAGAGAGCATGCAGAAGTGGATGAAGAGATTATGAACGATCCTCAGGCCCTGGATGCCTTAAGAGGATGCGGTTTGCTAAAGTTCTTCATAATGCCAAACATGAAAGCAAACACTCGCTTGCTCGAAATGCTCATTCACCACTACAGCATCAATGATGGCTTATTCATGATTGATAAAATGCCACTCAAGATAGAGATTGAGAATATTTATTTCATCACAGGCCTTTCCCGGAGGGGAGAGGTAGTACATTCCATAGGCAGATCACGAGGTAGTCTCCCTATCGAGGACTATGTGCATATATATTGCCCGGGTCATCTAGAAAAGGTTGGAAGTAAAATTCTAATCAAGCACGTGGAGATTTTATCATTGAGGATCATCTTGTTCACTATAGCCAGATTGAACGGATCATCTTCCTTACACCAGGCTTCACGGCTTGCCATGAGCTTAGTGGTAGACTGTCTCACCACAATATTTGATTGGTGTACTCCTCTTCTTGCCAATTTGAAGAGCCAGCTTACATCTATCAAAAAGGGCTAGACCAAAAACTTTGGTTATGGTACTATTTTGTGCTCTTTCTTCTTTGAGAGGGTCCCAGCACTTCACCCTAGAGTATCAATTTTGTTCAGCACCCCACGAGATCCATGGATGGGCAGGTGGGTTGACTTGATGAAACGACTAGGAGGTGGGGACATTCCACAGATTGCTTTCAACGATGACTTCTTCTCCTAGTAGGAGAAGCAGATCATTGCAGTGGATGATTACCCCTATGCTAGCTTGGACTTCTGAGGAGATCCTGATCTAGATTTACCACCATCCGTGGCATGGGGCAATATAAGTAACAAATGTTTTTGATTTTATGATTTTTCAAATATTAGAATGAACTTGAAAAATATTTTTGATAGGATTCAAAAGACTAATATGATGATCATGTTCCAGATATTGGGCCAGTATGACCAGATGAATTCCCATGGCATGGACATCGCAGTTGATACATCAAAGAGGCAGCTACCGATACAGAGCGACTCCTACATACAGTTCAACAGCACTTGGTGAGATTAATTCACCGAGTACCGATGTAGGTTGTAGAGGATCTCCCTATAGATATGCAGCATCATGTGGTTGGCATGCCACAGGACTGGGTTCATACTCTTAGGTGTGTGGCCAAAGCAATAGTCGCATACTTAGCCGCTCATCCTAAGCCGAGGCATTAGATGTACTAGACATGATTATGGGCATTTGAGTCCCAATTTTTGTATATTATTTTGGACACACTTATGTACACTCGAGATGTTTTATGATATATATATATAATATATATATATATATATAATATATATATAAATATATATATATATATATATATATATATATACAGTTTCGACTTTTGATGCTTGATTTATTGATGTGATGAATGAATGATGTGCCAGTCTAATGCTTGATTAGCGATAGAATCAGCTAACCAATTATGAGATCTTGGAATGTGAAAATAATTAATGTAAGTAAATGATCTTTGCAACAACCTCACCCTTAAATATTGGCGATATAAACATGATCCATTACCTAATAAATGTTATTCAATTGTGACACTATCAGTTGTGAATCAAGATAGATTACCCATGAATCGATTCCATAAGAAATTGCTTCAGATAGTAAATTAATGACGGCATTATACTCAACCATATTATTTGATGCGGGACCAATGCATACTCCCCTTGACACCATCAACTGACCAGTTGGGTAGTAGATTACCCAAGATGCGGAAGCGAGGTTTCGATCATGCTGACTAGCACCATCAATGAATCCAATATAGACCAAGTCATCCATCAACACCTGCCACAATAGACCAAAAAGTGTTGATATCAAAAAATCCCGATGAGATATGTACAAAAAATACAAAATGTACAAAGAATTTGTTGCCTAGCTGCTACTTAAGCAAAGTACTTCTAAAGGTAGAGCCTATTTCGGGGCTCTACCAACTTATTTCCTTCAAAATTGACTAACTCATACGCCCCTTTTTCTAAGACTCATTTAATTATAAAGGGATCGTACCACATAGGCTTGAACTTTCTTTCCCCCAAGATGTCCTTATCTTGGTCATAGACCAAGACAAGGTTGCCTTCAGAAAAGACTCGAGGATGGATAGCTTTATCATACTGAGTTTTAACCCTTTTCTTATGAGCCTCATTGATTGTGGCGGCATCTCGATGCTGCTCATCGAGATGTTCCAAATGAATGAGGTGCTCTTTGAGACTAGAGGTCTCTAGAAGGAGCTCAAAAACTAACTTAATAGATGGAATTTCACATTCAACAGGGAAGATAGATTCTAGCCCATAAACTAGTTGAAAAGGTGTAAAACTTGTAGCAGTCTTTACGGAGGTTTGGTATGCCCAAAGAGCCTGATACAACATAAGATGCCAACTGGACCGATTTTTTTCGATTGTCCTTTGCAGGATCGTCTTAAGGGTTTTGTTCACAGCCTCGACCTATCCATTAGCCTAAGGATAATATGGAGACGAGTGCTCCTACCAAAAACCCAATTTAAGAGCCAATTCAAACATTAGTTGGTTCTGGAAATGACTGCCATGGTCAATGAAAATCTCTCTCAAGATACTGAACCTTGAGATAATTTGATTAAAAAGGAACAATGCTGCTATTTCACTATCATTTTTATAAGTGGGCATGGCCTCAACAAAAGTAGTCTACAGCCACGACAATGTACTTGTGATTCGCTATTGCAGGTGGATTACACGTTGTAAAATCAATACCCCACTTGGTAAAGGGACCGATAGTGACAACAAGGAAAAGAGGAGCTAGATGTGCACACATTTTCTAAGTATAAAATTGACAGGGGTGACATCATTTGACTTCTTCAACACAATATTTGAAGAGCGAAGGCCAAAAATAGCCAGCACGCAAGATACATTGGGCTGTAGCAAACCCTGAAAGATGACCACCATAAGCTCCACTATGGCAAGCATTGAGCACTAACTCTACTTCCTCTAAAGTTAAACAACGTTGAAGGATTGAATCAACCCCTTGACGATATAATGTATCACCAATGATGACATAGTTCTTAGCCAGGTGACGTAATTTTCGGCGTTCATCCTTAGAGAAAGTAGAGGGAAAATTTGAAGTTTGGAGATATACAATGATATCTCCATACCAAGGGTCAAGTGAAGAGATGAGGAATAGATGTTCGTTGGGAAAACTCTCCTCATAAATAGTATCCTCTCCACAAGGCAGCTCAGAAATTAACTCTGCAAAAACCACAGATTTCTTAGACTTGGCGGACAAGAACTCGAGATCAAATTCTTGCAAAATGATGATCCATCAATTATATTTTCCCCCAATCACTCGCCTACTGAGGAAAAATTTGAATGGATTGACTACTGCTAAGACAAAAGTTTTGCGTAGCAAGATATACTAGCAGAGCCGCTAGACAGCATGGACAGCTACCAAAGCCAACTTCTCAATAGGAGAATAGCAAAGTTCAGGACCTACCAAGCCTCGGCTCAAGTAATAAATCACATGCTCCATGAGAGCATTGTCTTCCTAAATGAGAACCATACCTATGGTTGTTTCTACAGTGGAGAGATATAAAAGGAAATCCCTACCATAATCCGGTGGACTCAAAAGTCGCGCAGAGACTAATTCCTTTTTTGAGGCATCAAATGACCACTGTGCAAAGTCATTCCATACAAATGGAACTCCTTTCCGTAGCAAATACATAAACCCTTTAGTGATCTCAACATAATTCTCTATAAACCTTCTTAAGAAATTAGCTTCCCTTGAAGACTTTGAAGTTGTCGAATTGAGGACAGGGGAGGCAACTGAATTATTGCCTCTACCTTGAAGGGATCAACTCAAATCCCTTCAGTTGACACAATGAACCCTAATAACCGACCAAATGTAACTGATAAAATGCACTTATTGGGGTTCAACCGGATATTGTAAAACCGACATCGCTCAAAAACCAATCAAAGGTGAGTAGGATGATCAATTCTCTTTTGAGAATGAGCAACTAAATCGTCCAAGTAGACTTCAATGATATGTTTGATGTCGTGGAAAGCTTATGACATGGCCTGCTGGAAGATAGCTCCAGCATTTTTAAGACCAAAAGGCATCTTTCCGTATGAAAAGGTACCCGAGGGACATATAAAAGTTGTCTTATGCTGATCTTCAAGATGCATAAAGATCTTATTATAACCGGAAAAACCGTACATGAAGGAGAAAATCTCATTACCCGCAACTTCATCAATAATCTGATCGATAAATGACGTGGGGTAATTATCTTTGGGACAAGCTTTGTTTAGGTCTCTAAAGTCAATGCATACTTGGATTGTTCCTTGCTTTTTATCTACAGGGACTGGATTAGAAACCCAATCAGTGAGAGGAACCGGGTATATAAAACCCGCCTTGAGCAACTTCTCTACTTCAGCCTTAATAGGTGCTGCTTTCCTAGGATTAATCGGCCGAAGCTTCTGACGAATCAGCTTAGCATTTTCATACATCTTGATCTCATGTTGAACTATGGATGGATCAATCCCATGCATTTCTTCATAAGACCAAGCGAATACATCTCAAAATTCCTTAAAAAGGTTGGTGTAAATTTGAATTTCTTCAGGGGTACATTCGGCTCCGATGAAGAGATTCTCGATCACGTTAGGGTTCCTAGAGATGTTTATAGATATCATTTTTGAAATCACCGACATATTACCTTCGGCACAAAAGTGCATTGAAGCCAAAGGATTTGACACTGTACAAACATCGCTAGTAAACAGCTCAGAGAACCTAGATTCTACTTCCTGCAACGAAGGAAGAAAATATGAACGATGGTGTAATTCTTCCCAAGGTCAATCTACACCCATCATTACTTCTAGGATTGCTTCCTCAAATGGTAAAACCATGTCTAAGTAGTCCATAGTGGAGGTAGAATCAAGGGTCCAAGTTGGGGCCACATCACCATCTAGAATGGTTGTCTACAGAATTGACGATAGGCTAATATCTAAGCTCTACTGGAAACATAGGAAATGCCATTCCACCAACTTGTCCTTCATCTAATGTGGTTGTAGGTGAATACAAGGTCCAAGGGTCTGAAAAATAATGGTTTCAGAAGAACTCTTCCTGTGAAGACTCCTTGGATGATGAAATGACATTGATTCTAGAAATAGGAGAGGGAAAATCAAATGTACCGATCAATGAAGAATACATCCCAACTCCTAGATTCTCAATAGGCAGATGAGGGGTATCCACTAAGGGAATAGTAGAATCCAAAGTTGCTCGAGGATCAGCTAGAGAATAATCCAATTGATCAACCTTAATAATTTTCCCCTCATGAGGAAAGAAAATGACACGAAACAGAGTCGAAACAACGACATCCATTTCATATGCTGAGTTCCTTCCTAAGAGGAGATTGTAATCTAGGTTAGCATCGATGACTTCTACTTCAATATTAATGACCTTTCCCCCAACACATATGGAAAAGTCCAAGATAATCCCATGCGGCTAATGAGAATGCCCGTCAAATGTTGTCAGGAGGGTAGGTGAAGGAACAATCGAAGGCGATCCAATAGCCTTCCAACATGACATCGACATGATGCATGTGGAAGCTCCTTCATCGATAACGATTTAAAAAAATGTTAATTTTCTGGTAGGTAGACTTTATTTGAAAATCCATATGATGAGGGAGTCGCTTTTTGACATTAAGCATGTCGAAAGTGAGCACTAAAGAATTACTTGGATCAACTGCCCCTATCGCCGAAAGCAAAGCACTTCATTGAGCTGGACAAGACTGGAGAACCTCTAAAGTGGACATAGCGCGTGGAATCTGTTCCAAATCCTCAAAAATGGAGTAATTATGGGCGGTCCTAGCATTAGGATTGATAGTTGTGCGTTTAGCGGAACCTTTCGGTATCTGAGGTATAGTCTCGACAGAGGGTTGCTCAATATGAAGGTCAGTAGTTTTGGGAGTAGATTTGTCCTTGGATGTTTCAGTTTTACTGTAATCACGTGACTGAGTGGCCACATGGAAATTAGAACCCATCATGAAAACATTTGATGATTTCTCCCCTTCCTGGTTTCCCCCTGCAGAGGTATCAGGATTTGAATTTGTGCTAGCAAGCATCTGCTACCCTTGGGGAAAAGGGTTGGTTAACACAGCTTGAGAGCTAGAAGTCCCTTGCTTCCCTAACAAGCACTGAGCATCTGGAATCTTTGGGCAGAGATGAGTTAAATGGTCTCCACTGCATAGCTTGCATGGAAACTTGACTTTCTTTCTAGACTCATTTCCACCACCACCAGCATTATTGCCAGGTATATTTGCATGAGTCTTCCCATCTTGACTCTTTTTCTTACCTCGTCCTTTCTTTTTCCCATTGGAATTTTGATTTCCTTTTGGGTTGGAAATTTGACGGCATTAACGAAAGAGGGTTGAGAAGACGAAGGGTTAGATGATGTGACTTGATTGGAAGGAGCAGTTTGTAAAGTCAACTGCTGCAATTGTCTCAACAAGTTCACCGCATTGGTGTCTATGGATCCAACGATACCATCCACATGGGGACCTGACTTTGACTTGGCTATATCAACCTTAGTCCTAGGAGCATTAGGCAAGATTTTTTGTAGAATCCCAGACTGAGAGTAAATCAATTCTAACTGTTGGGCCCTAAAAATAGCTTGCTCTTCATAATAATCTCCAGACAGAGAGACATCCTTAGAGATCTTAGGTTGTAAGGATTTCAAAAACCATTCGAGACAATATTTAGGAGGAATTTCGGCTTTTATGAGCCTCTTTCTCCATCTCCATTCCTGAATATGATCAGAAATGTGATTTGTCATGTCCTAATGAAAATTGGCTAGAAGTTCAATTCCAGCATCATAACAGATGGGATTTCTACTAGGTTCTAAGGAACTTCTAAGAAAGCAATAAATTTTTCTTTTCTTTTTTTTAACAAGCTTCACACTCACAAAAATTAACAAAACTATGGATGCCCTAAAAGATGCATAAACTATCCTAATGCAATGAGTATATGCTGATGCAAAAACTTAAGACTACTCTAAAGCAAAGAATGAAAGTAACTTATTTATCGCTTCTAATTAGCCACTTAATATGTTTAGATAGAATATAAGTTGCTAATGCTCATTTGCGTCTAAACACTAAAAGCAAATCTCAAGACAAAAAAAATGTGCTTTCACTTGCAAAAAGAAACTAAAACAAAACAAGACCAAAGAAAGCAAAAACCAAGTTTTCAAGAAGTTTTCTTCAAAAGCAAAAACAAAACCACTTCAAAAGTGCTCCAAATACTATAGAAAACTTTGAGACCAAAGAATAGGCAACAAAAACAATTTGCAAGTTATCAACCCAAAATGGGCGAAAACTCAACAAAATAGGTGTTTCAAGATTCTCTCAATGACCAAAAAGCAGCAAAAAGAGCTTGGTGACAATGATAAAAAGATCAAGAAAAACAACTCTCAAAATCGCCACTCAACAACTTTCAAAAAGTGAGAAAAGTAAATCGCCACAAGGTGCAGTTGATGCAAAGCAAGAAGATCACAAAGATACAGTTTGTCACAAAGATTGAAACCAATCTTTATGACCTGGAAGACCAAAACAGCCAAGATTCTGAGAGAGAAATCTCATGTGCTCAAACACAAATGATGACACTTGCAACAAACAAAGCAAGACCAAAACTTTCCACAACTGGAGAGAATTCGAAAATGGAAACTTGCTACAAAAATAGAGACTAACAACCAAACTTGATTGCTCAGGAAACACTCAAACCAGTAAAAAAATTTATTGAACAAGAAATATTTTCAAAAATCTTGGAAAATTAGGGTATACGTGACTGTGTCAATGCACAGCTGCATGTATACGAGATTCGGCTCAAAGAAACCTACATATATGCGGGTTCATATGGGGAAACTTGCATACATATGCTTCTATAACCTAGAAAGATTGTGTATATAACAGTTCACAAGAAAAAGAAAAAAAGGGGTCTAAAAAAACTAATCAGACTTAGAGTCTGAGTTCCTATAAGAACAGACAACTCAGTTATAGCAAGAAAATCAAAGGCTGAGCCTTGAATTGGCTTTAACCCAAACTAGGAATAACAATACTGTTGTCCCCATTGGAGTTGCCAATTCTGTTGAGGGACAAAGTCCCCTAGGGTCTTGGGTTAATACCCTAACAGAGCAGGGGTTATCTACAATGAAGAAAAAACATTACACACAGTCATGATACTAATATAAGCAAACTATGCAAAGAGAGGTGCATCTGGGTGTCCTTCGTTCGGGTAGATCCAGCCAAGGTCCAAACCCTCTTGGATTTCCTTTCGATCCTTCAACCTACAAAATAACCAATTCAAATAAGCATAGCAGGATGTGGACCAAACATCATAAATAAATCAACTTCATAGCATATTGAAAGGTAGTTAGTTATATAATTGAAACAACTATTCATATGCAAACTATAATAACAACATCATAAGCATGAAGAAGATTGATTTCGAGAACAAGACAAATGTTTCTTTATTGCAGACAACTAAAGTAAAACAAGGAATGATATCACCTGAATCTTCCTCTCACAGGCTCCAAGCGGAACCGCCCTCTAGATTCGTCCAATCCCAAGTCTTCAAAAGGGTCCTTCCATGACTCGCACAAGGATATCTCAACTAATAAAAAGACATCATAACTTAAGGAAATAAGTGTTCCCTGTAATGGGGGAAGTGTTGGAAGCACAAGGATCTTCAGACCTGATCAGGGATAATCTCAGTAGAGTGATTTCTCTCTCTATTCTCTCCTTCTTTAGGCCTTCCCATTGAAGCCTTTTATACTTCTCCCAAAGTAGTTTTTTAGTTGGGAATTCGTTGGGAACAGTTGGGCCATGGGCACTAATAGGTACTCAATAGGTAAAACATGTGATCTCTACCCAAAATTAAGGAGATTTAATTTTTTTAAGTGTTTTAAGACATATACGTGGGTTGGGTATACATATACCCACGTACACATGTGTTTAGCTCAGGGAAATGTCGTGTATAGGGAGTAAAACATTGTTTTTTAAGTATTTGGACCAAGTCTGGAAGGAGGGTTTGCCCTAGGCCATGAGTGCAGCATCACAAACATCAAGAGTGAGATTTGGAGCTATAACAATCCCTGCCAAAGAGGAGGGCCCTTCCTCCTCAGCAGGGCGCAGGAAGAACACAAAATGTGATTAATGAATTAGTTGGAAAGTAATAGCATCACCTTGCCAATTGATATTGAATAAGTTCAAGATTACAGAAACAGAGTAATGGTACTCTTCTATATGCCATCTACTAATACATAAAAAGTCGAGTCCTTTATAATTATTACAACCCAAAAATTAGAAAGCAGATCAGTCATGAGAATCTCTCGGTTCTCATGCTGATCAAAAATAAAGAAGTTACAACTTATTACTAAATAAATATACATCAATTTCAACCTCCTGAGTATTGTTTCTTCAAAAATAAACAATCATATTTCCGATAGGTGTTATGTGGAATAGTACCCAAATTTCCAGCTTCGGTGCAACAACATTAAGCAAATGGTGGTTTGGGATGACGCAGCATAACCCACGACAGCACTATTGATGTGACAACGGATCCACGCAAGGTGTAATAGCATCCAATGTATAACAGCAACCTGTAACAACATCTAGTGTGTAACAGTAATCTGTAACAATAGAAGCCTGTAACAACACCTAGTACATAGCAGCAGTCTGTAGCAGTGAACTGTTCTACCCTTTCATGCAGTAATCCTTGTTGTTTGTCTGCTTCATAGCTTCATTCGCGTGGGCCATCACCTGAAAAAAAATAAAATAAATAAAATTTAAAAAATAAATAAATAAAT
>APFE031155103.1:32266-69525 GCA_000404065.3 Pinus taeda
ATATGTTTAAATAATATAAATGAGGAATAGTATTAGTATTAATTAATATTAATGTTAATATTGGTAATGAAAACTAATTTAATTATTTGTTTAGAATTTATTTACATTTATCTGAGCTTCCTATCAATTTTCTTAAATGAAATTCTCATAAAATTCTTCTAATTTAAGTTAATTTGAATTGGTCTTATAATTCTAAAAAGTATTAATAGTAATTAACATTAATGTTAATATTAGTAATGATCTTTGAAACAAATTTAATTATTTGTTAAAAAAAATTCAATTATCTAAGATTCTTTGTTTTTAGTTAAAATTTAAATTTTAAGAATTGAAAATTAGGATAAGTGTTTAATATGAGTGCAAAGTATAGAGAGAGAGAAGTGAGGTTGAAGAGGGAGGTGAGAGGTCAGCGTAATGGGGGAAGTGTTAAGTTAGGAGAGGTTGTTCTAGGATGTTAAAGTAGGAATCCAGTTGTCACTTATTTTCCATCCTTCATCTCATTTGAGGTTGTTAGGGTGTTTACCTATTTCTATGGCTTCTCTTAGTTTTCTATGGTGATAATGATCAATTTTGGCTACTACCCTAGAGTTTTCAATGCAGATGTGATGATTGGTTTTACTGGAATGTTCGGCCAGAGCTGAGGTTTTTGAGCAGTTATGTTTTATATCAACGGCATGTTCTTGAATCCTAGTATGGATAGATCGACCAGTTTCTCCAATGAAGGTTTTTCCACATGAACATAGAACCATGTAAAATATTTTGTGGCAATTTGGATTGACGGGATCTTTGACAGATTTTAGGCAACTGCTAATGGTGTTCATGGGTCTAAAATTGGTTCTAATTTTGTTATTTTTTAAAATGTGTGCAATTTTATCTGTTGTGCCTAATATGTAAGGGAGGCGCACCTAACCTAAATGATCATCTAGTGGTTGTTTGTTTTTAGGATTCTTTGCATTCTTAATGGCTTTGATCACTTGGTGTTTATTGTATCCAATCTTTGCGAATACATTCATAAGATGGTTCTTCTCATCTTCAAAGTGATTTTCATCCAAAATATGAATGGCCCTGGTTGCTAGAGTGTTGAGAACACCGATTTTTTGGGATGGATGGTGGTGAGAGTTAGCATGTAGGTAATGTTCCGTCTGGATTTTCTTACAATATACCTAGTGTGATATGGAGCCATCTTTGTTTCTTTTGATTAGGATGTCAAGAAAGGGAAGGCTATTATTTCCCTCTATTTCCATGGTAAATTTGATAGAATTGGATAGACCGTTTAGGTGTTGCAGGAAATTGTTTATTTTTTCTTTTCCATGAGACCAAATAATGAAAGTGTCATCGACAAACCTTTTCCAAAGTTTGGGTTTTAATGGGGCAAATTCAATGGTCCTAGTTTCAAAACCCTCCATGAAGAGGTTGGCAATGATAGGAGATATAGGGGATGCCATGGCTACACCGCATGTCTGTTCATAAATTTCATCTTTAAAACTAAAGAACGTAGATTTGAGATAGACCTCAATTAATTTGGTTGTGTCAGAGTTCGTGATTTAATGGATCACTTCCATGGCTTCATCTATGGGAATGTTGGTATAGAGAGATTTAATATCAAAACTGACTAATATGTCATTGGCATCTAGTTTTAGATCTTTGGTCTCATTGATGAAGTGGGTGGAGTCTTTGACAAAGGAACTAGTGTTGCCAACCAAAGGTTTTAATTTTTTAGCTATGTATTTTGCCAACTGGTAAGTGGGACCTCCTATAGTATTAACAATGGGTCTTATGGGGACGTCTTCTTTGTGTATCTTCGGGGCTCCATAGATTCTAGGGGTGTATGGGTTGTTTTCTAATAGATTTTTAATGTTGTGTTCTTTACTTTATTTTACAAATTATGTACATTTTTTGAGATATTTTTTAAGGGATTCTTATTTAATTTATTGTAACAACCACTGTTGGTGAGGTGATATATCATATTTTCATTATAATCAATTGTGTTAATTATGACGATTGCACCACCTTTGTTAGCTTTTCGGACTACAATATCAAGGTTTTGATTTAAGGTTTTGAGTGCTAAATGTTCTTGTTTGGAAATGTTGCTTTTGGGCAGGTGGGAATTTCTCAAGATGATGGAGCAGTCCTATTTGATAATTTCTTTAATGTTGTCTGGTAACTCCCTTATCCCATACTCTATGTTGCAAAGTATGTCTTCTTTGGGGATTGCCCAAGGGGAATGGCAAAATTTTAATCCTTTTTCAAGGAGATTGAGGGTGTTTTGGTCAATTTGTTTGTTTGATAGATTCACCACGTGTCTACTTATCGTGGTGGGTGGATGTGTTGCTGTGGTTCTCAATGTTGATGACACAAGGTCGATGTTGTGCCTATCTACTATGGATTCCTTTGACCCATCGCTTGAGATGGCAGTATTGACCTGCACCTGTTCTTTAGTGATTGTGGCCAACACTATAGCCTTCCTCGATTTTGATGATATTATATCATGCCTATTTACTATGATTTCTTTAGAGCTGGCAACGTACCTGGATTTGTTTTCTGCTACAACATGCACCGTTTCTTGGCTAATCGTAGTTAATGCCATAGCATTACCTATTAGGGTCACGTTGTTGAGGCTTTCATTGTTACAGCCTTCTTGAATGTTGTGAATAGAGTCTTCAACGGATATGCTTTTAGTTGTTTCTTTAAACGTTGTAGGTTTCTGAGTGATTAAAATGGAATCATAATTGGATGTACTGTCTACTACAACCTACGCAAGTCCTTCATCAGTTGTGTTTAACGTTGTAGCATAATACTTTAGGATTTTGCTGTTACCATTCTCATTGTTTTGGTCTTCAGGAATGTTGTGAACCTTCGAGCCTTCCTTGGATGCTAGCAAATTCGTGGAGCCTCCAGTCGATATATCATTGTTTGTATGCATTGGAGCAATATCATTGTGGCGGGATGGATTGTCTGTTTGGTTATTGGTTTTCGTTATCAGCAGATCTTTTGTGTTGGTTTGCATTGTGATAACCTGATTGACAGTGGGATGGCTTGGGTTGTTGTCATGTACAGAATTCAAGATTAGAGAGTTAAGGACCGAGACCTTAGTGGGGCTAATTCTACAACGTGAAGGAAGGTTGTCTATGTTATCTAGAGGTTTATTCTCAGGGTTTGAGATCTTGTTTAGTTTCTCAAATTTTAGGTTTAGTTTTAAGCATTTACCTTCTTCCTTCTTAAGGGCCTCCAGAGATGAGCACCCATCTATTTTGGACCAAAGTTCTAGGTTGATTTGTTTAGATAAAATAAGGTGCAACCCATAAGCTTTAGTATTTAATGTGTCAAGATAAACACAAGTTTTGGCAATTTCTGAACAGAGAAGGGACTGGATGGCTTTGGTAAAGATGTGATTATTTCTATGGTTTCTGAGGTTATGTTTGATGTTGGCGAATATAGGAATGACTAAGGTATCCTCGCATCGTTTGAGGAATGCGAGATCTGCCTAGTTCTTAGCTATCATAGATCTTAGATGTTCGAATACCTGAACCTCTTGCAATTTCTCCCTTCCGTATAGGGTTAAAATTATTGTTTTGAGGCTTCTGCGATTAATGCTTTGTGTGTAGTTTTTTTCTGAAGTTCTCACATCCATAATTGTTTGAATCAACATTTCGAGCCATCCACCGTGGCTCATCATCAGGATAGATCAGTAATTGTGTAAGATATATCTCATTGGAATGAATAAATAGAGTTAAGAGATGTAAAGGGAATGGAAGTCGACCATGTCAAAATTGTTTTATAATATTTGGATTTAGTTTAATTATATAATAATTAAAATATAAATGAATTAAATTGAATATTTAATTTTTATAATAGAATTTTTTATTTTTAGTTTATTGAGAATTAAAATTATATATATTTTATATATATATATTATTTTTGCTTTTATTTTATTTGTTTGTTTTACTTAGAATAAATAATTAGATTGATTTTAATAATAATCTTATTAGTGTTAATTAATACTAATTTTTAATATTAGTGTTGTTCCTAGAAATTTTTATAATTTTAATGATTTTTATTTTATTTATGATCTATAAATTGATTTTAATTTTGACTAAAAATCCTATTAATCTTCTCAAATGAAATTATTATAAAAATTTTGAATTGGTTTATAGTTTAATATGTAAATGAGGAATATTATTAATATTAATTAATATTAATGTTAATAAGTAATGATCTTTTAAACTACTTTTAATTATTTGTTAAAAAATATTTCAATTATCTAAGATTCTTTATTTTTAGTTAAAATGTAAATTAATATTAAAATTTTAAGAATTGGAAATTAGAATAAGTGTTTAATAAGAGTGCAAAGTGTAGAGAGAGAGAAGTGAGGTTGGAAATCCAAGTATACTACTAACAAATCAATACCAATAGATATTGCTTTAGATAGTAAGTTGACAACAGCAGTATATTTAGCAACATTGTTTAAATAAGGGTTGATACATATGCCTCTTGAAACCAACAATTGATTGGATGGATCGTAAATCACCCAACCCACAGAAGCCAAAGTTTGGGTATGTCGACTAGCACCATCAGTGAACCGTAGATATAAAAGATCATCCATCGATACCTGCCAAAGCAGATCAAACTTGAAACCTAGGCACAAATATGCACAAATATATATAATATCTACAAGCAAGAAAATGCTAGGAAAAAACCTAGGCATAATACTTCTTAAGATAGAGCCCATTTCTGGGCTCCGCCAACTCATTTCCATCAAAATCAACCAATTCGTAAGCTCCTTTTTCCAAGACATTTTTAAAATAAAAGGACCATACCATATGGGTTTAAACTTACCTACCCCCAAGGCCTCTTTATCTTGGTCGTAGACCAGGACAAGGTCACCTTCAAAAAAAACCCTAGGATGCACAACCTTATCATATTGGACTTTCACTCTCTTTTTATGAGCTTTGTTAATTGTGGTAAAATATTGACATTTCTCTTCAAGATGTTCCAAATAAACAAGGAGTTCTTCAAGACTGGAAGTGTCTAGAAGAGGTTCTATAGCTAATCTAAGAGAAGGAATTTCACATTCCATAGGGAAGATCGATTCCAAACCATAAACTAGTTGAAAAGAACTAAAACCTGTAGCGGTCTTAACCAACATCCAGTATGCCCAAAGTGCAGGATATAACATGATATGCCAATTGGATCGAGCCTTATTAATTTTCCTTTGCAGGATAACTTTCAGGCATTTATTCACAGTTACACCTGACTATTGGCCTGAGGATAGTAAGGATATTAATGCTCCTGCCGAAAACCCAACTTGAGATTCAATTCATCCATTGTCTTGTTCTAGAAATGGTTTCCATGGTCAATGACAATATCCTTTGGAATACTGAAGTGATAAATGACTTGTTTGAATAGAAACAGGGTTGTTGTTTCATCATCATTCACAACAGTGCGCATACCTTTGACCCACTCAGTAAAGTAGTCCACTGCTACAATAATATACTTATGACCCTTTTCTGAAGGAGCGTTACAAGTTGTAAAAAAATGCCCCACTTTGTGAACGGACCGACGTAATAACAGGAAAGAGAGGAGATGGATGAGCATGCATTTTCTCAGTATAAACCTGATAAGGATGGCATTTTTTGACCGCTTCATCACAATCTTTGAAAATAGAAGGCCAAAAATACCTTGTACACAAGATTTTTTGGGATATAGCAACCCTAGATAGATGACCACCACAAGCTCCATTGTGGCAATGATTCATCACTGACTCAGCTTCTTGATGGTTAAGCGGTGTTTAAGGATTGGATCAACCCCGCGACGATATAAAGTGTCACTGATAATAACATAACTTTTCGCTAAGTGACGCAACTTTCTTTGCTCGTGCTTTGAAAAAGTGAGGGGAAAATTTGAAGTCTGAAGATATATTATAATATCTCCATACCAAGGATCTTGTGAAGAAATAAGGAAAATATGTTCATCAGGGAATTATTCCTCATAAACCATTTCGTAGATTTGGTTGACAAGAACTTGAGATCGAATTATTGTAAAATAACAATCCATCTGTTATATTTTCACCCAATCACTCACCTATTTAGAACAAACTGAAATGGGTTGACATTTGCTAAGAAAAAAAGAACTAAGAAGAATATAGTGTCAAAGTCGGTTCATAACATGAATGCCAAAGCTAATTTCTCTATAGGAGAGTATCATAATTTGGGAACTAACAAGCCTTGGCTCACATAATAAATCACGTGCTCATGGAGAACATTGTCTTCCTAAACCAAAACCATACTAATGGTTGATTCTGCCGCAACGATATATAAGAGGAAATCCCTGCTATAATCAGGTGGACCCAGTAAAGGAGCAGAGGTCAATGCTCTTTTCAATACATCGAATGAGTGTTGAGCGAAATCATCCCATAGAAATGGAACTCCTTTCTTCAACAATCTCACAAATCCCTTTGTAATCTCAGTATAATTAACGATAAATCTCCTCAAGAAATTGGCTTTTCCTTTGGACTTTGAAGTTGACGGATGGTAGACGAGGCAACTGAAGTATTTCCTCAATCAACAGAATGGGGTATATGAAACCTGCCTTAAGCATCTTCTCAACCTCGATTTTGATAGTTGCCACTTTCCTATGGTTTACTAACCGAATCTTTTGCCATATAGGCTTCTCATTCACATAAGTCTTGATCTCATGCTAGACTATTAATGGATAAATTCCAGGAATTTCCTCATAAGACCAAGCAAACACATCATGGAATTCTTTAAAAATATCGGTATAGATTTGAATTTCTTCAGGGGAGCATTTGGCTCCGATGAAAAAGTTATCAATTATATTGGGATTCCTAGAGATGTTCACCAGAATAGTTTTTGAAATGATAGACATGTTACCTTCGATAAAAATCTATGTTGGAGCCAAAGGGTTTAAAATTATGTGAGCACCACCATTTGATAAAGGGTTGGACAAACTCGATTCTATTTTATGCAATTCTGGGAGAAAATATGACCAATGATGCAAATCATCCCACGGTATTTCTATACATGTCATTGCTTCTAGGCTTCCTTTCTCAATTGGTAAAATAGTATCAAGGTAGTGCACAAAACAAGTAGAGTTAAGAGTCCAAGTTAGCGCCACATCTCCATCCATATCCTCCGTTGAAAGAGGATTAGGGTTGGAATCTACAATATTAACTATAAATTGATAAGAAATTTCATCTGCAAACATGGGATATTCCATCCCACCCACTTTCCCTACTTCTAATGTGGTGTTAGAAGAAGGTAAGGGCCAAGGATCTGAAAAATAATCAGTTATGAAGAACTCCCTTCGAGAAGGGGTCTTGGATGATGAAATAGCATTTATTCGAGCAATAGGAGAAGGAAGATCAAAAGTACCCATCAATGAAGAATACATTCCGACTCCTAAATTCTCAACAAGTTGCTTGGGATTATTCACCAAGGGAACAAAAGAATCAGAGGATGCATTGGATTCCTTCGGAGAATACTCCATCTGATCGACAGAAATGATTCTCCCTTCATGGGGAAAGCATAGGCTGCGAAATAATAATAATACAATGACATCCATTTCATAAATCCAATTTTTTCCCAATAGATGTTTATAATCCAAATTTGCATCGACTATTTCCACCTCAATATTGACCACCTTGCCCCCAACACAGACAGGAAAGGCTCGAATAATTCCATGTGGCCTATGAGAATGACCATCAAATGCAGTTGTTAGGTCCCTATACTACTAGTGTAACCCCTTATTGTTATTAGTGCAAACCCCTTATTATATTGTTGTGCCCATGTAGTCCCCATATTGTTATTATTGTGCTCCATAGAAGCCCACTATTGTTATTATTGTTCCCTTACATTATTATTGTTATGTCGGCTCTGATTACATTATGACCCCTTATACTCCTATATATAGAAAGGAGATCTTTTCATTTGTGTCATCCAATAATTGTTCATTTGTGTAATGTAAAGGAGGTTTCCCCCTCAAAGAGGCTTATTTCTAAGGCTTTAATCTATCTTTTCTATCTTTTTGTGAGTTAGTTTCATAACATTTGGTATTAGAGCTTTGGATTCTAGGGTTTCGCTACTCCAAACAGGTCATCATGGAATTGTTTATATAACTTTGTTTCTACGAAGTTTCAAAAGCTAAAAAAAAAAACATTTGAGCTGAAATCATTCTAAACCTCGGGTTCGAATGTTAGATCTTGTATCGCTATATTTTCAGAGATATGATCTAAGGAATTTAGTGTTTTTGCAAGCTCCAAAATTCCATCTCAAAAAGTTCATCGTGGAGTTTTTTTCTATAAGGGGGTTTCTACGAGGGTTTAGACTCTGAAATAAAAACCCATTTGAGCCAAAATCATGGTGAATCTCGGGCTGAAATTTCAAATCTTGTTTCTATGTATTGTCGAAGATACAGTCCAAGACATTTAGGGTTTCTGTCGACTCCCAAATTGGATACTACAGATGGAACAATATTTTGATCTACATGTTGTACAACTGTTACAAAAGGTATGTATTTCATATTTACATTTAGAATCGAATCAATTTTTATGGTATAAATGGTTTTGTTCTCATAAACCACTTGTCACTTGGTCAATTTTTACAAAGGAAATGATAGCACATTATGCGGATACAAAGAGCAACACCTTCTTTAGCCAATTGATAAATCTCAAAAAAAGGGTCCAATGGAAGAGCACATTGAGAACTTCCAAAAATTGAATATAAGGGTAAATCATTTTCCAGAGAAGCAAAGTATTGATGCCTTCATAGGGACTTTAAAGGATAACATTCAACATGAGGTTCGTCTTTGGGAACCTGATTCATTGGAGAAGGCATTCAAGTTGGTAAGAAAAATTGAAAGCGGAATTATGGAAACAAGGAATCCTACCACTCACAACTATAAAAATGGAAGTGTTTTTAATCCTAGCTTTCCACAACCTACAAGGTTTACACCAGAACAATTGGAAGAGAAAAAGATAAAAAAGGTCTTTGTTACATTTGTGATAGCAAATACACTAAAGGTCATAAGTGTGCTGAGAAGAAATTATTTTACATAGATTTTGAAGAGGAGGAAGAAAAGGATCAAGAAACTTAAAAAGAAGAAGATATACACCAAGAACCAACCCCAAAGAAAGAAGAAATGAATCTGATCATATCTCATAAAGCATTGGCAAGAATTACCACTCCTCAAACTCTCAATATAGAAGGACATATCAAGAAGAAAAAGGTTCAAGTGAAAGATCACATCGAGCATCAAGAAATGAATCTGAACATATATTGTAATGCATTGGCAAGAATTACCACTCCTAAAACTATCAAGATAGAAGGACATATCAAGAAGATAAAGGTAATAGTGTTGATGGATTCGGGCAATACCCATAATTTTATTCATTGTAAGATAGTGAAGGAATTTAATTGCTTCCTATATCCATCACCAGAGTGTCAGGTGATGGCTGCAAATTGAAGAACCATAAATTGCTTTGGAAAGTGCCATAATATCAACCTATCCATGGGAGAATATTTTTTGAATAGTCCAATGCTTTCCATTCCAATGGGTGGTGTTGATCTTGTACTAGGAGTCCAATGGCTACAATATTTAAGTATGATAACTTTTAATTGTCAAGAACTCTTCTTGAAATTTTTTTCATAAGGAAAGGAAGTTGAATTAAGGGGTATCACAAGGAAACTAGGAAAGATAATCAGCTCTAATGACATGACAAAGCTTCTAAAGGAAGAACAATGTGGTGTAATTGCACACTTATGCTCACTAGAGGTTCCCACGTCGAAATCATCTATTTCTCTAGATCTCTAAAAAGTATTGGACAATCATTCCAAGGTATTTGAGACTCCCAAAGGCCACCCACCTATTTGTGATCATGATCATGTTATTCATTTTCTAGGAAGTGTTCCTCCATACAATAGGCCTTACAAATATCCCTTTGCACAAAATAGTGAAATTGAACGTATGGTTGCAGAAATACTAGATGTTGGTATAATTCAACCTAGTAAAAGTTCTTTCTTTGCTCTAGTAGTATTGGTGTAGAAGAAGGATGATCATGGTGCATGTGTCTAGAATATAGAGAGCTCAACAAGCTCACTATTAAAGATAAATTTCCCATTCATCTCATTGATGAAATATTGGATGAATTGCACAGAGAAATTTACTTCAGAAAATTGGACCTTCTTGCAAGATATCATCAAATCAGAATGAAGACTGAAGACATTCCAAAAACAAAATTTAGAACTCATGAGGGTCATTATGAATTTTTGGTCATGCCTTTTGGCCTTACCAATGCACCTTCTACATTCTAAGGTTTGATGAGTTCCATTTTCAAACCCTTCCTTAGAAAACTTGTGTTAGTAATTTTTGATGATATACTAATCTACAGCAAGTCTTGGAAGGATCATGTTAAACATGTTGATAGAGTGCTAAGACTATTGGATGAGAAGAAATTATATGCAAAAACCTCCAAATGTTTCTTTGGAGTACAAGAGGTGGAATACTTGGGTCATATTATATCTCATGAAGGTGTTAAGGTAGACCCTCAACAACAACAAGGTCTCCAACTCTTAAAGGATAACCTCACTTTGGCATAGAATTGAATGAAACAATAGGCAGATCAACATCGCAACAAAAGAAGATTTGATATAGGCAACTGGGTATTTTTACGAATATAAAAATACAAACAAATGTCCCTCAAGAAAGCTAAGAAGGATAATAAATTATCACCAAAGTACTATGGTACTTACAAGGTGCTGCAAAAGATTGGTACTATGGCGTACAAATTGGAGCTTCCTGCATCTTCCCGAGTGCCCCCAGTTTTCCATGTTTCATGTTTAAAGAAGTTTATAAGTGACAAGCTCCCAGTTCAAACAATATTGTCAGAACTTGAAAACGAAGGAAAAATCATATTAGAACCTGAAGTAGTCACGGAAACAAGAACCCGACAGCTAGGAAATTGATCAATTTTAGAGTATCTCATCAAGTGGAAGAACTTACCTGCTGAAGATTCCACGTGGGAGGATGAGAATTTTATACAAAAGAATCCAAAACTAATCAAGCATTGAGGACAACACTTTTTTAAGGAGAGGGGCATGTTAGGTCCCTATACTACTAGAATAACCCCTTATTGTTATTAATGAAACCCCCTTATTATATTGTTTTTCCCATGTAGTCCCCATATTGTTAATATTGTGCCACATAGAAGCCCATTATTTTTATCATTGTTCCCTTACATTATTATTGTTATGTTGGCTCTTATTACATTATGAACCCTTAGACTCCTATATATAGAAAGGAGGTCTTGTCATTTGTATCATCCAAGAATTGTTCATTTTTATAATGTATAGGAGGTTGTGCGCTCGAAGAGGCTAATTTCTAAGGTGTTGATCTATCTTTTCTATCTTTTTGTGAGTTGGTTTCATAACAGCAGTCAAGAGAGTAGGTGAAGGAACAGCTTGAGAAGATCCAAAAGATTTCCAACACGAAATAAACATGACACATGTGGAAGCTCCCTCATCAACTACAGTTCGAAAGATATTGATCTTTCGATATGTATATTTAATTTGGAAAGCCATGTGATGAGGTAGTATCTTCTTAATATTTAACATGTCAAATGTAACAATAAGAGAGTTTTCATATCTATGGCCCCAATCGTAGTGAGAAGTGCACTCCTTTGTGATGAACATGACTGGAGTACCTCTAATGCAAACAACGCACAAGGAATTTGAGTCAGATCTTAAACAATGGAGTAGTTCTAGGTAGCCTTCAAATTACAGTTAATTGTCGAATGTTTTGCAGAGCCTTTTAACATATGAGTTGTTATTGTGTTTTATTCTTGAATGTGTACGAAAAGAAATCACTTAAGGTTGTGGATGACAAACTTGACAAGGAATAATAACTAATTAGTGATTAATTAATTATTCCTATAGAAAAATAAGATAATTCATGATCTCTTGTAAAGGTGGAAGTGTACTAGAATCCCTAAAGAGGCTAAATTCCACTTCGACAAGAAAAAGGGAGTAGATCAAGGCCTAGGCGGGGTAAGACAGTGGTCAACCAACCCAACAAACAACAAAAAAACCCAGAAACAGATTGGAAAAAAATCTCAGAAACCCTAAAAATCACAGTTACTGACCTAATTCCTAGGATATTGCACTTTTTGGGCCAGAAAGTGCGCTCTGGACCTCCATATCACACTTTTGAGTCAGAAAAGTGTGATTTCTACTCCTTTATTCTCGTTCGACAAGTCTCGAAAAAATTTGTCATCTTTCTTGCAGCTAGTTCCTGTGACCTGTGGAAAAGACCAAAAAACTTACAGAAGTTAGAAATTTGACTTATATAGGGTTAGAAAGCTAGTAAACAACATTAAGAGACTGAAAAAGAAAAACCCTAAGCTAGAAACTGAAGTTCACCCAGGTTTTCAGATCATAATTAAAAAGACAGTGGAGTCGCCACTTTCTTATTGTGTTTTCTTCTTGAATGTGTATGAAAAGAAATCACTTAAGGTTGTGGATGAAATACATCCCTAACAATGAAAATGGTTGCTAAACATTGTAGATCTGCAGTAAATGATAGAAACAAAACTTGCTAAAGCCTTGATCTATGTCACAATCATAGTTAAAAAACAAAATGGAATAGTAAATAAGCGCAAGTAACTCCAATAATCCAATGGAAACCTGATATATAAAGAATATATTTTATTAAACAACACATGTGAAGGGAACAAATAATGTTACCAGTCTCCCTCTATGGGAAGGGTTCTTGGCTATCCTCAAATGTATTCGATTTTTATAGTCTGTCTGCTCTATAATTTATAAACCCAGAAAATAAAATGTTTGAGCTCAATGACAACTCAAATGGAAAAGAAAATGGTAAGCGATACTGAAAATCATCAGAGCTGCAACAGTGAGTGCAACAATGAAAATATTGAAAGTGAAGAATGAATGGAAACTCTTCTATTTATAACAAAATATTAGGTTATCTTAGAATAATGAGAAATAATAAAATATTATTTAACCCCAATCTAGAATTAACCATTTGGAATATTTTATTATATTTGGTTAGAGGGAGAAAAGTATTTAGACTTTTATTTAGAAATAATAAATAAATAAATGATTTATTTATCATCTCAAGAAATATGGTTTAGTAATAATAAACAAATGATGATTTATTAATTATTCCTAAGGGATTTGGTCAAACTTAACAAGGAATAATAACTAATTAGTGATTAATTAATTATTCCTAGAAAAAAATAATATAACTAATGATTTATCTATTTATTTCTCATAATTGGGTCAAATGTGACAAGGAATATTAATTAAACAATGGATTAATTAATTATTCCTAGAAGATAATCAAATGAATAATGATTTATTTAATTATTCTTCATGGGTTTAATTATAAATGACTTAACAAATGTGGTTTATTAAGTAATTTATCACAGTGAAAACATGATGTTTTTTGATCCATCTAGTAAATTATGGCAAGATGATCATTTTTTTGTGATAACACAAGGTATAGGCTCAATTGTGGGCCTCTCAATATGGAGTGGCTCCAGAACATCGGGAGGGCCTTAGCCTTAGAGGATTCCAATTCACCATAATCATGTGATCTTGTAGCAACATCAACATGAGAACTCATCATATATACATCTGATGGATTTCCCTTCCTGGTTGCGCCCTATGGGGTTTCCAATATTAGCATTTGTGCCAACAAACATTTGTTTCCCTTGGGGAAAAAGGTTAGTTAGAATGGCATGGGAGCTAGAAGAGCCCTACTACACTAACAAGCACTGAGCATCTTGAATCTTAGGGAAAGGATGAGTTAAATGGTCTCCATTGCGCAATTTTCAAGGAAACGTAACCTTCTTTTTGGACTCCTTTTTACCCTCCCCAGTATTATTACTGGGTTTATTCGCATTACCATTCCCGTCCTTATCTTCCTTCTTACCTCGTCCATTTTCTTCCCATCAGATTGTTGATTTCCTTTGGGGTTAGAAGATTGGACATCATTAATAGCTAAAGGTTGACAAGGCATAAGCACTGACGGCAATGTCTGAATCGAAGAAGCAGTTTGTAAAGGAAATTGCTGCAATTGTCTTAACAAGTTAGTTGTATTGTTATCGATCAATCCAATTATCCCGTCAGCATGGAGACTTGGCTTTGGTTTGGCTAATTCGATCTTGGATCGAGGAGCATCAGGAAAAAGATTTTGAATAATCCTAGACTGAGAATATATAAGTTCTAATTGTTGGGCTCTAAAGATAGCTTGTTCTTCGGTGAACACCCCGGAGAGTGATACATCCTTAGAAATTTTTGGTTGTAAAGATTTTAAAAACCATTTGAGAAGGAATTCATTATGAATATAGACTTTGATGAGCCTCTTCCTCCTATGTCATTCCTGAATCTGGTCATAAATATGAGTTGCCTTATCCTGTTGGAAAGGCTTAAATTTGGTAAAGTTTTGTTAATATTGTAAAGTCTCCGCATTTTGAGGAGCGGAGCGCAAGTAACACATGTAAATGGGAGCCAAAGGGGATTTAGGAAGTTCAAAACCCCTTAGTTTGTTAAAAGTCAAGTTATTTTGTGTCCCGTCCATGGTTCATGAACCACGACATTGTAATAGAGAATTATATAAAAGGAATCATAGAGAGTCATAGAGAAAAACGAATCAATCAATGATCTAAGTAAGAAGTGAAGGATTTGGATTTGTTTTCTGTACTTAGGTGAAGGGGGCGGATTCTATAGTTGTGTGTACGGAGACCTTAGTAAGTCTATAATTGAATATCTAAGCATAATAAAGGTTGGTTTCGAAGCATTATCTTTGTATCTTTGTGTTATTGTTTATCTATGAATTTACTATATTATTGATCTGTATGCAATTAATCTAGAAAATACTTAATAGATGCATGAAGAAGTAGATCTTCTTATTTATATGATGTTAGGAATTTTTAGCGTGATCGATGAAGGGTTTAGATCTGCTAACTGTTAGTTGTTGTAATTTTCAAGTTTTAAGGTTTAGGGTTCGCAAAGGTCAGGATAAAGCCATAAGTTTAACATAAACACATCACATAGTCCTTTCGATGCAGAAACCTAGTTCTAGCATCCCCAATACTACCTCGGGTGAGACTGCAGCCTGCGCTATGCGGGTTGTTTCCAAAAGGGCCGGTAGTGTAGGGTTTTGTTTATTAGTGCAACTAACTCTGAACCTGGGTCCAAGCCCCCTCAAGCCAAAAAATGGTTCATTTGCCGGGACCGAGTTCTATATGAGGAATGTGTGATGTGGCATAAGTGGATATTGACTAGGAAGGAGATCAAAAAGTGCATATATTGGAAGTTGCATGAGTTTGCGGCCTAGGAAAATAGGAATCCATTCTTGTCGAAAGAAGAGTGGATGAATATATACATGTATACATAAGAACATGAAATTTTCTTCTGCTCTTTTCAGTGCGAGTTATACGAATGGTTAGTTAAATTGGCGGATGGTCAAGGTACTTGGAAATTGGATAACACTATTTTGTGGACTCCCGAGTTATTGAGGTGCCCAGAAGGATCAGAAAACAAGATCGCGAAGGTTGTCGATTACTGGATTGATAGTATTTTGGGGGGACTTGTTACTTAGTTCGTCATTGATACATCTATCAGTTATAGCGAAGTTGAACACTGGTATTTCTAAGGACAAATAGGTAAGTATCTGAAGTCTGTGAAAACTTGGATTAAAATGATATTGTGTGAGAAACGGGTTATGCCATTAAATTTATGTTTAGACGAGACTTGATGGGAGCTACGTGAAGTGAGAAACCATTCAGAAGAGATCTAGATTCAGGTGTTGAGTATGATCCTTGTGGGGAGCATCTCATAGTGATGACTAAAGCAATAATCTAAAGATGCCTCAAGGTGCACCACAGACGGTAAATCAAAGTATTGCAGGAATATCACATCCATCCACTCCACCTCCACCATTACCTCCAACTCACACACCTACACCTATACCTCCACCTCCACCTCCACTATTCAGTATGGTGAATTCTATGAAGATTCCTATATTCAAGGCTCTAGGGATAGAATACCCTGAACAACTTTGGTTTATAGCAGATGTTGTGTGGAAGTCACAGTAGATAACAGCTGATGACCTAAAGAAAGCGTAGTTGGTCACAACATTATAAAATAGGGCATTGAGTTGTTATGTTAAGTACAGTGCGACTAACCTAGATGTGAATTTGAAAGAAAAAAAGATGCGTAGAATAATGAATTCAAGAAGCCTAAGTCACAAGCTCAGTCTATAACTGAGGCTAAAGAAATCAAGCAGAAGGTGAATGAATCTGCATGGGATTTTTATCAATGGTTGAAATGTCTGCTACAATAGGCTAATCTACAAATCTTAGATGAGAAACATAAGGATTGGTATATTTCTTTGTTGTTACCTCCTTTGCGATTACCATTGTCACAGTAGAATATTGGAACACAGGCTGAGGCATTGGAGATTTCTCATAAGTTGGAGGCCTCGCCTATCTAGGATACGAAGTTGGGAGTGTAGCATATTCAATCATAGTTGGCTAGCCTACATATGGAGTTATAGAGTCTCAAAAAGGAAAAATAATTCTAGAATGATACCCACGCGGAAGTATGGTGCTTAAAGTGCAAAGGCCATGGTCACGACAACGATCATTTCCCGGTGTATCAGAACTATCTAATTGGGGGATGTCTTGTCCCCCTGAAGCCAAAAAATACTGCTAAATCGAGTACTGGCATGGTATCATGGTGCGTTGTCTTCCAGATCACAAGAAAACATATGATAGACAATTGCCACTTGTTATAGAATTTTTCACAAACTCCCCAACAATTGTTTTGCAATTTATGTAAGTTTGTAGGCCATGATCAATACAATTACCGAAGCTATGAGCCAATGATGGACAGAACTCTAACATATAGAGTACAAAAGGAGGAAATTCCTCAACAAAATCAAGATGTAATTGCAATGCATGGAGGATTCCAGGGATGAGGAAGAGTACGAGGGGGAGGAACTAGAAGAGGTCGCTGCCAGATTATTTGTTACAATTGTGGAGAACCAGGCCACTTTGCGCGAGATTTTCAAAACCCAACACACCCCTCTTGTCAATATTATTGACAGTTTGATCATGTTATAGAAGGCTATCCCGTGCTCATTACAGAGATGCAAGAAAATAAGACCCAAACCCAACAGCCTACTCAGAACATCGAGATGATGAGATTAGAAATGCGGAAAGATGGGCCCTGTGTTAATATTGTTACACGAAGCATACATCTACCAAGGAGGATAAAGGGAAATAACCAAAAGACATTATATTTGTGCGCAAGGCTACTGACAAAGATGGCGGATTCTATTTGAATAAGGCAAAGGAAACTTTTATGGAGGTGAAGAGCATCTTTGCAGACAAAGGATATTCTACATCAAAGGCTTAGAGTACACGAACAGAGAAGCTTGACGAGGTCATTGGGGTGCAAGAAACAAATCCTTCATTGTTAAAATCTTTCTTACAGACCTGCATGAAGCTCCTAAGGGACAAAAAAGCAATAGAGGGACTGCAAGAGTTGATAGATAACTATGCTGGCAAGGGTAAGCCACTACCTAAACAGTGTACAGTGCATCAGGTAGACAAGGGTAAGAAAAAAACTGGTCAAGGGATGATATTGATTGCACATATTGAAGAATTCTAAATGGACTAAGTGATCCATGATCTAGGATGTGATGCAAATTTTTTTCCTAAACAAACCTAGGAAAAAATTTGAATGTCGGTGCTACAATGGTCCCCAATTCAGCTGCGAATAGTGAACCAACAGAAGAATCTTCTGATGGGACGCTTACATGAAGTAACTGTAGATATTGAAGGGGCGCGCACTATAGCTAATTTTGAACTAATTGAAATAGTGGATGACAGTAATCCCTACATGGCATTTCTTGGAATTGATTGGGTATTTCATATGAATGCAGTCATCAACCTGAAGAAGTGTAGCACGACATTTGAAAACATGGAACTGAGAGACATTGTTCCATTGGATCTAGCTGAGGGTGCACAGTATATTGAACCACTTAGAGATTACTATAAGGAGGATGATATTGCATAGATCTATAGGCTTATTGCACAAGATGAGAATTGGATCAACTCTACGACAGATGGGTGAATTACTTAGGAAAAGGAGAGCTCATGCAACTCAGATTCAGATGAAGAACTTGAGCATTGGCAGAATAAACTGCATGAAGTCTCAACATTGTGATGCAACAGTCTTACTAAGTCAATCTTATGTATATCTACTGAGGTCCGCAACTTACCATATTATGAAGGCTTAGAAGAGGTGAATTTATTTCTGGAAATATTTGAAAGGGATGTGCCAGAGAAGCATTGGTTCCAGGCACTGGAAATCATGTTGAGAGCTATGCCTACTAGATGCTGGGGTACACATAAGAATAGTTTTGCAGTTTGGAAGGAGTTTCGAAGGATGATGAAGTTGTAGTTTGGATATTCCAATACCTGCATTATGGAAAAATATAAGGGAAGGATGATCCATGGGAACATTTGGCTCGTTGGACGAAAGCATGGGGAGAGGAACCACAGCCTGAATGAGTACATGTATTCTGCCGCACTTTTTATACTATCCCGATGAACTGGTATCTAGAAGGAGAGCTACAACACAGAACTGCAGAGTGGGACATTCTGAAGGAAGCTTTTCAGTTAACGTTCAGTTTCGAGGATGGATTCAAGTGTATTGATGAAGTGTTATAGGAAATCAAAGTTGTGATATTCATAAAGATTGTATAGCCTTTCACATGGGTACAACCAGACTGGAGTATGCAGCTGCACCATGCGTTGGAATGCTACAAACTTACTGCAAAAGAAGGTGAGGAAGATCTAAGAAATATTACTAACCCTGAGTCAAAGGGACGGCGTGAAGTCACGGGGCTTGAGGTAGAAATCCCTGACATCTTAAAACCATTGAAAACTAAGCAAGTGAATAATGGGTCGGACACGCAGCTGAATTTCACAAATATAGGTGACTACTTAGATGAGGACACAATTGGAAAATTCGCAGAGTTATTATGAGAATATCAGGACTTATTTCGAACAAAGTTCTCTAATAGGAAGGGGATATGGGTGTTATGAAGATCTAAAGCCATATGCGAAGCCGGTAAAATAGTACCCATAGCAGTTGAATCCTAAGAACAAAGAAAAGGTGTGTGAAGAATTGGATAAGATGCTTGTAGTAGGGATTACTGAGCTTATAGAAGAATCAGACTAGGTTAGTCCCATGGTGATTCAGGAGAAGAAGAAGAAGGGATAAATATGAATCTATGTATATCTAAGGAAGTTGAATCATGCTTGTGTACATGACCCATTCCCTACGTCGTTCACAGATGAAGTATTAGAGAACGTTGCAGGTCAAGAAGCCTATTTTTTATAGATGGGTTCTCAGGATATCATCAAATCATGATCGCGCCAGAAGAATAAAGTAAGACTACCTTTGCCACAGAATGGGGCTCTTTTCAGTATACAGTTATGCCCTTTGGACTTAAGACTGCCCCTACAATCTTTTCTCGAGTGGTAGTCGCAGCCTTTTAAGAATTTATTCATAACTTTTTGGAGGTTTACTTTGACGATTGGATGGTGTTTGGGTCAGTGAAGAAGCATGTTTCCAATCTTCAGCTAATGTTTCATACTTGTAGGAAGTATCAGATACCCCTTAATCTAAAAAAGTGCATCTTTTGCCTACCATAAGGGATACTCTTGGGCCATGTTGTTTGTAAGCAGGGGTTTATAGTGGACTCTACCAAAATTGCAATGATTATCAATTTGGAGCCTCCAAGGAATGTAAAAATGTTGTGCATGACACTAGGCCATACAGGATACTGTAGGAATTTCATCAAGGCATATGTGGAACTCACTGTGCCCGTGGAGAGATTACTGAAGAAGGATGTGACATTTTGCTAGGATAATGACTGTCAAAAAATCTTGGATGTGTTGAAGGAAAAAATGGTTACAACGCCTATTCTAGTGTTACCCGATTGGAAGAAGGAATTACATGTACATGTAGATGCATCATGCATAGCATTAGGAGCAGTGTTAACCCAACCAGGTGATGGTGATATTAACCATCTGATTGCATTTACAAGTAGAAAGTTGTCTAATGAAGAAAATAATTATTCAACCACAGAGTGTGAAGGATTAGCGATGGTATATGCACTTCAGAATTATAGACATTATTTATTGGGTGCACACTTCAAAATGTACACAAGTCATTCCTCTTTGAAGTACCTAGTCAAATAGCCTATGTTGAGGGGGAATTTGTAGATGGTTACTTCTCTTTTAGGAATACGACTTTGAAGTAGTTTTGAAGCCAAGGATATTAAATTTTGGGTCAGATCACCTTTCGCAGATTTCCTGAAATCCTACAAGTATTGATGAAGTATTTCCTAATGTGCAGCTCTTTGTTGTGCACATTGCAGATGAACACTTTGCAGACATAATACAATTTATATCCACAGGTATGGCTCCTGAAGGGAATATGACACAACAGAAGAAAGAATTGGTGGTCAGGGCTACGGATTTTTCTATCATTGTAGGGCACTTATATAAAATGGGATCGGATGAAGTTCTATGTAGGTATGTCCCAGTTTATGAATGACAAAGTATCCTCATTAAAACACATGGAAGAGTTGCTGGAGGACACTATGTAGGAAGAGAGACTACACAGAAGATACTTCGAGCTGGGCTACGGTGGCCTATGGTGCACAAGGATTCTAATGAATATTGTAGAGCATGTGATTATTGTCAGAGGACTTAGAAGTCATCGTGAAGTAATGAATTTTCTCTGAACCCACAAGTGTCGTTACAGGCATTCAATAAATGGTCAATCGACTTTGTGGGACCGATCCACCCACTACGAAAGAAGATAGGAGCAAGGTACATCATCACAGCCACATAATACTTGACTAGGTGGGATGAGGTGCAGCCCGTGAAGGATTGCAGTGCTGCTACAGCTGCAAGGTTCATATTTGAATACATTTTGTTTTGGTTTGGCTAACCTAAGATTTTGATGAGCAATAGGTTTTCACATTTCTTTGACGAAACAATTGCTTCTTTGCTTTAAGAATTCCAGATGTATCATCAGAAAATCACGCCATATCATCCTCAAGAAAATGGAAAAATGGAAGCCTTTAATAATATATTATAGAATGCTTTGATGAAGATTCGTAATGTAAATAGGAATGATTGGGATGTGTGCATATCTGTTGTTCTTTGGGCGTATAGAACTACCTATAAGAATTTGATTAGACAGACACCGTTCATACTGGTTTATGGACAAGATGCAGTGATGCCAATGGAGTACATCGTATCCAGTTTGAGGATTGTTGTAGTCACAGAAATGGCCGATTGAGAAGTTTTTGAAGCAAGGATTTGGTTGGGAGGTGAATTTACCTAAGTGGCAGAGGGAAATATTCTAGGAGAGAATGACTGCAGTGCAACACATGCCTATCATAGTGCCTAGGTCATTGAGGCCTAAACCCATTGCCTTTGCAGCAGGAGAGAAGAAGCAAAAGAAGCCCTAGTAAGTGTCGGTGCAGCAATTTCCACGCAAAAATCCAATGGAAGTTAGACAGAAGGTTGGATGGATAGGAGCAAGCAGCCAAAGGAAACCTTGGATTTAGATGAGGAAGAGTTAAATATGGGGGTTGAAGAGATTGATTTCAATGAAGTAGTGTCGATTACTTGGCTACCACCTTATGTACCGCCTAGGAAATCCACAACCAAAGTTACTAAGGACCCAAATTCCATGAAATTCCAAGTCCCCACACCATTGCTACTGGAGGACGTACCTTTTTAGGGAAATTTGTTGGCCCAAATACCAATTTTGAAGATGGAGGATTGGGACCTGGGTGATCACACGAAGCTCCCACAGTTGGAACCGAGAAAATATCTGATGAAGGTCTACTATGAGGAGTCGAATCTCACACGGCTTGAGCCAATGAAGTGGGCAGCTAGAATTGAGCGCATAGGGTTGCTCAACATGTTGTGGGTGCCACATTTTAGTCATAACATCATTAACATTGTCTATATGCATCAATTATTGACACTGGTTCACGATAGGTGCCTTTGGTTGGGAGGGCCCATTCTAATTACCCATATGTTGATCCATCGAATAACCTTGCTTCTGTATCAGGGCGTGAACCTTGCAAATGCTTTTGTAGGTAAATCACAGGAGAAGAAGCTAATAGACAAAATGAAGAGTGACTTCGGGTCACTAAAAAATTTGCACGGCTATATTATTAGCTCTATATCAGATGGAACTGTGTAGTTTGCTACACAAATTTTGGCTGGAAAGATCGTACGAAAGTGACGTGCCGACAAAGTGTCTACGCCAGTAGTATTTTTGGTTGCGAAGTGTAGAAAAGGGGTCCAATACAATGGGCCAAATATCTTTGTCACACGTTCTTGGAAGATTTCCGCAAAGCCCAGGACAATAGCAAGGAATTCCACTATGCATGGCTACTTCTGTTGATCGTGTTGGTGGAATGGAGGACACCTGAGGAAATCCAATTCCCGCAACATGATCTAGACTTATACGAGGCCACCAAATTTGCCTCACTATGGGCGACGAGGGACCCTAAATGCGTCATGGAAACAAAGATATTATGGGTCTTGTTCGAGTCTAAGTTACAGATGTTGATCAACCAATGATCGTGTTTATCACCAAGCTTACATGGCAAGTATGTTGACATTGTAGACTTCAAGGAAGATTTCAAAATTTATCTATCTACAAAAAGAATGATACTACGACCACATGGCATAAGTTTCCATACTTGGTTGCATAAGATGATATTATGGGGGGCAGCAGTAAATGGTCGAGCAAATGGCTCACCCCATTGGACACAGGCACAAGAACAAGTAAGGCTGCAAAAGGTGCAGCTATGAAAGCAGTAGAGAAAGAAAACAAGAAAGAAGAAAAGAAGGTTTCTGCAAAATAAACAGCCTTGCAAAAAGAAAAGGC
Organism: Pinus taeda; assembly: GCA_000404065.3. Classification (NCBI taxonomy): domain Eukaryota; kingdom Viridiplantae; phylum Streptophyta; class Pinopsida; order Pinales; family Pinaceae; genus Pinus; species Pinus taeda. The sequence goes on from APFE031155103.1 coordinate 55,303, forward strand.
CACGCAGCAGAAATATGCCTCTATAAAGGAGAAGGAAGCACCGAAAGAAAAGGTCTCTTCAAAAGAGACGAAAGTGCCAAAGGAGAAAGTTTCAACCACGTCACAGGCCACTATTGCCCTCGACGAACCTGAAATGGAGTGCACATATGTGGAGGTCGAGACTCAAGATGAAGAGGAAAGGAGTACAAACTTGGAATCCCCCTTCATACTCAAGAAGAGGCAGAAGCGAAGTTCCATGGGACCTCGTAAGAAGCAGAAGTCCAAAAAGTCTACAAGTGCAACACCATTGGTCCTCACAGAGGGGGACCTAGATGAGATCAGTGATGTAGTCCACAATGACACAAAAACTATTTGGGGACACGTTGACGACTAGTACCATCAGGCATTAGACAAGGTACAGTAGGGCCTGAGGGCATTGCAGGTCCAAACAGGGGTGATTCAAGCGAGCTTGGGACAAACAAGCCTAAAGTAAGCAAGCGTGACAGCCTCAACAATAGAGATCGCCACAAACCTCCATGCAGTACAAGTACCAGAGGGATCATTTCTTATTGAGACTTCAGAGGATAGGGTGCACCTATTGCATATGAAGAATTTGAGCCTTAACCTTGCGGCGCTCCCCATTCAATCATTACATGGGCTGCATCAAGGATTATCATATGACCTTTGGTTTCGGGAACAACTGGTATTACTGGTTATCATTGAATTCAAAAAAAACAACCAACAAATGTTCAATGAAAAGGAATAGGTGCTGAAAGAATGAGAAGAGGTCATTGCACATAGTTAGTAGCTAGAAGAAACAATAACACATGTCTACAGTGAGGTTCCTGAGCTCCAAATTCCAGTAGAAGTGGCCTCCACTGAGAAAATCAAGAATTTAGCTCCTGCGATGGAGTCAAAGGAGGAAATTGGTAAGGTTCACTTTGAGCTATAGCTGAAGATATCCGAGCTTCAACTTAAGCTACAGCCAACCACTCCTTCAGATGTCAGAGAGCAACGCGGTGCTGCTATTAAAGAGGATATGACTACTCTGGAGGTTGCAGTCAAGGATTGCAGCCAATTGTTTGAGAAAATGATGGATATGTGGACTGCGCTACAGGAGGATCCACACTTGTAGATAATTAAAGTAGACATCTGAGAAAAAAAGGTGTAGTTTGACGAGATCATGGAAATAGCGCAAACCTTAGCACCAGTGCAAAGGTTCACTAGACTGCAGGAGGGAAAGTTCATTCAGACCTAGATTGATGAGCTACATCAAAAGGCCTCCATCGTATCCTCAAGGACACAGCCCTGGGACGATGAGGCAAGCCAACTCTCATAGACACTTCAAATCAAGTTGAAGGCTATGCAGCAGACATAGAGAACCATGGGCCTTGCAGTCGAAGGTCTAAGCACAGAGAAATTGGTTGAAGAAGTTCGTCAGGATTCTATGCAACAAACAAAAAATCTACAAGCATTGAAGATAGAGTTTAGCAGTCTGCAAGAAAAGATTGAGGCAAAACCAGTAGAGTGACCCGATACGAGTCATGATTTGTGTTGGCAGCCTATTGGGATAGGGTTCCCTAGGGTTAAATTTTGTAAAGTTTTGTTAATATTGTAAAGTCTCTACATTTTGAGGAGCGGAGCATGAGAAGCGCAGGTCGATGGGATTCAAAGGGGATTTAGGAAGGTCAAAGCCCCTTAGTTTGTTAAAATTCAAGTTGTTTTGTGAACCACCCATGGTTCACGAACCATGGTATTATAATAGAGAATGATATAAAAGGAGTCATAGAGAGTCATAGAGAAAAAGGAATCAATAGATGATCTAAGTAAGAAGTGAAGGGTTTGGTTCTGTTTTCTGTACTTATCTGAAGGGGAAGGCACCTACAACTGTGTGCGTAGAGACCTTGGTAAGTCCGCAGCTGAGTGTGCAGGCCCCTACAGCTATGTGCACAGGGTTGGAAGAGTCTGTAATTGAAGAAATAAGCATAATAAAGGCTAGTTTTGCAGCATTATATGTGTATATGTGTGTTATTTTTTATCTCTGAATTTATTGTATTATTGATCTATTGAATGCAATTAATCTGGAAAATACTTAATAGATGTGCAAAGAACTAGATCTGCTTATTTATATGATTTTATGAATTTTTAGCATGATCCACGAAGGGTTTAGATCTGCTAATTGTTTGTTGTTGTAATTTTTCGGTTTTAAGGGTAAGGGTTCATGAAGGTTGGGATAAAGCCCTAAATTTAACAGATACACATCACACAGTCCTTTGGATGCAGAAACCTAGTTCTAGCATCCCCCAATACTGCCTCGGGTGACACTGCAACCTGCGTTATGCGGGTTGTTTACAAAAGGGCTGGTAGTGTAGGGTTATGTTGGTTAGTGTAGCTAACTCTGAACATGGGTCCAAGCCCCCTATGGCCAAAAATTTCTAGTTAAGGTCTGTTGGAACAATATCAACTTGATTGAATCATCAATTAGGGAGTTAGATGAACACCATAAATGGAATGTTGTTATATGGTCAATCGGATCCTCCCCAAACTTTCCTTCGAATTTTAGAATGTTTAATGGAATTTTGGTGGGAACCGAAGGCCAAGTTGGATTATATCAGATCAGATCGTTCGTCAATTTTGAGAGATCTAGAAAATTTACTGTTTCCAGGAATGGTAAGCACGAAAGATCTTAAGAATTCCACCCACTGTGAGAAGGATTCCCAACATTTGGAAAAGAATGTCCTGGATTTGTAGAGGCACCAGGTTGCTAAGGATTCTTCGTAGAATAAACTGAACCATAAGGAAAACCTTGTGGTCTAGAAAATTTTGGAGTTTGACCAACTCCTACCAAAATATTACCATAACCAAGAATATTTCCCCCAAGTGAAATATTAAAAGGAGATGAGAGCCCTTAGTAAGGGTTCCAGGCATTGGCGAAGGGAGAATAAGCCTGAAAGGAACTTAAAGAGGAGTAAGGCATGTTCCCCTGTTGACCAAAATAAAATTGATTCTTGGTTCCCAAACCACTAAAAGTAGGGTTAGTCCATCCTTGAAAAGGATTATAACTTTGACCTTGAGCGGAGAAAGGAAGAGATCCTAAAGAAGGATTAGAATGAGATATATGACCACATCCAAAAGGAAAACCCTGAAAAGAGGTTGAACCACTAGCCATAGAAGTCACAGTTGTGTAAACATCCAATAGGATGGTTGAAGGAACAGAGTTAATTGCACTAGAAGGCATCCCAAAGAGGAAGGAATGAGTGTAGGAAGAAAAGGCTTGGGTGCCCCCTCTCGAATATGAAATGGAGGTAGAGCCAAATATTGTAGTACTAAGAGTGATAGTAGATATAGAAATAGTACCTCCTCATTGAACTAAAAGAGGAGTATGCTCACTAGTAGCACTCATAGGTAGATTTGTGTTCCCAACAATGGTCATTGAAGGAAAAGGACGATAAAAACCAGGGCTTATCGACCTGTGAGTTGGGGTCCCAATGTATAATAGAATGTCTGGATAATTAGGAGGAGGAGGTGAAGAAGGAGTCATAGGGGACTTAGGAATCTCTTCAACCTCAACTTTGTCTTCCGACTGGAAGAGAACCCTAGAAATGACAGGAGTATTCCTATCCAAATCACGACTTGCACTAGGTTTTTCGTGTGAAACTATAGCCTGACGCAGAGGATCAATCTCTGATGCATTCACTACTACTGATTGAAATCACCAGCATAATTGCTCCTACACCTTCTAGAAGAAGGCTCGGCACTCATAGGTGAGAGCCCATGAAGCCTCCTGGACTGACGAACTGGTCAATCAGCCATTATTAATTATTATGAGAAATTGTAAAGACTCAAAAAATTATAAAGCTATGGCAGTCTAGGAGCAAAGAGAACTCACTAAAATGTCCCTAAAGATACAATAAATAAAGATACTTTCAGGTATTTCTGCTCTGGGTGATTAGGACCGGACACCAAAATACAAGAAAGAAAAATAAAGGACCTTCCAAAGATAGTCTGGGATAATGCTGGTCCAAGCCTACTAGCAAAGGTAATAGAAATAGTTACACTGACCTCCCATAAAAATCCTTTTCTGGTGCAAGCACCCCAGCTTCGCAAGGGCACCCCCCAGAAGTACTAATGGGAGTGATACAACATCTGCCTCAGGTGTCATAGGTATTCCCTCCCCCATAGTCACCTATGTGGTCACTAGGAAAGGATTCTAAGGTCACCAGTTCATATTAGCGGCAGGGAAGAATAGTGTTTGGTCAGGATCCAACAAGTCAGAGAGGGGGTATCTATCTTTCTTGCCTTCACTCGCCCTCGTTCTTAACTCCCATAAGAGTAGAGATTTCTCGGTCAACTTCACAACACTGGATTTCTCTCTTTTAATCAACTTCTATGTTTAAATTCAGAGTGGCCTTGGAGAGTTAACTCTCCACTCACCTATTCTAAGGACCTAAATGACCTAGACTAATTGATGTTACTATGGAAAATCAAAAAACTTCTAGTTCATTTTTAATTTTAGCGCTTGATTTTAATGGTTTTTCTTAAGTCAAAGGTAAAATAGAAGTGAAACTTTATGATGTTATGGACACACAAGAAATCAATAGAAAACAATGGCTACATACACATGCAAATTTTTTTGAGATTTCTACAAGGTTCTATGAACAAACTATGAAAGAAAAAAATATTTTTTACTTTTTCAAAACACTTGCTCACACACTCAAAATCTATAAAAAAAACTAAAAATTCTTACAATGCAACTATACTAATGCAAACTAAATTCTTAATGCAATATTCTAAGGACTACTCTTAAAGCAGCAAATGTATTTCTCAAAATGATCAAGAGGCGAAACTTGACAAAAGAAAGAACAAACTCAACCACAAACTTTTTCCCAAAATAAATCAAATTCAAACTAATGAAAAGACTTCACGCTTTCTCTAAATGATAAGAAGACAAAAAACAAAACCAAAAAGAAAAAGAAAGACAACAAAAGATGCTTTTATCTTTTTTTATTTTTAAGGAAACAAAGAGTTCTTAAGAAAACAAAAGCTACTAAAGGCTTCAATGTGAAATTCAAGCATAAAGAACCTAAAAGTTCACAACCCACAAAAATCATAAGCATGAGAAGGCTTAAAGTGAAAAGAGGCTACAAACTCAAACAAAATGATCTGAACAGCAGCATAAAAACTCCAACAAACAAGAAAGATTCCAAGAAGACCAAGAAAACTTTTCAAGATTACAAGAAAGACTTTCTCAAAAACCAAGAAAAAACCAAATATGTCAACTTTCAAGAAAGCAAGGAAAATAAATGTAAGGGTTGGATTACAAGTGAATTGAGACCAATTCTATGTTCCAAAGGCTCAGAATATCCAAGAGCTTCACTGAGAAGCCTTGAACCCAAACACAAAAACCAACATTGTACCAAAAAGAAAACCCTAGGTTGATTAGGTCTTTCCACAAAAAGAGATAGGAAATTGAAAATATGCAAGAAGCACGACTCTCCCAGACATTCAATGACTAAATAGAAGCAAGAAAAATTAGGCAAAACCCTTTACTAGACTTAGCATTTGAAAAATTCAATCAAAACCAAGTATACGTGATTGTGCAGTGGCAGACCCACATGTATATGTGATTTCTCTCAAGGAAACACACATATACTTGTGTTTCTTTGGACAAAAGCATGTGTATATGTAACTTTGTAAACTAAAACTCGCGTATAGAAAAATCAACAAAGAAAAATAAAAAATTAGCCCTATTCCAAAAGATCAAACTTTTTTCCCAAGTTACAGACAAGTCAAATATATTGAAAAAACAAAAACCAAACAAGAAGGCCTGGATCAAGAGAGAAACAACCCAAACTAGGAAATACTAGAAGTGTTACCTAGTGGAGTATCCAATTCTATTATAGGAATAATACACCCTAGGGGGGTTGAGCACCCCAACAGAGTGAAGGGCATACACCAACAAGAAGAAAGCAAACAAGCAGTCCTAATGCTTAAACTACTAAAGTATGAAGAATAGATAGTACTTGAAGGTCCTATGTTTGAGGTCATTCTCGTAGGGTCAAAACCCTTTACTTCCTCCAATAGTTCAAAACCTGCAACTCATTCAAGAAAATCATATATACTAGTAGTATTTCAAAGCATGTTCATGATATAGATGTTAGATCATATAAGCATATAAATGTAAAACATGAAATCATACATCATTAGATTATATCATGAATTAAAGCATTAAGATCGTAATGTCAGGAACAAGACAAAGCTTCTTTATTGATGACTGCAAAAGAATGTGGAAAAATATAACCTAATTCATCCATGGATCCAAGTGAAACCTTCCTCTAGATCCATCTAGCCTAAGCCTCAACAATCCTCTTTCAAATGCATACACATGGATGCCATATAAAGGATATGGACATATCTATGAGGAAACAAGGGTTTCCTATAGCTGGGAATGAAGGAGGCATAAGGATAAATCAGACTTGATTAGGGACTAATTTGGATATAATATCAATATCCCATATTTCTCTCCCCTTAGGCCTTCCCCATGAGGCATATTTATATCACCTCAAAACAGTTTTTTTAGTTGGGATGCAGTTAGGACATAGGCTCATGTAGGTAGGCTTACAGTATAACCTGTAAACCTCGCCAAAAAATAGGTATTTTATATTTTTTTCATATTTTAAATCATATACGTGTGTTGCATATAGTTGGACCCATGTGTGCACGTGCTTTTGGAAGGGTAGAGTCGTGTATGGAATTTAAAATAATGTTTTTTAATAAATGGACGAAGTCTGAAGGGAAAGGGATGCCCAAGACCATGACTCAAAGGATCAAGTACATAAAGGTGATAAATGATGCTATAATAGTACTATCTAGGCTGATTGGTAGTGCATTAACACCAAAGATGATAACTTATACTCTAAAAATCTTTAGCTCGTGAACTATACTACCCTTCCCAACTTGAAACATTGTCATTATGTTGAATATTATGTTGTGCTTGACTAAGAAGGTATAAATGGGACCATGGTTGTTTGTGGGGTACGCAAGAAGGCTAAGGTTATCTACACAATGAATCAATACTCCCTAAAGTACCAAGGTTGTTGGGATAGGATCCCTAGGGTCAGTTTTGTGGTTAGTTAACCCAATTTTTGTATAAGTGTTTGTAAAAGATGTAAAGTCTCCACGAAATGTGGATGTGGAGCACACAATTAGATAGGATTCAAAGGGGTTTTAGACCCTTGCTTGGGTCAGTTTTAAGATTCTCCCATGGTCCAAAGACCATGGTATTGTATGGAAGAAAGCTATAAATAATTGAGTCATAGCAAGTCTTAGATAGCTTGGAATGCAGAATTGTGAACTTTGAAGGAGTTTTGTTGTGTTGGGCAAGTGCTAAGGCAAGAAGGCTCTACTTCATGTACTTAAGCAAGAAGGGGAAATTTCCTGCAGCTAAGTGTGTAGGAAGCCTTGATAAGTCTGTAGCTAAGTGCGTGGACCCCTGCACCTGAGTGTGCAGGGCAGAGAACTCTGTAATTTGAATGTTGGAATTGAATAAAGACTGATTTTGGAAGAATTATCGTGCAATTGAGTATCACTGTCAATTCTTATTATGTTATATTATGTCACTCAATGATATTTTTTCATGAAATAATGTATGAATGTTGCATGAAATTGTTGAATCTATCTTATTTATGCATGCTTTAAGTAATTATCTGTGTTCGCGAAGTTAAGGGTTGATTCTGCTAGGTTGTCTAATGAATTGGATAGATTTGCGTGAAATCAGATATAGGGTTATTCATTGATACATGAAAGTAGTTAAGTTTCATGTTTAAGGTTCGTAAAGACTGATTGTAGACCTTTGCAAACGTTTAAAAGTCATTTTTATAGAATTGCAATAAGTGAGCTATAGGAGACTACCAATCTACGCGAAGGCAGATCTGAGCTATAAGAGCTTAAAACCCACTTATCACATGTCCCTGGATGCGGAAACCTAGTTCTAGCATCCCCCAATACTAGTTTGAGTGAAACTTCAACCTATTCTATGTATTTTGTTTCCAAAAGGGCTAACAATTAGGGTTTTGTTGGTTAGCGCGAACAACTCCAAACCTAGTTCAGGCCCCCTTAATCCAACAAATGGTTTCATTGTCGGGACTAGGATCTATCTAAGAGATGTGCGATAAATGGTTTCCTATGAAGAAAGAGCTTGATAAGCGGATTGATCAAAAATCGCATGCATTCATGGCTCAAGAGAACAGGAGCCCTAACTTATCCAAGGAGTTGTGGTTTCATAGAATTTTGTGCACAGACAAGACCGACGCATTCTTATGTTTCTTTCCTGAAGAACTAAATGAGTGGTTGTATAAATTCACTTATAGTTAAGGGATGTGGAGGCTTGATGGTCCTATAGTGTGGACTCCTGAATGGGTGCAATGTATGGAGGCATTAGAAAAAAAATATCGCACGGGTTTTGGATCACTGGATTGATCGCACATTCAGAATTTTTGTGACTTATTTCGCGATCGATAGGAATATTAGCTATAGAGAAGCAAAGGGAAGGATTTTTAAAGGACCACGAGGTAAGTATTTGAAATCATTAAAGACCTAGATTAAAATGTTTTTGTGTGAAAAGAGGGTTATGTAGTTACCTTGACGTTTGGGGCTACGTGAAGTGGGAGGTTCTTTAGAAGAAACGAAGGATCTAGCCCAGAATATAGTCTGCTCATTGAACCCCCTTCAAGCGACGATGAAGGGGCAGTGCTGACTACATCGGGAAGTGCAGTTCACTTAATAACATAGGGTATTCTGAGCATACCTCATCCATTCACTCCACCCCCACCTCCACCTACGCCTCTACCTCAACCCCCACCATTCAACATGGAAAAGGCGATGAAGATGCCGATTTTTGAAGGAACAAGAACCGAAGATCCATAAAAATTTTGGTTTATCATAGATGTTGTTTGGATAGAACAACAGATTAAGGACAATAATATTAAGGAAGCACAGTTGGTTACAGCTTTACAGGACCTCGTATTAACATGGTATATCAAGTATTGCACTGATAACATCAACGCATTGTTGGCAGATACCCAGCTAACCTTGAACAAGGAATTTAGTAGGCCTAAGTCAAAGGCACAATTAGTAATTGAATTTAAGGAAATCTGATAGAAGGTCAATGAGACACCTTGGGAGTTTGATCAGAGGTTGAATTTCCTATCCGAACATCGTGATTGGTTTATAGCATCACTCTTGCCACATTTAAGAATACCTTTGTCACAATAGAAAATAACAATGCAAGCAAAAGCCTTGGAGATCGAGATGAGGTTGGATACCTTGCCTATCCAAGATACAAACTTGGGAGTGCAATAGATTCATTCACAGTTGGAGAGCCTGCACTTGGAGTTGCAGAGCCTGAAACAAGAAAAAGAAGCTCAGCCGAAGGTGCGTGCTGAGATCTGGTGTCTGAAGTGTAAGAGCCATGGACATGATAAGGACCATTTTTCCAGTCTTCAAGAATTATATTATAAGGGGAGGACCTGTACCCATGAAACCAGAGAGTAATATGGGGATGAGCATAGGAGTTGTGTTGTGGTGTGTTATCTGTCAGGTTACAGAACAACATGCCACTGATAACTGTCATCTATTGCAAAAGTTTGTACAGATCCCTCTGCAGTTATTTTTCAATTTTTGTAAGTATGTAGGACACTAATCAGGATTTAAATAGGAACGCAACAAATTACAGAGATAACCATAAACACAAAGATGCAGCGGAAATAATACTTCATTTCATTAATGTAAAATACTGAGATATGCTTACAAACAGAAAAAGGACATAAACAGCTAGGGCGATGGTAGACTATCTCTAAGAAGAGATGTGGTGGCTACATGCCTCTGAACTGTGTTACAATGAGGCTCGAAGGCCTATTTATTATTGAGAAACAATGTAAAACCCTTCACATCCCAAAACCTAACCTTAGAAGATGAAACGCCAAATTGTGGGCCCCATTTGGGTAAATTGGTACATCAATTTCCCGGGGTCATAACTTTGGCATGCGATCTCTGTTTGACACGTACAATAGCTTGTTAGAAAGATGTATCCAAGCACTACAACTTTGGGAAGAGAAACATTGGTCCATGGACCCATTTTGCCCCCAGATTTCACAAAAAAAGTCGTTTAGGGCCTCAAAACGGCTCCGGAAGTTGAGGACCCGAAAAACTGCTAAAAATAGTAAACTGTGTTACTATTAAGGAAACTGAAAAGTTGAAAGAAACAATGGTGGGGGTACAAGTGGACTTGGCAGGTGGCCACCAATATCCACCTAGATCAAACACTATGAACGCCATTGTAGGAGTAATGAGATGATGATGGATAAAACCCCTACCTACAGAATGCAAGAAGAAAGACGGCCTCCGGATTAAGGCGCAGGAGAGGGCGGGAAGGATTCCAAGGTCGAGGATGTGTAGGTTTTAACCTCGTACAGAAATTACCTACATGTGAATTCTAAAACACATAAAATAAACAACGCGAGAGCATAACACATAAAACACATATACACAGAGATTTTCCCCTAGATCCCGAAACCGGGACTACCAGCTTGATTTTTCATTATCTTCCTTTCAATGTTATAATACATATTTATACATGTCGAAGCATCCAATACCATGGAACAAAAAACCATCGAGTCCAATACCATGGACCAAAAACCATCGCACCCAAAAACATGTGCGAAAATCATGCACAAAACCATAGGTGGGTTTGCCCATCCTAACATAGGGTCCAAAACCAAAATTTTCCGAGGCACTACCTTGGACCCCTTAAAGTGGGGTTATGGGTATGCCTCAAACCCCCTGTGACCCCCCCCCCCCCCCCCCTACAGCATCGGTGCAAGAAGGGGGGTCGCCCCCCTCTTAACCCTCGGTTAACTACGTGGGCTAATCATGGAAAGAATATAACACAACCCAACATTCTCCCACTTGTTGTTTTCTTTCTACGAGGGGCCACAAGAGATATTAGTCATTTTTCCAACCCTGAAATGCCCATTGTCTCTCTACACCAAGAAAACTTTTCAAAACTCACAGATTTTGTCAATGCATCTGCAGTATTCTTCAAAGTGTCCACCTTTACCAACAAAACATTTTTGTCTTCTATCATCATATCCCTCACAAAGTGATACTGAACATCAATGTGCTTTGTCTTTGAATGATAAGCAGGGTTCTTTGCCAAGAAAATTGCACTTTGGCTGTCACAGTCTATCCTTATAGCTCCCTGTACTAACCCCATACTTGAACACAATCTCTGCAACCAAACTGCTTCCTTGCTTGCATGAGTGGCTGCCATGTATTCTGCCTTTGTAGTTGATAGTGCCACTACAGATTGTTTCTTACTCATCCAACTGACTGCACCTCCAAATAGGTTAAACACATACCCACTTGTAGATCTTCTCTGATCCAGATCTCCAGCCCAGTCTGCATCCAACAAAGCCATGGATATCCAACACTCTGTCCAATCCTGGTCTTCCTTGGTAGCACAAACCATAATCACTAGTGCCACACAAATACCTGAAAACTCGCTTCCCTGTTGTCCAATGCTCCTTTCCTGGTTTTGACATAAACCTGCTCAATACTCCCACTACATGTGCAATGTCTGGTCTAGTACAGACCATTGCATACATCAGGCTAGCGACTGCACTTGCATATGGAACACAGGACATGTCCTCTTCCTCTTCTTGTGTCTTGGGAAACTGTTCAATAGATAACCTCACACCTATAGGAATAGGAACCTTCACTGGTTTACTATCCTGCATATTAAACCTCTACAATATTGTCTTGACATGCTTCCTCTAGTTTAACTAGAGCTTCCTCTTTGTTCGATCTCTTTTAATTTCCTAGCCCAAAATATAGTTTGCAGCACCAAGATCTTTCATGTCGAATTTGGAGGACAATTGGGTCTTCAAATCCTGGATAATTTCTTTGTCATTTCCAACCAACAACATATCATCCACATACAAGACTAGATGAATAACACAGTCACCAATTAATTTAAAATACACAGTGATTAGCTTTGCTTCTGGTGAAGCCACGTCCCCATATAAATGTATCAAATTTCTGATACCACATCCTTGGTGACTATTTTAACCCATGTAGAGACTTATTTAACTTACACAACAGTTCTTTCTTACCCTTCACCGCAAAGCCTTCAGGTTGCTTCATGTAGATCTCCTCTTCTAGATCCTCATGAAGAAATTTTGTCTTCACATCCATCTCTTCTACCTCAAAATCAAAAGCAGCAGCAACAAATAAAAGTAATCTAATAGAAGTTACCTTGGCAATAGGAGAAAAAATATCACCAAAATAAATTCCCGGCACCTAGGAATAACCTTTTTCTACCAACCGAGCTTTGTATTTCTCCACCTTTCCTTCTGCATTTGTCTTCTTCTTGAGCACCCATTTGCTGCCAATGGGTTTCCTTCCAGCCAGCAACTCCACCAGATCCCAAGCCTCATTTTTTGTGCAAAGATGTCATTTCATCAACCATGGCCTCTTTCCAAAGTTTGCCATTCTCTGAATCTACTGCTTCCTTCACAGTTCTGGGATCATCATCAGTAATAGACAAAGCAAAATTTGAATAGAAAGCAGATGGACTATACCTTTATGGCTCCCTTCTTTCTCGAACTGATCTTCTCACACCCAGAGTATGTGGCTCTTCATCTTCTGATTCCTCCTCTACTGTAGAGTCTGATTCTTCCTCCTTTGGTTGGAATTCATGTTTAATAACATCTTTTACCTCTCTGAACACCACATCTCGGTTGCACACAACCTTCTGTGTGACTGGGTTCAAAAGCTTATAACCCTTTAAACCATCCTTATACCCAATAAAGATGCATTTTTTCAGATTTACTATCCAACTTGGTTCGTTTCTCCTTTGGAACATGTACATATGCATCACATCCAAATACCCTCGGATGTGAAGGATAGGGTTTCTTACCAGTCCATACCTCTTGTGGAGTCTTATCCTCCAACACTAATGAAGGTGACCTGTTGAACAAGTAACATGAAATATCCACCACCTCTGCCTAGAATTCCTCTCCTAACCTGGCACCACTGAGCATGCTTCTTGCCCTTTCCATCAACGTCTTATTCATTCTTTCTGCAACTCCATTTTGCTGAGGTGTATATGGAGTAGTCTTATGTCGTGCTATAACACACTTCTTATAGAATTCTTCAAATTCCTTGCTGCAAAACTGTCCACCATTATCTGTCATCAACACCTTTATCTTCTTCTCTGTCTGCTTTTCCACGAGAGCCTTAAATTCTTTAAACCTGTCAAAGGCTTCAAATTTCTTCTTAAGGAAATATATCCATGTATTCCTTGAGAAGTCATCTATAAATGATACATAGTACACAGACTTACCCAGTGATGGAACCTTCACAGGTCCAAACACATCACTGTGCACAATCGTTTCGTCCTCTTACTACTAGAGGGAAACTCACCCGATTTTGCTTCCCATATACACAATTTTCACAGAATCAAAATCCAGAGAGCTGTTACTCTTACCTTCTACCATACCTTTACCATGAAGTATTTGAAGGCCCTTCTCTCCAATATGTCCAAGCCTTTGATGCCACAACATGGTCTTCTATCCAGAGACCACTAGATTTTCTACTCCACTTTCAGGAACCATAAAACTGTTGCACCCATCAATAATAGTGCTACCATGCAGCTTGTACAGAGTTCCAATCCGAACTCCCCACATCAATACCAATGCTCCCCGAACCATCTTGAAAGTATCCTTATCGAACATTGTTTTTACACCTACACCATCTAGCTTGCTAACAGAAATAAGATTTTTGACTAATGCAGGAATATGCAGAACACCCGAAAGTGTTCTAACTCTTCCACCTTGCAGCTTCAACTTTACTTTTCCATGACCAATGATTCCAGCCTTCTTGTCATCCCCCAAGAAGACATCACCACCATCATATTTCTCATACTCGCAGAACCACTCTCTATGGGGAGTGAATTGAAAGGATGCACCTGAGTCAATCGACCATGCCTCATGATCTACATGTGTACTTGAAGAAGCCAAGTACACATCTGCACCTTCATCTGAGGTGGTTTTTGTCTCTGCAGAAGGAGTATCATCAGATCCCTTTCCTTTATCAGGAGATTTAGATTTACAGTCCCTTTTGTAGTGCCCTTCCTTTCCACATTTCCAGCACACCACCTTTATAGGTTTTCCTGGAGATTTAGAT